>VZRJ01010608.1:1566233-1586553 GCA_013397565.1 Ptilonorhynchus violaceus | reverse complement strand
TATAATAGATATAATATAGATATAATATATATATATTATATAATAGATATAATAGATATAATATATATAGACTGTATATAATATATAATAATTTACTATGTGTAAGGTAACAAGGTTTCAGCTGCTACAACGGTGTCCACAAGCGCATTTGTTTTCAGTTTGTATTAACCTGAAATATGGATAAACTATTTTTATAAATGGGCATGATGTTTTAGAAGATGGCTATGAAATCTTTCCAAGCTTTTCAAGGTACTTGAAAAGTTTGTATTAAGGGACAAAATGACCTGCAGAAGTTTAACTTATTGAACCTTAACCCATAGAATGAGGTACTTCTCATGTGTTGTTAATTGCTTAATCAGTGAGACTAGTTCACAAATGCAAATGTGAAATTTTTAGATATGGAATGCAAAAAATATGTTCCAAGATTCGAAAGCTGTTTCTTCGGATAAGAAATCTGCCATCTGTTTTTCCTCCTTCCTTGCACTTTTTCCCCCTTTCGCCTCATTTTTCCACATGGACATAATATAGGACTCTAAGAGCTCACTCCTTGAAAAGCTTTCTTTATGATTAAGAGTGAGCTAAACACACTTTGTTTTAATTAGGCAAATTAAGTTCACCCTGAGGGTGTTATCTGTACCGGCGCTACTGGCCAGATAATCTTAGTGATGGCAGCAGGAGAGGGCACAAGTATCAGCCCTCTGCATGATGACAATGGGACAAGAAGCACAAATCTAGTTCTATTGTTTCCACTTAATGTCCACTGAATCAGAGTGGTTCCTCATTTCATACAGTGTGGAATGCTGACTTCCAGTCTGGAAACTTTTTCATGTTTTTTACAGCTAAGAGGGTGTTGGCTACTGCTGGCATTTTTAGTCTGTTTTGTTTAGGTTCTGCTTTGGGGTCTTGAGAGGTGTGTTCATCTTGGGCGTTGTTTCCTAATCTCAGATAATCATTTGCTTTGCATTGATAGCCAATATTCCTTGGCAACTTTCTCTTTATACCCACTGAAATCAGAAGCATTTGTTAATTAGGTTTTTATGTTCTTCAGGACCGAGTATCAACAAAAAAGCTTCTTATCCCACCAACGTAACTAGAAAATTGTTTCTGAGCATTCTGTTACAGTCAGGATAGGAAAGAGTAGCATTCCAGACAAAGACAAAACCCCATACATGGGACCCTCTGATTCCTGAACAAGACCTTAGTAGTGGGTCAGCTCCATGACCGTTGTGCAAATTGGAGAAGCTTGTCAAACCTGCAGCATCTCCCTACCTGTTTTCCAGAGAGCCCTAACACAGGCTACTTCCACATTGTCATGTATTTTAAGGAAAAAAATCTCCCTGTGAACAACATCTTCACCTCCCCTTAGTGCATCTTAAGAACTTTCTAAGACTACTTTTCTAAAAACTCATGAGTTACTTGTGCTCAGTAAAAGACTCGACTCTTCAGCCTCATTTCAGTTCCACATTTGGAACTACCTTGTGTGCTTCTCGAGCTGTATCCACACGATCTTTGACCATCTGGTGACCTTTATCAGATTACTGCCTCAAGGTTTTTGCCAGAAGTTTGACACTCCAATTATTGAGGGTCATATATCATCTAGAACAATCCTGCAAGCCTCACTTGACGCAGCAGGGACAGCAGTCTGCTTTTACCTCCTCCTTATTTCTTAGGCAACTTTCTTGGCTTCCGTGTTTCCAGGGAGAATAAAGCAATTAGAGAGAAAGATACTCTTTAGCATCCTTTTCAAAGGAGCAATACAGCCCGTGAAGGGGTGTGAGCCGGAAAAGAAGGAAACAGAAGTGGGAGGAAATAACTTACTATTGTACTGGTTGTTTAGTCAAGTTTTGCCCTTTTTTTGAAGTATAGACTTTTTCATGGATGAGTCTGAGCAACATTGTTATTAAAACTTTCTTCAAACTACTCATTCTTCCCGGTCTTTGTAGCACACACTTGCTTTCTTGGCTAGAAGTTGTGCCTGGGTGACTTGAGATGGGAAGGAGGTATGCTCTCCTCTCCAGAAGTAAATATATCAGGTATCAGACACGCTTGCTAGCAATCTGCCTGGGTTCTTGAATGAGCTGGAAAACAGATTAGGTCATTCAAGCATCCATGTCACATGCAGGAAGTCCATGCCAATGTTCTTAAGACTTTTCTACAGGAATGTGGTTAACCAAGACCTATTCGTCTCATGGATGTGAATAGGAAATGCCAGTCTTTTTACTCCAGAGTGGCTTCCAGACTCTTTTGTAATCAATTGCTAAAGGACACAAACGCATTCATGACCTTTTTCTTTTTCCTTTACTGTCAAGAGTGGGTTTTTTTACCCTCAGAGAAATACCGTAATTAATAGAAGAACAAGTAAAAAGGAAATTTATTTGGCCAAGTAGACTTAATTTTCCATGTGACACACAAGACAGCCCATTTTCTTTTTCTTGCCCTTATTGTCTGGAATTCTGCTCTGTTTCCGGGATGATGCTGGATTCCTCTATCAGCTCAATCTATTTGACTGCTCTTTCAACACTGCACTTCCAGGCTGGCTTTATTGATACAATGGTAATTGTGTCTTGAAGGGTTTATTAATACTTGTTCCTCTTTTATCAGCTAATCTTCAAGTAGGTTCTGAATATCATAGTTGTTTCCTCTGTTTCTGAACACTTTTGAGTGGTCAGAAATGGCACTTGAGCTTTGAAGCACTTGTGAATGTTCATCACAGATCCTTCGTAACTTAGACTAATCTTGGAAGAGTATGCATTAAGAAAGAAAAAGTATGGAAGAACACATGCAAAGCTAGATATATATTAAAAATGTTATCATCTATTTAAAGAAAAGACCTTAAAATGGTGATAATGCTTATGCAGCAGCGCAGACTAACAAATGGCATTTCCTGAGCTGAGAAACATTCTATGAAATTCACATTCGCTTCACTTTTCAGAAGTGGTTGTATAATGAGTTCATCCCTGGCTAGAAACCAGAGAAAGTTGGTCAATTTGTAACCAATGCTCAAAAGTCTGCTAAAGGAGAGGTAAACCCCTCCTAAGCAATGAAGTACTGCTGTGATTTTACTTGTATGCTGCAGTTGCACAATGCTGTATTATTAAAAACTTTGTAAAAATACAAATGTGCATTATGAAGTTGCTATAGCGTCAATTCCTGGCATATTTTAAAATGTCTTTCCTTCTTTGTGGCTAATCAGATTTAGGCCAAACCCCAGAAGACCATTCTCAAATACATTGCTGGATGGTGATGCTCAGATCTAGATTAATCCTTTAAACTCAGAAGGCAGATGCTATGATATGGAATCTGGATATACAATCATATAACTGTCAGCTTTCAACAAAAGCAGAAATAAAATATATTTTATACACTTTCCTAATTTGATTTAAATTTGGCTGTACCAACTACATGTTCAAGATCTAAGTTAAACTGTGGCTATACTGAAGCCAGTAAAAAAAAAAATCGTTGGAAGTGCTGTAAAGATTGTAACTCAGAAACTGGATTTTAAAACTCAGATTGAATATTGTGCTGGTTTGAATGTGAACCAGCAGGGGAAACAAATACCTCGAGAGAGATTTAGGTCAAAATTACAATTTTAATAGAAAGGTTAAAATAAATGCAGGAATACAGAAAAACATAGGCTTAAACTGGCAGAGCCACGACGCAACCTGGCAGTGGTTGCAGTCCTGTTGAAACTCTGGCTGTCTAGTGGTTGTTATAGGGTCTAATCCTCTGGGTATCCTTTGGTAGTGTCCAGTGGTCTCGTCCTCTGATTTTCCAGTGGTTGTTGTCCGGAGTCTTCTGGTTCTCCAGTGGTCTGGTTTTCCAGTCGTCTGGTTCTCCAGTCCAGTGATTTCTCCCATCCCAAAGTCTGCTTTTATGTTGTGTTTCCTTAGCCGGTGTCTCCTCATGGGGTGGGAATTTCCACAATGGAAGGGAATGTTCCTGACGTTCTGTTGGTTGGTGCTTATCCAGTTCGGTAATGGGCCATTAACAGAGATAATCCACTTAGGATGGGTGGTGCTTGCTGTCGGCTGAATAGTTATCTCAGTTAAGATAAGAAGTATCACCCACCTCACATGAGCCGAGTCTCAGGAGCAAACGACCCAGTTTAACAAGGAAATATGTGGGTGGTGATAGAATACATCCTTTTTTTGGTTAACTCAGGACAAATATATTCTGAAGAAATGTTTAATGGGTCTGATTTGCATTAGAAATACATGTTGCTGTCACGTCAGTAGAAAGCTACAATATGAAAGGGCGAGCTACATACCCGGGTGAAGCTTGGTAATTATTGATAGGGAAGCAGCACCAGGGAATACTTCAAATTACATTGTATAAGTGATTTTTTGGATAAGATCCTAAACAAATTAACTTAATGTTTTGCTTTAGTGGTAAGAAGTGTTTTTGTCTGAAACTAATCTAAATAACATGTGCTGGGTATTGTTAATAGTGAGAATACAGAATTTGATGAAAGGAGCATTCTGTTTGAGAGAAGATTATTTTGTAACTTTCACCCATGTGATTTTGTGCAATATTAAAAGAAATACAAATCCATTCATACTGGCTGCTCACTATGAGACAAGCAGGTGTCCAGGACTTTCTGGTAATTATATTGCCTTAATGCTTTTGAAATTGCACAACAAAAAATTGACAGCTTCTATGACTGGTCACTTCAAAATCCTAAGGCATGTATTCGATTTCCAACCTGGAAAATATCATCCTGTGTTTAGTAAGTATTATAACACAGTTGAAAGAGTTTATACACATGCAGAAATAGTCTTCTGATTTCACAGTCTATTCTTTTTTTTTTTCCTTTTCAATTTCCCTATTCCGAGTATGAAACCTTCCATTTGGTAACAGCTTTTGTCTGAAGAATTATTATTCCCGTTCACTTAATGATGTGATAAACACAGCTTAAAAATATTTTCGTGCCACGGAATCTGTTGTGAATGAGACATCTGTAGTCACAAATTTATTTGATACATACTTCTTAAAATCAAAACCAGATGTGCAGATGTGTGATGGTGTGGTGTGACTATACAGTGATAACTAATGCAGAGGGGTTTAGATCCTCACTCGCTACATTCAAGGCAGGGTTATATTGAGGTGGTCTGGAATTAATTTAGAGCCCTTTTGGCCCATCACTGAATCCTTCTGTGGACCAGACATAGAAGCCAAGGGTTGCACCAAATGCTCTGGATTTAGAATTACCCTTACATCAATGGAATTTTTTCATAATTTAAGCTTGTATGATGCAGTGTCTGAGCTCCGTGATCTGTCAGAATCATTGCAGACAATGGGCACGGCAGTGCCAGAAGCTCTCTCACATTTGTCAGGACAGGCTTAGACTTCTGCTTGCATTGTTGTTAGTTTAGGAAAACATGCAATAAAGATGGCAGTCCCGAATAAAATTTGTACTATGAAAAGTGGGATATGCATGACAGCAAAGCTGTTAAAATCCATGTAGCAAAATTAGGAGCTTGGCAAACAGTAAGAAAAAACCTGGCTGATAACAGCAGGACTTTTTAAGACTAAAGCCTACTCAAACATCTATTTTTCCTACATATTAATTCTGTATTGTAGTCTTTGCTAATCAAAAACTGAATCCATGTTAAGAATAGGTTCAGTCAGTTTTTGTAAAGTGTGGTCTACAAATACCAGTGCTGTTGCCTAAACAGTAACTGATTATTACAATATGTTTAGCTCTCCAGTAGAACTTGAAAATACCTGTAAAGAGGAGTGTCATGTAAATCCTTAATGTGTTGCCACAAATAGTAATTCCTAGGGCCTTTCCCCTCTTTTTTTTTTTTTTAAGTTTAATATCCTCTGGCAAATTTGTTTCTGTATGTGAATGTATTTCCATTTTTCAGGCAGAAATTTTTGGCAACTATAGATGTAGCAAAAATATTGTGAACATTTTATTGCGTTATCTACATGTAAGTACTCATTGTAAAATATTTATGGCATACAAATGCATAACTAAGAAGGTAATACTTTCTGTAGTCGTTAATTTAATATGACAAGAATGTCGGTGGTAAGGAAATGGGATCCAGTAGTGGTCTCTTGGCTTTATTTCTGTGCCACTGTTATTTCCTACCTATGATGACAATTACACTTAAATCTTTCACAGGTAGAAATTTTGAACATAACTGATATAATATTTATTCATGAATCTATGCATCATTCAGAGATGTCTGTCTCCAAACGTTATATATCCACTGCTGAAGGTTTGATGATACTTTGGTTTTGATTCAGGTATACTCAAAAATAATTCCAACAATATGAATGAACAGAGTAGGTAATATATTTGAAAGAGCTTAAGCAGCTATATGCCCACTGAAATGGATCTTTTATCCACAGAAACTTAATAACTGCCATTCTTTTTCATTGAATTAAAAAGCTTAACTGATTTTCTGATAACTGCAACAATATATTTCATAATTCTCCATAAATTATGGTAATAATTCTTCTGTTGTATTTTGATGACTCAGACAATTCTATGTATGCTGTTTAAATTATAACTTCTAGGATAGCAAGCAATTTACAGCTCAAAATATATTTTTCTTGTACAATAAAATTATATTATACAGAAACTCTTCCTCACTCAGAGTGAAGGAAAAAAATTTCGGGTCCAAGAAATAACTGTCAGTAACGTCCATGTAAATATCTCTCTAAATATATTTTTGTTCTATTCAGACAAGAACTTAAAAATAAAAACTATTTCCGTGACAAGGATACACTACAACAGCTCTGCTGTGTTGAACCTTGTGCCCTTGTTTGTTCCAGGATTGGACAGAAAGAGCCAGACTCTTTCCTGCAGTTCTCTTTCCACAGGGATTATTTAAGCCTGCTTTCAGCATTGCCTGGTCTCTCCTAGCCGGCTTTGATGATCAAGCAAGGTTAGTTGCCCTGTAGGCCTGTCCTGAAAAGGTCAAATGGCGTCAGTCCACAAAAGCTATGGATTAAAAAAATTAGAAGTAGATGTTAAAATGTGCACAGTTAACATCTTTATGACAAAATATTCCAGTGGTTTAAATTGGTTAGTAGTTTAAAAATGGTAAAAAATGCGTTTGGCATCATGAATGCAAGGCTGTCATGAGAAAGAAATGTCTGCACCTCTACTGAGGTGCCGGTGAAAGAATAGGAAAGAAATCTGGTGTAATTTACAGAGAGGTTATTTTTTCCTTTTTACAGTAATAGTACAAAAGGATTGATTTTTTTTTTCTTTGTGAGAACTTCTGAGATTGTCTTTAAATGATTCTGAAGTATGTACATTTATAGCAGCTGTCAAATTTTTATTTTTAGCCTTAACCTACTTGATGAAAATGTCATCAAACATTACCTATGTCATACACCAAGGCTTACAGTTTAGTAGTCTTTTCACCATATATCTATTAATGAAGTAAACTTCTTACCTGTATTAAATCCAAATATGGGCTGTTCACATTGTCAAGGGAGTAAGACAGTTCTCAAAATAACTTAGTCAAAATGCTCAGTCCTGAATGTATTATGACAGCACCGCTATTTGTGGGCAACCACTTGTCCATCTGACAGGAGTGGCTCTGATCTCTCTGGGATCTATCCTTCCCCTTTTTGAAGGGGATGGAGGCTCTGCCTTCTTTTAGTCTGTCTCTTTCTCTGGCACAACAGATTTCTTTCTTCTTTTGCAGTCTACTGTGCCTAAGCAGCACAACCTGCAGCCCCCTGGGAGCGTTTCCAGGGTGTTACCAGTGACCTCAGAGGAGCCAATCTTTTGCCAAAAAAAGCTCCATATAACTACAAGGGCATAGCACACAGGGGTTAATGCAGGCTGATGGTGAGTGGTATCCCAAAAAGGGACTTGGAGGAATGTTGTTTCCTCTTGTGAATCAGCAGAAGCAGAGGCATAATGGCCTTGCCTTTCAGTTGCTGTGCATTAATCTCTGCACAGCAACGCCTGTCATCGCTCAGATGTCAGATGCTGTTTATAACTCTGCTGGAAACATAGCATAGAATAAAACAGGATCATTAGTTTCTCTTGAGACTGTATATGCATGTTTTAGGTTAGCTATGCTTTCACTGCTGCACTTAGTTCAAACATTGTATCAGCAGCATTGGTGGCTCGGAAAGTTATTTAGTCTGTGAATTTCTCCAGTTGCTCTCTCAATACGTGACCAAAAGACCAGGATGTGTTCAGGTGCAGAGGTTTCCACAGCACAGGTATGACATGACTCAGAAGTGCCCCCTTGGCTTGGCTTGAACCTGCTGCTTTTAGTGACACCAGTAGCAGAGCTGCAGGGCAGAGAGAAGCATTGAATCTATTCAGCATCTCTGTGCTGGTTGTGATTTGGCAAGCGTGCAAAACCTTCCCTTCTTTATCTGTTATTTAGACTGTCATTCTTTATATGAAGTTATTGCGTAATTTGAATCCTTCTTTCTACTTTTCCCAGTGCCTTCAGTGCTGCCACATCATTTCAGGGTGGGAAACAAGTCACAGCCAGTGTTCAGTGGTGTCACATGCAGTATGGATTTATACAGTGGCACAGTAATGCTTTATGTTTTGTTCTCCTTCCTAATCATTCCTTACATTTAATTTGGCCAATACTGAGCACTGAACGTGTTTTTGTAGAGCTATCAATTGAGTATTCATTGCTCTGAAGTGATCCTGATTATCAGGTTGCCAACTGTGAAACTAAAAGTGAGAAAATACTGTTTTCTTCTACCTTAGATTTTCTTAATAAGTAGTTTATTTAAATGTGAGGGTAGTTTTAGCTTTAATTTTCAGTCCTGTACTCTTCTGTATTGTGATTTCTTGATGTAATATGTTGAATGCTGCTCATCATTCACTTTTTTCTCTACAATTACATTTGTAATATATGCAAAATGCTTCCGTTCTGGTCTGATGCCTTTGTTACCAGAAAAAAAGAGGTATTTGATTTTGCCTTATTGATTTTGCCTCTCTCACCTTTTGAACTGGCCATTATATGCTTTGTTCAAAAACTTGGCTGGGGAGTAGGCTGGGTGCTCTTTAACACCAGTACACTGGGATGTAATCAGAAATACAATTCCAGCCCCCTGTCTTTAGCCCTGCCTGCAGAGCTCTCTTACTGAGCCTAAAGGGCGAGAAGGAGCATCCAGAAGGAAGTGAATTACTTCCTTTCACGGGAAGGATTTCTCCTTTCTAGAGATTATTCCTGCCTCCGACATCCTCTTGCACCGCTGCCTTGGGAATATGGGAACAGTTGTGCTGCCTGGAGCAGCTGGAACTCTGTCCCACGCCGCCCTTCCTGCTGCCACGTGACCGAAATCCGTTTGCTTTAGAATAAATTTTTAATAGCTGGACATCTGGTGAGTTTGGGTTTGGATATATTTTGTTCTATCCGTGTAATAAAAGGGGAAAGATTACTCCGGAAAACACTTCAGTTGTTATTTAATAAACGGGCACAATAGTTCAGATAGCTTCCAAAAGTTCTTCATGTATGCAGCTATTACCAATATTCTCCATGAAGTTTTACAAATCCTGCCTTTTTATCGCTAAAATCGTGGCTGCGGACAGTACTTGCTGTACAAACACAGAACAATGGGGAGTCTTGGCGTGGTTCAGCGCTCTATCCAAACTAACGCGGTTTTGCCAAAATGAGAGGAAATGTCCGTGTGTTGTTCTGTTACTGTAGGCGGAGCAAACGGATCTTTAGGGAGTCCCTTATTGCTGTAGGAAGTTATTGGGGAATGGCACAATAGGGTGTGCTGCGGGAATATTCACTGGAAGCTCTGTGAAACTCGAAAGCTGTTCAGCTCACTTAATAAAACGTTTATATATCCTGTTCCCGTGCCCACCAAACACTGTTGAAGAAAGGAAGTTAGTTCCGATCAAATGAAATTTTTTATTAATCAGAAAGCTTAAAAATTACAAAACGAATTAGGTAATTTAAATCAGTGCACGGTTGGACGACCGCCTCCCTGGGAGCCACCGCGCACGCGCGCGCCATCGATTAGTCGGGGCGCGACTGGCGCTGCCTGCCCGCTCCCATCCCGGAGCGCTCGCTACCCCCGCGCCGCTGGAACCGCCGCCGCCGTCGGGGAGGCAGGGACGATGGTGAGGGGCGCCGGCATGGGGAGGGCCTCGACACGGACGCGGGCACGGGCACGGAACTCCCGCCTCTCTGCCCGGGGTGCCAGCCTGCTCGGGGCAGGCAGGAGGGCGAGCGGCAGGGAGCGGGCCCGTGAGTAAGCAGTTCCCGGGCCACGCGGGGCCGCGGGCGGGACTGGGCCTCGCTGCCGGCGTGAAAACAAATGGGAGCGGAGAGAGGGCCCTGCTTCAGTCCCGGGACAAATGCTGCCGAAGCCCTGTGAGAATCCATGTAAATATCTCTCCAGGGGTCTGGAGCGTCTCTCTTAGGAGGAGACTGCGTGAGTTCGGCCTGTTCAGTCAGGAGGAGAGAAAACTGAGGGGGTTCTCAGGAATGCATATAAATATATCAAACGCAGGCTAGGAGGATGGTGCCAGACTCTCTTCAGTGCTGCCCAGCAACAGGATAAGGAGCAATGGCCATAAACTAAAACACAAGAAGTTCCACCTCAACACGAGGAAGAACTTCTTTACGTTGAGGGTGGCAGAGCACTGGAACAGGCTGCCCAGGGAGGTCGTGGAGTCTCCTTCTCTGGAGGATTCAAACCCCACCTCAATGTGTTCCTGTGTAACGTGCTCCAGGTGACCCTGCCTTGGCAGTGCGGTTGGACTGGATGATCTCCAACCCCAACAATTTGAGAGATGGAAATTTAAGAAAAAGGAAGAGCTTCTCAGAAAGGGCAGTTAGACATTGGAATGGGCTGCCCAGGGAGGTGGTGCAGTCACCATGCCTAGAGGTGTTTAAGGACAGACTGGATGTGGCACTCAGTGCCATGGTCTGGTTGGCACGGTGGCATTCAGTTACAGGCTGGACTTGATGTATCACAGGTACTTTCTAACCTAATTGATTCTATGATTCTGTAATGCTGGGATTCTGTGAAAACAACCAGGACTTCATTCAGGAATGCTCTTTCTGCTCGCTCATTAGTGATACTAATGAGTTTCATTTTGTTCATTCCAGTTTCGCAACCAGTATGACAATGATGTCACGGTTTGGAGCCCTCAGGTAAAACCTTTATACACTTGCTCACGGGGTTTTCAGCTCGCTTTTTGGGTTTTCTCCACCTCACAGCAGTGGTGTCACAATTGCACAGCTTGTATCCCGGTGTCTGAAGCTCCCTGCAGGCTGCTCCCCTCTCCCTTTGTAGGGTGTAGGTGTCCAGAAAGCCCTCAGCACATCTCTGTCTGCTGCTGTACAAACCCAAGTGGTGCTTACCTGGGCACTGTCACCTCCAAGTGCTCAAGGCAGTTGCTTTCTGAATGCACCTGTGAGGTACAAAATAGATACTGTCATCTTTCGGGGTTGGACTATTGGATCTATAAAGGTCCCTTCCAACCCAAGGAAGGGTTCCATAATTCTATGATCCATTTACAGATCTATAATAAATTGGTGAGGAAGGTAAAAAGCATGAAACAGCTTAAGTCTCCCCACTGTTAGGCCGGTGCTAGATCTTTCTTTGTCTACTAGATAATATTGGAATGGAACTATTTAGTTTATAATTGGGAGATTCAAGTGAGATTTGCACTTAAATTTGAAATTTTATTACTTCCAAATGAGTTTCACACTCTGTGTTGTTACTAAAAACACACATTGTGTGTTCTGGAACTTAAACAGGTTGTGTTGACTTGAAAATAAATATTCTGGAATTTTAAAAGCCAGTGTCAGCTCAGGTGTTTAATATTGCCTCCTCTCTCAGTATGAACATTTTAAGACGGGATACTTATGAAAAATCAGAGCCTTGGAAAATGACCCATTTATATATTTAGCAAAACTAGTGATTTATTTAAAATGCAAGTAACAAATTGTATTGGTGTAAAGCTAATGTATCATTAGTTTGTAGGTTTGTATTGCTACTGAAAATCTCCATCATATAGTACTACTGTATGTGGGATCCATTTTCCATACATTGCAACAGAGTGTTCCATACTTTCCATTCTGTATGAAGACAACCTGGAATATTTCCCATTTTTTTTAGGTCAGTACCATGATAGGTGTAGATGCCTTTGAACTGTTTCCATCCTTCTTAATGATTGTGTTTCTCTGGCAGGCTCAGTATCAGAAACTTTACCTGTTACTTTAAAAATTACTTTTTAAGGGCCTCTCTTGAGGCTTTTAGTTGATAATGTGAAATCATCAACAGCACAAGTTTCTATGTTTTTCTTAAATTGCTTTTAAAATATTAATAGTGTTAGGTTTTTTCTAAAAAAAGACATTTAAAATTGCTACTGTCCTGCAGTTGCTACTCCATCCATTCTTGTAGGTGAGGCAGTGATGTGATGCCGTAATAATTCTTGGCACTGTTAATACAGGAGCAAAGAATAATCATACTTCATTGGGAGATGTTTGCAATTATGGTAGTAAAGAAAAGGAAATGGGAGATTAGAAACTTAGAAGTGGTTTCACATTTTTACAGTCTTGCACGTCATTCATGAGAGTTGATAAATGCAGGTTGGACAGGTCACAGCGATTCAGTGCTGCTCTTGGGCGGGAAATATCCTATATTATTGAAATTCCATTTATAACAGTGGGTGAAATGGGACATTAGGGGTCTTTCAAGCATCTAGTAGACTTAAATAAAAAGCCTCATGCCCAAAAAACCCCAAGAATGCATGAGAAGGTGATTTCCTGTAGACCATCTCCAGCACATTTCACTATAGCAGCTGCTACGTTCCACTCTATTGCAACCATTGGGATGCAGCTCTGTAGGGTCCATGCTTGCTGGGTAACAGTGCCTGTAGCAGCTGTCTGGAATGGCTGAAAATGGGAAAGCCCTCAGTGGTTCTCTTAAATGGACATTAAAGCTCCTGGCCACCTCTGCAGAACTTGTGGGGACTTCATTTTCTTTGAGACCTCTATTCCTCTTTTAGACTTCCCTGCAGTTGGCCAATAACTTGTTCAGGAGTTATTGGGGAATGGCTGGTGAGACACAACAATTGCGTAAGACTCATTTCTTCAGCAAACTCGATTAAAAGTTAAGTGTCCAACTTCAGCTGGAAGTTCTGTCTTTGAATTACAGTGGATCAAATGCTGGTTCTGCTGAAGACAGTGACAAAAGTCTTGTGATTCTTACAATGTCAAGAGTATTCAGCCTTTCTTTTTAGCTTTCCTGTTCCTTTGTGTGCAGTGGTGGGTGGCTCAGAGATGGCCAGATTTTTGTAGGTTAATGTTGAGGCACCACAGAAGAAAATTGAGGAGATCTACTGGTTTTATGTTTAACATGTTAAGCAATAAGTGTCCTCATAGGGGTGGGGAATCAAAAGATCCAAACCCATTGAAAACTGCTTCAGAGGAGTAACTTGAGAATGATTCTTTTTGACTTGGTTTTGTAGGGCCGAATTCATCAAATAGAATATGCCATGGAAGCTGTGAAACAAGGCTCAGCTACTGTGGGGCTGAAGTCGAAAACTCACGCAGTTCTGGTGGCTCTCAAGGTAACTTCTGAACTCTGTTCTCAGGGGGGACTATGATGTTCATAGAAGAGTTTTGGTTTGGCAAATTAGCTTTGTGCACTCTGAACTTGTACATGTAATGTGAATGCAACTACGGTTTACCTTTGCTTGAGTGTTGAAATATTTCCAGTACCTGTGCAAAGCAGATCTTCACAAAATAGTGAAGGAAATAATTGAAAGATTTTCTCCCTTTAAAAGATACTTTACTCTTCTTTTTCAGTTTTCCTTAGTTATTAAGCAATAAATCTATTCCTTTATTTTCCCAAAGCTTGAGTGAGTGTCTGATCTTTTGTTCTGAGAGGTTGCTGCTGAAGTGAAATTAGGTTTTTCTTGTCTTCTTTTGCAAGGTTATAAATTTAATATTTTTTTTATTGTTTTATGAACATATTCAGTTCTTGCTATAAATGTTAGCAGATTTCTCCACAGTGCTTGGCAGACTGTTCAGTTTGCCACATAGCTTTCTCCTTTTATGCTTAGAGAGCACAGTCTGAGCTGGCAGCTCATCAGAAAAAAATCCTGTACGTTGACAACCATATTGGTATCTCAATTGCTGGACTTACTGCTGATGCAAGACTCTTGTGGTGAGTATTTGGGTTGTTGACATACACGGTGCTGCAATAATGAGGGAAAGTTCATTCAGACTATTGCAAATGACATTTTCTGGTTGGCTAAGGATTGGTCTTGAGTTGCTGCTTTGTCGTATTATGCCAAACATCTCAGCATGAAATTCTGGCAGATTTTTAACTAGCTGGCAGAAATCTCATTTGTTTGGCCCAAAATTTTGCTCTTTGGTTTTGTTACTAGTGAGACAGTCCTGTCTGGTTTCCTCAGTGTTACAGTCTGAGAAAGTACATCACTTCTTTCCCTCTGGCAGCTGCTTCTGTGTACACACATTTGAGAAAGTTATTAAACACAAACAGTGCTGTTTATGTGAGTTTCAGGGGGGCTTTTAGCAAATTTGATCAGAAGGGGTAGGAAGAATTTCTGAAATAAGTTTTAATTGCTGTAATGTTATAAAGCAATGTTACCCTTTAACCATTACCATTTTTCCAGATGATCCATCTGTTGCCTCTGTGAACTTCTGCCTTCTTTGCATTTGTGTGGCTGAAATACTCTTATACTATCAAACCTGTGGTCAACTTTCTCAATAACAATGATAGGTCATGCTGAAATGAGATCATGTAAAGCCTTTGACCCTTTTTCTCGACGAGCAGAGCTGAAACAAAAATGGTTACCTGAACAGACAAGCCTTGAGACAAAACCTCATTGTGTCTTTGATCTGTGCATTGGTTTGATTTTACTTTTTTGAAATTTTTTTGTATTTTTGCTCCCTAGCAATTTCATGCGTCAGGAGTGTTTGGATTCTAGATTTGTGTTTGATAGACCTCTTCCAGTTTCTCGCCTAGTGTCACTAATTGGAAGCAGTATCCTTTTTTTATACACTTGTTATACTTTTTACAGCTTTTTACTGATTTGTAGAATGATTTTTATGTATCACAGCTTAAAAGTCATACTAAGTTGAAAAGGTTTGTTGGACAATTTTTCTTTGTTCACATTGTTTGTGTATTCTTTCAGAGAACATCGCATAGTGGTGCATTTTGCTTCATTAGGAGAATGTTTTACGTTATTATCATGTAATTTTGAGATTGTTTCCTTAGCTTTCTTAAGAAACCCAGATTCCAACTCAGCGTTACGGCAGAAGGCCCTATGGTGTAGGACTGCTCATCGCAGGCTATGATGTGAGTAAGCTGCTCTGGTTGCTGCTGATCTACAAGGAAGTGTGCTTAGGGAAATTTCATACAACAAATAGATGTTAAGAGGGAAAGATGGAAGAGGCAGACTCATTACAATTCTCTGAGTAAGGAAATAATCTGTTATATCTTACCCTAAAACAAAACTTAGAAGAGTTAATAATAGCTAACCCTACCTACACTTACTAAGTATTTTAAGGAGCAGAAATGAGATTTGTTTATTTAAATATTTGCTATTGATTTTGCATGTTTGCAAACTATTAATTTAAATATTTTCAATAAAAAAATGGATGTGGAAATCATCACTGGCCTCTCTCTTGTTTAGCAACAACATTTGGCTTAATGCAGCACATGCAGAATCTGCCCTCAAGATTGTTGACATGAGGATGGTTAAAGGAAATCATGGTCTTGCCTGAAATTTTGGATGGCATAGTTTAGTCACCAGCAAGTTTTTACTTTCATGTAGAGAAGACAGAGTGTGTGTAAAGTACTTGCTGCAAGCCATGAAGTAGGAAGCATACATAAGCACAGTGCAATTTTTAGAACAGAGAAAGAAACTTTTTTTGTGCCAGCCATCCTGTCCACATAAAAGCTGCATTTTAATGAACAAAGTGTGAAGAAAGAGTTTATTTTTTTATTGTTATTGTTGGGGTTTTTTTAAACAGTCGTTTTGAATGAATTGCATAATACCTGTAATATGATCAGCAATATGAAATATATTTCTGTGCATACCTGTAGGCTGTGTGATGTACCACAAAGCAAAACTTAGAAAGTGTCGTGTTCCAGCAGCAGACTTGGTATGAATTGATACATTTGTTTTACATTCTGTGGGGTTTTTTTCTCTCTTTGTAGGCTATGGGTCCTCACATCTTCCAGACTTGCCCCTCTGCAAACTATTTTGACTGCAAAGCAATGTCCATTGGTGCTCGTTCACAGTCAGCACGAACTTACTTGGAGAGGCACATGACTGAGTTCACTGACTGTGAGTAATGGAAGCCTCTCTACCCAATGGAGTTCATAAATTTTGTGGTTTATTTCCTCCTGCCATTCCATTCTTTTCCATTTAGTGAGATGAAGATAAATTGTGGGAGACGAGTTTGGCATAACTGTAAATCTGCACAAAGACAAAATTGTAGAGACTATGGTAGAGATGTTCATGTTTTAACATGTGGATGTTTATTCCATCTAATGAAAAGAGAAGCTGTGCTCAGAAAAGAAGTGAAAAGTGTTAAAGGCCTCTGCTCTTTTCAACCCAGAAGAAGTGTAATTGTTTCCATAGCAGAGCAGGGGTAGTATGTCAGGGCAAGTGTTTAGGTGGTGCATTTAAAGTGGTGAATTTATTTTTGTATGGAATGATGATGAGGAGCCAACTGAATAGCAGCCTGGGAAGAAAAAAAAGCTTGCATATCACTGCGCTGGAAGCAAGGCAGGTGTCAAAACAAGATGCACCCGACCTCAAATATGGGGAGGGCTGGTTTCTCAAGGCATACTTCTATAACCAACTCTGTGCTCAGTACCAGAAAGGAGAGAAGCTTTGGGAGTCAAGTTAACCAAGCTGATTTTGTAGTTGTCAGCTAAGAATAGGAAGGAGGAGAATGAGTATCTAGGGGTAATACCATGTAGTTTGTAAATGTCTTTCTGATTCCATTTTAAGGTAATCTAAATGAGCTGGTTAAACATGGACTGCGAGCCCTGAGAGAGACTCTCCCTGCTGAACAAGATCTGACTACCAAGGTAATACTAGGTTTTCTCAAAGAATTTTACTGCCATTGTTACTGGAAATTACTGTGACAAAATTCTTGTGAAGTGTGGGTGGCACTGAAACTTGGAAGCTGAATACTGGTAGATGATATCATCTTCGTTTCATGTCACCTGTTTCCTAATTATCTCAGATTTAAGTTTCTTAACAAAATTGGTGCTTTCACTGAATAAGACCTTGTTTCCCTCATGGCTTCATGCTCTTTTAAGCTTTGATCAGTGTTTAAGGTACATGATATGCAGCTAGAATCCCTTTGCTTTGGCAACTTTGCATTGTAAACACAGTCAGTAATTCACCTGGGAAGGTACTGCACCAACAGCTGAT
Source organism: Ptilonorhynchus violaceus (assembly GCA_013397565.1). NCBI lineage: Eukaryota > Metazoa > Chordata > Aves > Passeriformes > Ptilonorhynchidae > Ptilonorhynchus > Ptilonorhynchus violaceus. The sequence goes on along the minus strand of VZRJ01010608.1, from coordinate 1,569,164 downwards.
AGTATCCAGCATCAGAAAGTTGCGCAAACATTTGACAGTGAATTGAGGAACTGTTGAAGCAGAAAATTCTAAGCTTATCCATTAGCTGGTGTTCTGGTTGTGGCTGATCTACCCTTTTCCATGTGTTTTTATTCTTAGCTCACCATGCTTTTTAGAACTCTTAAAATACTGAAAATGCAAAATAAGATTAAAATAAGGGGGTTTGAGAAATTGTGTGTGTTATTAAAAAGAAAACAAAATGAAAGAAATTGAAACCCTTGAATGGTTTTACTTAGAGGACTTTGAAACAGGATAGCTTTTGTAAGTGAAAACTATAAAGCCAAAGTTAATTGCAGGAAAATGCTTCTCACTGCTTTCAACACTTGGCTTGACAGAATGTTTCTATTGGAATTGTGGGCAAAGACATGGAGTTTACCATCTATGATGATGATGATGTAGCACCATTCCTAGAAGGTCTTGAGGAGAGACCACAGAGAAAGGTGAGTGGTTCAGATATGAATAAATAGGCTTTGTTGAAAGACAACAATTAGATATGATCTATTATGTTTAAAATAAATTTAATTCTACTCCTGTAGTAGAGTTTTAGAAAGGCGATTTTTAAAATTTGAAGTTGCTATATGAACGCTGTAGAATCTTAGTTGGTACCTCAGAAATTTATTAAATCAGTTTGTGCTGAATTTATGCCAGGATGTTCCAATGTCATCCTCTTTCCTCAGTTTTGATCAAGCACAAGTTTTCACTGTTTTGCAACAGAAGCGGCTGCATATGTTTCTCATGCCCTTCACAAGACGCCCCCGTAGTCTCATAATTACCAACCATGTCCTGCTCATGCTTAATTTGGATAACACTGCTTTGTAAGCTGTTTGCTGACTTGAGCTGCATTTACCACTGGTGATGCTCAAATTGGGATACAGCTGATCTGTCAAGTGTTGTCTTCTGCCTTCCTAAAATATTTCTTTTCCCTCTCTTTAAGCCGGTTCCGCCTGTTGAAGAAACCGTGGAAAAGGCAGAGGAGCCAATGGAGCACTAGTTGGTGGATGAGTTCCTCTGTTAATGTGTAATTATCCAGGAACATTTATGCATTTGCTGGTAACTTTATCCTCACCTATATACATTTTCTGATGCTACATTCTGAGGATTGCTTTTAAAGAAAGAAACCAACCTACCTATCCTGGCAAGATAGACAGGAGGTCATAGTTGGGTGTAACTGCTTTGACAAGAAAGGTGTAATCATTTTCTAAATAGTACATGATACTGTTTTTTTAAAGAAAAGATACTGTCTTTAACTCATAAGGGCAAGTGGAAATAAATCACTTTCTTGGACTCTGCTGTGAGCTTGGTGTTTTTAATCAGAACAAACAGCTATTTACAAATACTTGTGTCATATCAAGGTGCCATCATGTGTTTGAGTCAGTGACCATCATTTGTCAGAGTGAGAGTTTGCTTACTGCATAGAAATGTGCTGCTCTTGGAAACTTGCACTGAGAGGACGTTAAAATGTCTACAAAACTGTAAAATAGCTGTGGAACAAACAGGATACAGCATTTACTTGTGTCAGCTTGTCTCAAACTGAACATGAAGAGACACTTGTGGTTATGAGTGTTTTCCAGGAACATTGCAGGCTGAAGAAGTGTGAAGCTGACAACCTTCTTGTGTTTGGGTTTTTTGGGGTTGACTTAGTCCACCCCAGCTCCTTTGGAACTGAACTGTATCAGTTTCTTTAGAGCCATCAGGCTTTTAGCTCACTGAGGGCCAAAACTGAAGTAACAAGGGAAGCACCTGAAGTTCCCCTCAGCTCAATCCTGAGCTGAGCTGTGGATTCCCTGTGTTGCTACTGAATGAACAGGTTCTCCAGGGTTTTGTCCCTTCACCTCTTCTGCACCTGGTGCTGTTTGGACTGAAGCTGAATGCCACAAAATTTGGGACTAACAGTGACTTCTTCAGGCAGGGTCATCTGCCAGGGAAGCCCAGTGAATTGGTGCTTCCTAGGTGCGAAATGGATGCGATGCTGTACTTCAAGCAAAATGAGTTCAGTCTTTTTTTTTTTTCATTTTCTATGTTAGATCATTCTGATATAATTATTCTCGCTAACGATCGCACTGAGAATGATAAGAAACAAACTTTTTGAGGTGGACCTGCATAGGGACCTGATAACCTGACCACTGTACTTAAAAAAAAAGAAAGGCCTGAAACTTGCAGCTTATATAATTAATAACTATTAATAAATTAATAAAAATTAATAAATCATGATGCTGTTTTGAATAGGTTTTAAATACTGTCTTGAATCCGTACAAATAGTTCAGTCATGGAAACAACAAAATAGTAATATCAAGGCTGTGGTTTTGGTTTTAAAGCACTAGACAAAGCTGCTTTTATTTTTTCTAAATTTAATTTTATTCTAGTTTTTTCCTATTATTTTTCTATTTATTTCCTCTTTATTTATTTTCCCTCTTATTTATTTCCTCCCTTTATTCATTTCCCCCCTTAATTACTTTTTCACTGTTATTTACTTTTTTCCCTCAATTCCTTATTTTTCCCTCTGGGTTTTTTCCCCCCTTTCCCTCCCCTTGCTTCCCTCTCCTTGTTTTTCCACATCCACTTGTTTCCCCCCCCCCTTTATTTTCCCTTCCCTTAGTTTTTTCCCCTTATTTATTTATTTTCTCTTCAATTTATTCATTTCCCCCAGTCTATTTTCTGATTACTTATTTTCCCCAATTACTTTTTTCCCCCAATTATTTGTTTTCCCTCGTATTTATTTTTCTCTTTATTATTTCACACACAACCCTCTTTTTTTTCCTGTTATTTGTTTAATCGCCTTCCCCGTATTTATTTATCGGTGCGGGGTTTTAAATCTGTGTTTCAGCCACTATTTTTCAGTGTTTCCCTGCGTCCCGAGGGTCCCAGATCCCACTGGTGACGTCACGGGGAAGC
>VZRJ01010608.1:1503343-1566158 GCA_013397565.1 Ptilonorhynchus violaceus | reverse complement strand
GGCCGCCGTACGCTCGATGTGGCCGGGGCGGGCGCGGCTCCACGTCAGCCATCGCCGGAGCGGGAGCGCCGCGGGCTTAGCCGCCGCACCGGGATCGGCCTCACCGCACCGCCCAGTATGGAAAANGGCCCCGGGGGCGCGGGGCGATTGCGGGAGGGTTCGCGGCGCGGAGAGGGCTGCGGGACTGTGGGTCTCGGGCTTTGGTCAGGCGGACGGTGTCATCAAAGGAAGTTTTTCCTCATAGCTAAAAATGCCTAGAAGTGGGAACCTGGGACATTAAGCGAGAAAAATCCCTCAGCTGGCTGTAAATTTGTCGGGATTTTTTAGTAAACCCTTTTTACGCTCTATGTTATTGTTGTACGTCAATAAAACGGTGCGTTCTGAGGGGTTTGGTTCCTAAGGTGCCCCCGTTCCTAGTTGGTTCCTGGGTGCTCCCCAGGGATGTAGATGGCGAGCAGGCGTGGCTGTTTGTCTTCCTGGGCTCTGTAAACTCTGCAACTTTCGACTTCCTTGGGTGCTGAGCACTGAGCAACTGAGCTCAGGTTGTCCAGAGAGCTATGGGTGCCCCATCCCTGGCAGTGTTCAAGGCCACGTTGGATGGAGCTCTGAGTAGTCTGGTGTAGTGGGAGGGGTCCCTATCCATGGAAGAGAGTTGGAATAAGTTGATCTTTAAGGTCCCTTCCAACCCAGCCGTTCTGTGACTCAGTACAGATAGGCTGAAATTTTATTTCTGGAGAGTTAAAGCAGCACCTACATCCGTGTCCGTGGGAACTCTCTCGAAGATCAAATTGAATTCAAGGCTTGGTGACTTGCAAGGAGAAAAACTTAGTGGGGGTTCTCCCTGTCAAGTCTCCCAGCTTGGCATTTTAGGAGAGTTGTTTTCCACTGCTGCTTTTTAGAGCCCAAAGTACACTCATTTATCACACTGCAGAGATATATTTGACTGTGATTTTGGAAATTTCTGCAGTTGAGGACCTTTGTATGAGGTCCTTGGTCTGCTTATGCAAGGATCTATTTCACGTTCTGTGGGTTGTTCTTATAGGTGAAGGTGTTGGCTGCAGGGCTTTGAGGCAGGAGTTCTGGGTAACAGCATGGGAAAAGTAAGCAAAAAAGCTGCTGTTGAGGCAAGAAAACAGTTGGAAAAGACCTCTGGATCATTGAATCCTTTGACTGATTCAATGTCAACCTTTGACTGATCACCACCTTGTCAACTAGAGCATGGCACTACATGCCATGTCCAGTCATTTCTTGAACAAGAGGTTTATGTAGATATTTGTAAACAAAAGCTTGAATGATCTAGTCCTTAAAATACAGCATTCATAATGGAAAAAGGCATGTTCCTTTAAATATTTGCATTGCAATTTATTTTTTGGAGTGGTTGTCCTGGCATTGCTTTAGGTGCTTTGTTTTTTTGTGTGCAAAGATGCAGCAGCCCAGGCTGGCACAACTTCCCTCCTCCCTGTTCAGTGAGAGGTTCTCTAGGTGCCTATTTGATGAGAAAAGGGAGCCAGAACATTAATATCAATAAAAACTAATTTATTTTGACACAGTTTCTGTAGAAAGAATAAAATTGCTCATATAATAAAAAGTAAGAGTTTGCTGTGCTTGTCAGTGTAGTTTCATGGCGTTAACCAAGCAGGCTCAAACTTGAGCATTTTTCATCACTTAAGAAATAGAATAAAAAGGTTGATTTGATCCTAGATGTCTATTACATAAAGAATAAACAAACATGAGAATGAGGATTGATAGAGCAAACAGGTTGATTTGATCATAGATAACTATTATATAAGGAAAAAACAAACATGAGAATGAGGATTGAGCTTAATAGCAAATTTTATTACCTGGACTGCCAGGCACACAGCAGCTTTGATAGATCTGTAGCCTTCTTGTCCTTTTTCTTCATAAAAAGACTTAACTTTCCTCATTAGTGTCTAGTGGAGACAGTAGAATTGAGCTGATCTCGTGATCCCTGGCAGCTAAAATGCAGTCCTGCTTCCCTCTCCACCATGTTGTCGTTTTTCCGATCCTTGGTTTCTGCTCTCTTGGATCTCGTGCTCATCTTCAAAGCTTCCTTCATAGACTAATTCAACTTGTTAATCAAGTCAAGAACTTTTTCCTTTCTTGTTTCTTTTGTCTGTGAAGTTTTGTAGCTGATTTTGCAGCTTGGGTCATTCACCTGGAGGAGCACAGGAGTGCAGGGAAGGTAGTGGGAATATATAGCCATGATCAGGGGTTGACTATACGAGGGAGAAGCTGCTGCATCTGTTTGGCTACAGTCAGGTTCCTGTACACTTCTATTATTCCTGACTGTGCCCAGAGTCTTGGAAAGATTTCTTGCTTTTTCTTTTTTATTGTCTTTGGAGAATTTCACACTCTTCATCTTTGTGGTGCTAACAGGAATATTTTAGGCTAACAGCAAAGTGAGAAGGCTTTTGAATGTGGCTTCCCAAGAAACCCAGCAATCCCTTTGAGCCATTAAGTCAGTTATGATAATGTTTTTGTGTTTGTTAATAAAATCTGTTAACTTTGAGATGGCTTTGTTTGCTTGTTTTTTAGGTTGTTTGATATTTGTGTCAAGATAATTCTTCCCCTGAGAGAACTCCTGTAACCAAGAGCCATGACTGCTGCAGAGAACGTGTGTTACACATTAATCAACGTGCCCATGGATTCAGAACCACCTTCTGAAATCAGCTTAAAAAATGACCTAGGCAAGTATTCACAGTGATTGAAGGATACTCCATCTTCCCTGAGCTATTCTCTCATTGTGCTTTTTATAGAATATTGTTTACATTTTATAAACTCAAACAAGTCAATTTGATGTTTGTTTTCTTTTGATTTTTGAAAGCTGTACATTCCTCTGTTTGCTGTGTTTTGAGAAACTTTGTGATATTATCTTACGTGTTTTGTAGTCCTCCCCAGTCTGTGCAAAATCTGAAACCTTTTTTTTTTTGAGAGTTTTAAGTAGTACCTGTTTGGGTTAAGGCATATTTAAGCACTGGAATAAGCAACAAGTTGTGTTGTCACTTGTTCAGTGCACTGCAGAACATGCTGGCAGAAACAGCAGTGTTAGTATCTGGTATATGTGTGACATCAGAGCACATTGAAGTATCCTGGTATAAATTTAAGCATTAAAACAGCCTTGGAATTTGAACTCTTTCAATTCCAATATATTGATCTCTAAGTCTGAATTCCATGCTCATTTTTAGATATCTTGCTTCCTCTTTATCCTTTAATAGAAGTACGGGCAGGGATTTTATTGGCATGCTCTATTTCACTCCTTCAGAGGGGTTTGTGTCTTCTGACACTGAAGAACAACATTGCTGTTAAACTAACTGTGACATGTCAGCCTTCCTCACTTCATTTCCTCATCCTCTAGAAAAAGGAGATGTCAAGTTGAAGACAGAGGCCTTGAAAAAAGTAATCATTATGATTCTGAATGGTGAAAAACTGCCTGGGCTCCTGATGACCATCATACGTTTTGTACTGCCTCTCCAAGATCATACTATCAAAAAACTACTGCTTGTCTTTTGGGAGATCGTGCCAAAGACCACTCCAGATGGCAGGCTCCTGCAGGAAATGATCCTCGTGTGTGATGCATACAGAAAGGTAGCCTGCTGTTAATTTCATTGCTTATGTTCCTATGCTTATATTCCTATGCTTATGTTCCTATGCTATCCTATTCTATAAGATCCTTATAGAAGGTGTATCATTTTGTGTTATTTCGTAAATATAAAAATGGTTTATGTGCAGCCTTTCCAGCACTTACGGCTCAGTGCTTCGATAGGCAGCAGACCTACTACCAAGGAATTTTTGTGTTCTTTTACTATTACAACTTAACGAAAATTTAGTGCTCTTTGTTTCCATGTCAGTGAGTGTCAGAGGTGAGGGGTACCATCTTCAAGGCATCTGGGGACAAGCCAGGGATCATAAAAGAACGCCATTGTGGTATATTTGGGAAACTCCTTCGTAAAGAGATTAAGGCCCTTCAGCTTTGGGAATAGGTTGGAAGCAGATGAACTAATGTACACTAGAGGTTAATATCCAGTGTGCAGGAATGCCCACAGGCTGAGTTTCCACAGCTGTGGCAATCAGAGAAAACAAATGCAATGCATAAAAAAATCCCACAGGCTTTGTAAGTTTTACTGCACAGAAAGACGTGTTTTTAAATATTGTAGGGCAGCAGTGTTTTAGGAAAGCACTTCAGAGAAGAGAGTGAGGCATCATTGTGGATGTTGGGAACTTGTACCATGGGAAAGCTGAGTGTGGGCTGGCAAGTGCGTTCATCTGGAGAGTCTGGCATTTCAAATATGTTTCTTGTTGGTTTTAGGATCTTCAGCACCCAAATGAGTTTATCCGAGGCTCCACTCTGCGTTTTCTGTGTAAGCTGAAGGAGGCAGAGCTGCTGGAGCCTTTGATGCCGGCCATCCGCGCGTGCCTGGAGCACCGGCACAGCTACGTGCGCAGGAACGCGGTCCTGGCAATTTACACCATCTACAGGTAAGTACAGAAACAATTCCAGATCCTGAGTGCACAACACCAAGGCTGGCTTTAGTGATCTGCAGAGTTTTTAAGAACTCAAACATCTAGCAATCCCTGGTGTGGTGTTCGGGATTTTTGTGTTTGTTTGCCTTTTCTCCTCTGTCTGATGGGCATCCTTGGGTTCTCCTGCTTACCAGTAGGTTTTTTAATTACGATTTTTTCTTTTAAAGAAACTTTGAACATCTTATACCTGATGCTCCTGAATTGATCCATGATTTCTTGGTGAATGAGAAAGATGCAAGCTGCAAAAGAAATGCATTTATGATGCTAATTCATGCAGATCAGGTAAGGTTACCAGCCCTCAAAGTCACTGGGTTTAGTAATTGTAAATATGCTGGGTAACTAGCCAGTAGTTTGTTGGTAGTATAAACTACTTCTATTCATAAAAAACACATGTGTGATAATGTTAATGCTTTTGTGGGATATTTGGCACTGGCAAAGTTAACTTTGGTCTTTAGTGCTCTCTTCATTTTAAAGGAGAATTACTGTATTTGGTGAATGCATATGTTGGTGCTGAAAAATGTCAACATAACCAGACTGACAAGTACTCCATTATCTACTGTTCAAAAGCTTTTGTAGTGGCATGAGAAAGAAATGGCATTCTCTGTTTAGTGTTTTAGATTACCTGCTCCACAGCCAATTGTCTTTTGTGCCTAAGTACTGTTAGTTTGTCTCTCTTTTTGCTCTCTGGACAGAATGGATTAATTTGCTCTTCAGGTTTACAGTGTTTGCCTAAATTGTTGAAGTGCTGCATAAATGCTGTTTTGTATTTTGATTTTTAGAATGTGTTTTGATTTAAAATTCAGCTGAGTGAGCAAACTGAATAATTTAAAATAATTTATCTTTTATTTCTGTAGGATCGAGCTTTGGATTATTTGAGTACCTGTATTGACCAGGTCCAGACATTTGGTGACATTCTGCAGTTGGTTATTGTTGAACTAATTTACAAGGTAAAAGGAAATGTTGTGGCACATTGAAAATAAATACATGTGTTGGATTGTATTAGGCTGTGTTTGAAGAGGGATAGAATGTTACTGGAAAAGGCATTATTGCTAGTTTCTAGTCCATGTCAGGAATATGTCATTGCTTAATACAGCTAAGTAAGATTGGTCTCTTGAAATGAAAAAGAGCTCAAGTGTGCACAGTATAGAGCAATATGTCTCACTTGATTTGCTGTGCTGGGGACTGTGTATTATCAGACTGGTCTTCATGGGCATGAGCAGGGCACCTCTTACAGAAGCTGGTAGAGGCTCTGCCGTTCCTTTTGATCTGAGGTTTTAAGACCTTGTAGCATTGCACAGAGTTGACAAAAACAGCTTTTGAATAGCTGCTGTACTTAGATTTTTACAGCTGTGAATGACACTTCCTGTTGCCAGAAAAGGTTGTCACCTTTTGCTTAATTTTCTGCTGGGTGTAAGATACTGGAGCAGGTGAGCTGTAGGATTGTTGTTTTGTTTTGTCTTTATGTGCCAACTCTGGCCTCATTCTTTTACCAAGGTCTGTCACGCGAATCCATCGGAGAGAGCTCGGTTCATTCGCTGCATCTACAACTTGCTGCAGTCCTCGAGTCCTGCAGTGAAGTATGAGGCTGCAGGCACCCTGGTTACACTCTCCAGTGCACCCACAGCAATCAAGGTATGAAAAGGACATTTTCAGCTCTTCAGTAGCTTTCGGTGCACTGAAATGAACGCTGTGTGCTGCATGGTGATACTTTGAAAGAGCGAAGGCTTCAGTAATATGGGCTGTGCAACACTTCTCATCTGAAACACTATCTTAAGGTATCTCTTAGAGTGGCTCACAAAAAAAAGACTGAGCAGACCTGGAGCTAGTGGAGTTCGTGTCGTTTGGTAGGGGGCAAGCTTGAATACTGTGCAGACTGTTGGACCAACCTGGAATCTATTTGGCGTACTTAGCAAAGCAGACTGAAGATTTCAGAGATTGGATGAGATATTTTACTCATGAATATGATTCATTTCAGACCAGAGTAGAAGCATAAGGCAGTGAAGACTTATGCTGATTACTGATTGACCTGGGGTTCTTAGTTTTATGTTTGTACAGCTGATTATTTAAGACCACTCTGAATTTTTGAACTTGTATGGAATTTTCAAAAATAAATTATGCAAGTCTAGATTTAGAGTAAAAGCATTGTAAATAGTATTTTCAAAAGATCAGGGGCAGTATGAGTTACAACATTTTTGTTTTGGCATACTCTTTTGTTGAATAGACATACTGTAGATAGAAGCTGTCATTAAAACCATATCCAGTTAGGCTAACACTGCCAACTCTTATAAGCTGGTTTTCATGCCCTGTTGCATACTTCACAGCTGACCCGAAGCATGTCAGATAATCTATCTTGTTATGTCTTTCTTTGAATTTGAAATCAAGTCTGTATATTGTAAGCTGATGCTGTTGTGAGCCTCCCTCTGTGATTTTTGTTACATGGTGCAATCAATTTATCATGGACCAGAAAATTTTAAAGTCTGTTCTTGGGTTCATTTCTGTGCCAACTCTTGAGTAACTGTTTGATTAGTAATATAGAATTGAATTATTGAATTTCAGAAATTTTCCAGTTTCTCTTCTTCATTACTTAAAAGATGGTTTTGGTCCTTTTATTTTTAGGCTGCTGCCCAATGCTACATAGATTTGATTATTAAAGAAAGTGATAATAATGTGAAACTGATTGTCTTGGATCGGTTGATTGAATTAAAGGAGCATCCCTCCCATGAACGAGTGTTACAGGTATGTGAGCTCCCTCTTTTCCTGTAGGCTTTAGGAAAGAAAAGCCTTCAATAACAAAGCTTTCAGGTTTTTTCAGTGTATGCAGAGAAGAACTTCTGAAGTTTAAATTTTCTGTTGGTATTTGGTAAAAACCTACTGAATAGAATTTTATGTTTATGACTTGCTGCTTTTATTGTCTGCATGAGAATTAACAATGGCAAATGCTGTCCTCATTGTGAGCTTTACTGATGTAGCTGCATGGCAGACTTTTCTGTAAATGCAGAATGTATTAAATGAACACTCTGAATTTCTAATGCCTGTTGCTTGCTTGTCAGTAGATCATATATTACGTATACAGAAAGGCTTTGAAAATCATTGAGGACTGAAATTCAGAATTGTATGAAAAGGAAGTAATTTAAAACAGCAAAATGCTTATTTTGTTACTGTTTCAGGATCTAGTTATGGACATCCTCAGAGTGTTGAGCACCCCAGATCTAGAAGTGCGCAAAAAAACCCTTCAGCTGGCTCTGGATCTTGTGTCTTCAAGGAATGTGGAGGAGGTAAATTACATGCACTTTTGATTCATCAAACTATTTTTTTTCTTTTGAAAAATGTCACTTTTTAAAAATTTAATTTGATCTTTTCTGCAGCTTGTGATTGTTCTGAAGAAGGAAGTGATTAAAACTAACAATGTAACGGAGCATGAAGATACAGACAAGTACAGACAGCTCCTTGTTCGTACGCTGCATTCCTGTAGTGTTCGCTTTCCAGACATGGCTGCCAATGTTATTCCAGTGGTATGCAAATGTTTCATTATATTGTCATTAAATGTGTTCTAGCTGTACCCAACACCTGGAGAATAGCTGAAGTCTTCCTAGTAGTGGTCTCACAGGAAGCAATGCTATTTTTGATTCCTAAAGAAATATAGGACTTTTGATGCTGTAATTATTTGTGTTCTGAGACTTTGTTTTTAAATGTTTTTGAAGAACACGAGCTGAAGAGGACCTTCACTTAAAAGTCCAGTAATTTGTATCACTAGAAAAAACAATTCGGCATGATGATAATTGGTAATTGTTTGGTGTGTACTCAAGGCTGTTTGACTTCAGTTTTATTTAATGGGAGGTACATAAGCAGTTTTATTTTTCTGAACGTAGAAGGAAAGAATTATGGTACAAACGTCTGTGTTCTGCTGTGTGTGCTGATGTTTACTCTTCTGTGGTAGCTGATGGAGTTCCTCAGTGATAACAATGAAGCCGCAGCTGCTGATGTCCTGGAGTTTGTGCGGGAAGCGATCCAGAGATTTGATAACCTCAGACCTCTTATTGTGGAGAAGATGCTCGAAGTCTTTCACGCTATTAAATCTGTCAAGTGAGTCCAAAATACGATATCAAACAGACTTTGGAGCACCTAGTGGCTCACTTGCATTGAATGTATATTGTCGTTAAATATGTACCAAAATCTGTGCAACCCACATTCAAAGAATAACTGAAGCTATTTTGGCGTAGCAGATTTCTAGGCACAGCTTCCTTCTTGCCTGCTTGTACAAAAGATAAATTGGGTATTTGTTGCACTGAATAAAGAAAACAAATTCGATTTTCATTTCTGTGATGCAATTGATAATTGTATTTCTACTTGCTGGGAAATAGCATTGTTGATGAAGGCCAACCATAAAGTAATATATTTGCTAAAACAGAGTTCCTAAGGGATTTGCACTTGTAGGCAACTGGAAATACTTACTGTACATATATTAGAAAACCCAATCAAAGACAGACCAGGCTTTACAACCTGTAAAGCTTTCTTAGTACCTTTCAGGGCTCTAAAAACTTTGTTTTCTGATGAATCTGTAAAGCTTAAGTTGTGTGAGAACTTCTCTGTATCAGAACAGCACTCTTTCATTCTCCTGATACACAGAAAACTTTGAATCCCATCTCCATTGTAATCTTGTTAAGTGGGGAAAAAAAAGTCTGAAGCTTTGCTGTTCTTTTCCTAATCTTCATTCATATTCTTTTTTTTCATTTTCTCCTATGTAATGGACAAATTAGTTTGTCTCAGTTAAATGGAAAGTTTAGAACTGACTTTATTCCATGCAGTAGAGTATTTCATTATGATCACAATGAAATTTAATTTTATGTATGTCAGGATTAACACAGATGGAATTAAATTTGTACCAGAGAATATATCTAGTTTGATGTACTTGTTCATGAGTTTACTGAGGCTGAAAGGATAATTGCTTTTGATTAAACCTGGTGTGTCCTTTTGAATTTGCCAAGACTGGCCTTTACCACCTGACCATAAGTCACTTCTCTTGGTGCTGGTTTGAGTATATCATGAAAGTATGATTTAAGTTACTGTCCTTGTCTTAGGATTTATCGGGGAGCGTTGTGGATCCTTGGAGAGTATTGCAGCACAAAGGAGGATATACAAAGTGTAATGACAGAGGTTCGCAGATCACTGGGAGAGGTGTGTGTACTTTGGGTTTTTTCTGTTTAGTAGCTCTTTGTGGTTTTTCTTGCAGGGGGTTTTCTATGAAAAAGATACTTTAGAAAAATAAGATGCAACGTTTTGAGGACTTGTGTAATGGCACATGCACAGGAAATCTGAAGTAAAAAGAAGTTAGGGTTTTGCATTCATTATTAATTTTTTTTTCAAGTAACATACTTGAGCTGAGAATAAGTGATTTATGATAACAGGAGAGATGAGAATTTCCTTATTTCAGAAACTTACGGCAGCTTTAAGATACGATTTAATTATGTCCAATAGCAAAGAAAGAGTGCTTTTAAGTCAGGGTTGTTCTGAGAGAACAGACTTCTGTGTGAGAGTCTAAGACAATGTGTGCAATGTGAGCTTAATTGTATGTGTAGGAAGCTTCTGTATGTATTTGAACATCTGCTTATCTCCTCAAATTCTCCCAAAACTGTTGCACTCTAGCTGACCTTTGGCTTATAAAAACTTCAGTAATGCAGATAATTTTTATTAAAACCTTCTGCAGAACAAAAATATGTCTTTTATTTTAATTGTAACAATTGCTTCTTGCTCATTTCTAGATCCCAATAGTAGAATCTGAAATCAAGAAAGAAGCTGGTGAGCTCAAACCTGAAGAAGAGGTGTCTGTGGGTCCAACCCAAAAATTAGTGACAGAAATGGGCACTTACGCAACACAAAGTGCTCTTAGTAGTTCCAGACCTGCCAAAAAGGAAGAAGACAGGTATTTATGATTCCATACTAGGCCAGGAATGACTTGGTTAATTTTTATTTTTTTTTTATTTGAGTGGTATTATCTCTCATATAGAGTTCAGTGGTTGGGGGAATTTCCTGGTTTAAAGTATTGTCCAGTTAGATGATACCTGATAGGAAGTTGCCCAATTGCTTGGGATTTGTAATCAAAGATTACTGTATAAATCAGAACTTTATGAATTATGATATCCTCAATTCTAGTTGAGTTTTTTATATGTAAAGCTCTCTCACAATTTTACTTGGATACAGAGATGTTGCCTTTAGATTAGAACATTGTCTTCTCTTGATATCACCTTGCACTACTTAACACTTGCTATAGTTTATTTTGTTGGTAGCTAGAACAATTTTTATATTTCCTTAATTACTTTAGATGGGTTACTTAATGTTGACTAATTATTATCATCTCAGAGCTACAACGAAATTATTATACCTTACACGTTTCACTCCCTAGTCCATGTGGAAATGACTGTGTGACTTGTGAATATCTCCATATCTGGAAAATTACTTTGAGAGGGAAGAAAGCCAGCCTTGTGAGGTGTTTCAAGCTTGTTTTGCTTGTACAGTGTGAAAGTTAAAGTATCAAGAGAAGTAGGCTGAAGAGCATCATCCAAAAGTAGTTTTTTGAGGATCATTTGTCTTTGCAGACCTCCATTACGAGGATTCCTGCTGGATGGAGATTTCTTTGTTGCAGCTTCCCTTGCTACAACTTTAACCAAGATTGCTTTGCGTTATGTGTCCCTAGTTCAGGAAAAGAAGAAACAAAATGTGAGTTATCTCCTGTGTTTTCACATTCAAGGAAGAGCTGCTTGTTGCCTCTTTTCTTTTAAACAGATGCAAAGGGGGTTAAGTTCAAAGTGAAGTGCCAGTTATGTGACTGGATAATAATGATAGTTTGGGTCACCTGCTTCTTTCCAGCCACTCTGTCTAGACAATCTCTAAATCATGCTGCTTTGTTTCTGCATAGCAAGTGCTAAAAAACTTAAGTAATCTGTTTAGACATTTTATGATTTGATTAATATGCACCTTTTTTTAAATAAGTCAGAAATAAACATTTCTGTGAAGCTATGGAAAATGCAATAACCTTATTCCATTCTCTTTTCTTTTTCCTCCTTCTCAGTCCTTTAATGCTGAAGCTATGCTGCTGATGGCCACTATTCTCCATTTGGGAAAGTCTTCTCTACCCAAGAAGCCAATTACAGATGATGATGTGGATCGTATTTCCTTGTGTCTGAAAGTTTTGTCAGAATGTTCTCCTCTCATGAATGACATTTTCAACAAAGAATGCAGGCAGTCTCTCTCTCATATGCTGTCAGCCAAGCTAGAAGAGGAAAAACTTTCCCAGAAGGTAAGTTTTTGTAAGTGTGGAACCATAAACACTTGGAGTTTTTTATGGATGTTCACATCCAGGCTGGTCCCGGAAATGTTGCCATTTGACTCTGTGTAAGTCAGCCATTATTTGACTGTTTTTCTGTGTGCTAAGGAAAGGGATTCACTGTGAATTCTTGAATTATTCTCTTCTGCAGAAAGAGTCTGAGAAAAGGAATGTGACGGTTCAGCCAGATGATCCCATTTCCTTCATGCAACTTACTGCTAAAAATGAAATGAGCTCAAAAGAAGACCAGTTCCAGCTTAGCCTTCTTGCAGCAATGGGAAACACACAGAGGAAAGAGGCTGCTGATCCTCTTGCTTCCAAACTTAATAAGGTAGTGGGAAATCAGTGTTTTAATTATGTACATGGGATCACTTTGGGAATTGAAGCCTGGAACTGATGAACCAGACTCTGCTGGTTGATTGGGAAGACCCAGGTATATCCTGGTTGGGATGAGGAAAAAAAGCAAAGTATTTGTGCTTATAGTTGTTACCTTCTTCGCATGGTTAGGGGAAGAACAAGGAGACTTGGAACGTGCTGAGCTGGTGGAATAGGAAGAAAAAATTAGGGTTTGCTGTTTTGTAGATCCCAGAAAGGTTCATGAGGAAGGGAGCAAGGACGTCACAAGTGATTAAGAACCCCTTTCTTTGGCTGCTGTATCCTACTGTGGTGCATCCTGATTTCCTTCTTTATACCTTTTTTTTTCTGCTGATTACCAGGACCTGCAGGGAAGGTTTAAAGAGAAGAAATCCCCTAATTGATTCATTAGTTAAGAGTTAAACACCCAGACTTTGAAAGACTGGATGAGTTCTTTTTGATCTGTAAAATTACATTTTCATTTAAAGTCAGCATTTCTTTGTCCTGCTGATCATCTTAAGAATAAATGGCATTACAGTTCATATTTTAGGAACTTATCAGTTCAAAATACATTTAATCTGAAAAGATTTTATAATTGTAGTGTGTATGCAGGAGGACATGTGAAGAAAGGATACAGTTGATATTAATTCGTATGAATAATATGGACAATCACTCTGTATTTAGCTATAAATTAATGAAATCTGGTTGCTTTGGAAGACTTACACATGAATTTTAGATTTCCTAAATTTTACAAGTTCTTTAAATACTGTGTTCTAGAGAAAACTTACGGTGATTTTTTGCAGTTCTTTTTCCAGTTTTCTTTTTCATCCTTTTTTCCTATTTGTTAGTTCTGTGAAATGGAAATTTCTTTGCACACCTACTTGTTTTGGAGGCTCGTATTAAAGAGTAATGGATTTAATTGTACTTTATTCTTATTTTTTATCAGTATTTGCCATGATTCTGTGTTTTAAACTGGTTTCTGAGAAGGAAAATACTTTGAACTGTGTCCCAGGTTACCCAGCTGACAGGTTTCTCAGACCCTGTGTATGCAGAAGCCTATGTCCACGTCAATCAGTACGACATCGTCCTGGATGTGCTTGTGGTCAACCAGACCAGTGACACCCTGCAGAACTGCACCCTGGAGCTGGCCACGCTGGGTAAGGAAGCAAAGCAGCTCTGGGGTTCTGGGCATTGGGCTTTACCCTGCTGTAAGGAGTTTCTGAAACACCTGATACCAGTTAGTTGCTATTTTGAAGGTATGTTTTCGAATGCCTTTAAAAATATACTTGTTTATATATTTATACTTTATTATATATTTAATATATTTGGTGCAAGTCTTTTGTGTACTGACACTGACAATACTATCTCATGATATAAACCATAGTCAGATTTTGAATTCTTTTCACTGAAAAAATAGCATTCCATTTCCCCTTCTCCTTTTTTCCTGAAATACAGTCCTTTTTTTTGATGTACTTATTCCCCATTGTGCTCTTACCGTAGACAGGAAGATAAAAATAGGTCAAAATCCCAACTGGTACAGAGCAGGAAGCCATCTGCCCTAGGTGGTTTTTGCACTCAGCCTGAAGTACTTAAATTCTGCATTTACTCAGCTGAAACCATTCCCTGTACCCACAGCTGTACCAGAGTCTTGTTTGAACAATATTGAGGCTTCATTAACTTCTCATAGAGGAGTGACTGGAGCAGATAATCCCAGAACAGTAACCAGTTTCTTATTAGTTGTCCTCTGCTTTGGCAGTCAGGAGCAGAAATACGTTTACAATATACTAGGAGACCTCATGTTACATACTTATAATTATTGCAGATATGACTGGAGGGGCATAGCCATTCTCCTAATATTTTGTAAATCATTTGATCAGACTAATGATGGAAATAAATAAAATGAATGTATTACTTAATAGGTTGTATTTTACTATTTGTCAGCTCAGTAAAGTGGAATTCTGTATGTCCCAGCTGATGTATTGCAAAAGCTGACTTGAGGCATCACTCCTGTGTGTAGAGCTCATGCTGTTCATGTCGTGTTCTCAAATTGCAGTTTAATAGAGCTAAGGAGTCTTTTACAATTGCTTCCCAGAGGATTAGTAAAAATGCATCACTTAGTGTTTCCTTGGAGCAGTTATATTCAGAATCAAGGTGATACTTTGACTTGTTGATAAATAGCTCAGTGTCTGTAATGCTGGACGTTGAACTTTGAGTTTGAGGCACTGGACTATAGGACTAGGTCTTATGATGTTGTCAGTGATTAAAACACAAGGTAGAATTAACCATTTCCTTGTTAAAAAATTAATACTAAGTCAATCCAAAGCCCGTGTAAGTCAGTATTTGCATTTGTTTTCAGAGGGGTTTGGGTGAACACAGCAATATCTTAACTGAAATTTTTATGTAGTGTAAATGACTTTATCTTGTAATTAGCAAATTATAAAATAAATTCCAAATCACCTAATATCTTTATGGTGGTATTTAGTGCAGCTCTGTTGATACAAAAATTGAATGACAAGAAAATTAAAAAATGTCATTCCAAACACTAAGCTCATGGTGTACTGCTATTGTTCCCTGATCCCCATCTCCCAATTTCATTACACAGGTGACTTGAAACTTGTGGAAAAACCATCTCCTCTGACACTCGCTCCACATGATTTTGCAAACATTAAAGCTAATGTCAAAGTCGCTTCAACAGAAAATGGAATCATTTTTGGTAATGTTGGTAAGTAAACAATTCAGTGTGAAAAATTATCATTAATGTGTTGCATTTGTTAGCTGCGTGATGAGCTCAAAAATAAGTAAAACACTTCATACCAGGAGAGGAAATTAAATTACAATGTATGAATATTTTATGATGTTTTTAAAAAATCTGTATCACTGTTACTTAAAGTCTTAGTAGAATGTGCTACCTTTAGAATGATTGTCAGCATGAGTTTGAGCAAGCGTTGGCTGTTGTTAACTGGCAGGTGGTAATTCAGCACCCTTATTAAGTGCAAATTCGCTTTTTTGAACACTAAGGTGGTTTGTGTTTTCTCTTGCAGTGTATGATGTCTCCGGAGCAGCCAGCGACAGAAACTGTGTGGTTCTCAGTGATATTCACATCGACATCATGGATTACATCCAGCCTGCTTCCTGTACAGATGCAGAGTTCAGACAGATGTGGGCAGAATTTGAGTGGGAAAACAAAGTAAGTTTCATTTTTTGTATGTTGTTTTGTTGATGAGGTACAATTCTGTTTCTTGTTCAGCTCACTACAGCAGCATTATCTATTGCCATGTAAACCTCATTCAACATCCGCGTTGGATGTTTGCCTCAAGTAGCTTATTCTGCTACTGCTATCTTATCAGTTTCACAAGCTTAACAATGCAATAACTGGGTTTTGTGCATTGCAAAAGAAGTTAGGTGCATGGAGCTTTACCTCCTGTATGGAATCTGTCCAAACTGACTGGTGATTGCTGTGTATTTTGGCTCAAAGGTGAAATGACAACAAGTATAGGTTTGTGCTGAGGCTGCATAATTACTCATGCTGCTCAGCCTCTCCAGTTCTGAATTACTTGTCTTTTGGGTTGCAGGGGCCTTTTAAAGGTCATTTAGTCCGACCCCCTGCCATGGACAGGGACATCTTTCTTTCCTTCTGCTACTTTGCAGTACAGCTGTAGCATAAAGTTATGGATGCTGTGTAAGACCAATGAGATGGTGGGTACACTTCATATTAATTGAGGGTACCTAAACTGTTAGTTACAGACCTGTTAAAAAAGGCTATAAAGGAGGTAATGTAATCTAAGAATAGAGTAGAAACATTAAAACAGAATGGGAGATATTTTACATTGGCTGTAACCTTGTTTGGTACGTAGGTATGTTCACTTGAGTCTAGATTTAAATGTCTCAGGGGACATTTGTGCACAATAAATTTTAATACATGGTATTTGAAGCCTTAGCAATTTGTAAACTACTCCTGAGGGATATGTTATAAACCAATTTAAACAAGACCCATAATATTCAATATGATGAAGCCAAGACAGCTCACAGAGCTTTGTGGCCAGGAGGGGAAGAGGAAAGTAATCTTTATCATTGGTTAAATGCAAACTTTGGACTAGATATTGCTGTTTCTTGTTCTGGCAACGTGTAAACTGTATTCAGACAAGGAGTCCACTGTTGTAGAGAATCTGTATGTTCAACTGAGTATCATATTCACCCAGTAAATTTTAGAAACCATGGTAATAGCATGAAATTCTCCACCTTAACAAGTGGATGGCAGGAGGGGAAGACTTCCTGTGATGCCACCACATAGTGGGAAGTGCATGCAGCTTACTGAGTCTGCTGTACCTCAAGGAGGAATGCAGCAGTGATGTCCTTTAGACAGCCCTGAAGAAGGGGTGGTTTCAGAAATGCCTGAGGTGCTAATTAAAGTAATTGCCTTTTTTTTCCCTACTTGAAGGTAACAGTGAATACAAATATCATTGATTTAAATGAATACTTACAGCACATACTAAAGTCAACCAATATGAAATGCCTGACTCCAGAAAAGGTGAGCTGTTTCTTGGAGACGTTAAATATCTTTTGATTCATAGTAGCTAAGCTGTAATATAGACTTGATGGAACCATCTGTTTATATCAAAGGGTTTTTTAGCAGCTCCAAATTTCTTCCTTCTCTGTCAAAATTTACCTTTCTTTTGCCAGTTTAGCCTTTTTGTTGTAAAGCCAAATAAATGTATACAACAGCTATTTGCTATTAAGATATAACATGTATAATAGCTATTAGCTAATACATGTATAGTAGCCAAGGTAAGTATAGTAACTATTGCTGCTAACTTCTTTGCCATTTCACTGTTGGTTAAAACAGACCATAAAATGCCATTCTACCTTGTCTTGATGAATTCTATAGATTGCATATATTCCCATATTAATTCTAGAAAAAGGCCACCACTGTTTCCCAGTGCACGATTCCCGTATTTTACAGAATGCTGCATGTGAAGAAAGAAGTTTAAATGTGATATACTGATAACTTAGGGTGAACAGAAATGTGTTTAGAGGATTTAGGTCTTTAAAGAGTTCCCATGTGCTTTCCATAGGCTCTTTCAGGCTACTGTGGCTTTATGGCAGCCAATCTTTATGCCCGTTCCATATTCGGAGAAGACGCGCTGGCAAACGTCAGCATTGAGAAGCCGATTCACCTCGGGCCGGAGGCGCCTGTCACGGGTCACATACGGATCCGGGCCAAGAGTCAGGTATGCCAAGGGCTTGGCATCCTTGTCCCTTTTGGGAAAATGTACCGGACACTCTTAAAAACCTGCAGAGTTTCGTGTGGATTTATTTAGTTTCCACATATAGATAGTGCTGCAAAAAGGAAGTTATATTTTATTTGCTTTTAAATAAGGAGCAGATATGCCCCAGGGTTCCGTGATGCTTTCCCTGCCAAATTGAACATTTCAGTGTCACACAACAAGGAAATTTTATTCGTGTACTTGCTGTTCACTGGCTCTTTTTAAAAACAACAAAACAAAACCCAAAAGTCTTTTAGTGGGAATATTTTCTGTACGTATATGAGTCTGCTTTGGATTTTAGAACCTCTACCTCCCAACTGAAAAAAAAGAATGGGATTTGGAATAAGTAAAGTAAAAAACCCAATGTACAATAGAAGTATTTTAAACAGCATGCAATAAAGGAGTACCTGAGAGTTTTTACGTTCAAAGAAAGCATTTAGTTTATGTGATGTCACAGTAAAGATTTTGGACTGGTTTAAGTTAAAGTTTCTGGTGTGTTATAGTGCCATTTTTACATAAGACTGCATTCAATTACATATGCCAGCATAGTTTCATCTTTAAATCATTCTGCTGTTGAATATGTGGATTTATTAATGCAGTTTCTTTTGAGAGTTCTTCAGTTTCTATGCAGTATTGATATCGCTCTGTGATTAAATTATTTTCCATAGCTTTGGTGCGCTAAATGTGCTAAGTATCAGCACTGGGACTTTCAACAGTTGAATTTCAGTAACTGCTCTGGCAGTTGTAATTTCTCCCCTGGCAGCCCACTTTCAGTTGGTGGGAGGTCAAAAGGTTTAAATTGTTCTTATTCTTCTGCTTTTCATATTGATAACACAAGTAACAGTTGCCAGCTCATTGAAGTTTCATTGTTTCAATAATATATGTAGGTCCAGCCCTTACCTAGTGTTAAGGAAGTGAGCACTATGACATGTACAAAGAAGTGAACAGCTAGAAATTTCCATGCCACTGACTTCATAGATTTCTATATATGGAACTTCCATTTTAATATAGATAAGATAAAGTTATTCTGAAGTGAAGTATCTGTGTCATTATTATTGTCTTTCTTTTCCTTACAGGGAATGGCCCTGAGTCTTGGAGATAAGATCAATCTGTCTCAGAAGAAAACAAGTTTATAAATTTTACCTAACGTCTTTTCAGGTCTTTTACAATTTAACCTTAGGTATGTGGCTTTTGGGATCCAGAACATCTTATATTCTTCAGTGTTCTGTAATTGTAGAAGCCAAGCTTTTGAGCTGAAAGCATTCCAGCAGATAATTTATAGGTTCTCCATGATTGGTATTGAGCAAAATTTTAAATCTCCAGGGTTTTTTTTTCTTTGTCCTGGAAGTCATGTTTTCTTTGTCTCTAATATATACTCATGCTCCCAGTACAATAAACAAATTATGCCAGTACTGTTTTGTCTGTAAATTATAATCTCTGTATTATCTGATCAGTATTGAGTATCTGTCCAGGGGTATTTTGATACTCTGAGGAAGTGGGAGTCTGTAATAGCTTGTGTTGACAATAATGACTAGGCTGAATTTGTGAATGCGTGATCATGACTCTTTTGAAATATTCCGGTATACCTAAGAGAATGTATTTTTGCCAACTAAATTAAAGGCTCTGTAGAGGGTTAGTTTAGTAACATAATAACTTGGCACAGACAAGCTTGTAGTGTCAGAAAAGAGACTGTCAAAATTCAGCTCTTTCCAGCAAGTTGTAGAACCTTAAACTTTGTTTCTGAAGTGCTTTCCTAGCAGTGTTATCCTGAGTAAACATAGCACTGCTGGTGGTGTTCTTATTTTTCAGTTAATATGGAAAAGACAGCCAATGCAATGTGAAAGCTGTAGCAACATAAGCATTATTTCAGTGAATGCAGCCATTAGCCACATGGGTGAGCCCAGGAAGGAGAGATTCAGACTTATTATGATCTTGCAGTGAATTGAACTAAGTTGAAAAACTGCAGAAAAAGAAGAGTTGTGAGTGAAGGTCAGGTCAGGATGTTGAAGTGAGTTAACACCATTTGGCTACTAAATGTTATGCAGATTAGCAGTAAATTAAAACACGTAACCATAGATTGAAAATATTGTCAGCTTAATCTATTCAGTTTTAGTTCTGAATTTGTTAAATTGTTGCAAGCAATTGCTTCTACAGAAGGGTGTCCAGAGCCAGCAGTAGTCTTCCAGCTGGATGAGAGTCCTGCTGCTGGAGTTCAACAGCTGTGACCTGCTCCAGAAGGACAGAAGGGAATATTCTGAGTAGCTGATTCCCCAAACATTTAGGGCTTCAGTGATGAAAATAACTATTTTTCATTTTGAATAATCACAAGAAGCACACATAAATTCTGAAATGAAATAGTTTGGTCTGCTGTATTTTATCTGGCTAAAGGATGTGCCTAAAAGTGCAATGCAAAACCTGAGCATGGTTTTGCTGAATGACCTGTTTGTTTTCCATGTTTTGAAATCCCTTTTTGGTTTTGTCATTATTTTGGTTTTTAATGAAAGGTCCATCTCATGCATAACATGATAGCAGCAAGAGCTGAAGCTCTGGGTCTGCAGGACTGCCTTGATAATGTACTTATGTCTCTGCATGATCCCACAGCAGCTGTATTTCCTTTCTGGGAAGTTACGCCAGATTCACAAGGATGTAGTAGAAATAATCAAATTGTGATTTTAACTGCTTAGTACTTCATAATTTAGGGGTGAGGGGTGGGGATGGGAGAAGAGCTTTTGGAGTATGTTGTATGTGAGCTCCTGTGAAATTCCATGGATATTGGTATGCTGCTTTGGGGGGCGTGTGGGAGAGCTCATTCTGCAATCACTTTGAGCCAAACCAAGAGAAAAGAAAATCCCAGGACTCCAGTGGATGATTTCATCTCTCCACGAAGATGCTGTGAGTTGTAAGACACTAACAGAGACTGAGTCATAGCTCTGTGTGTACTGACTGGTTTGAATGGGATGGATTTGCTGGCCACAGCCAAGGAAAAGATGCTTTTGGAAAAGGAGATCGGCTTCCAGTATGTGTTGTCCAAGCCATGTTTCAGTCACAATCTGCTGTCCTCCTTGGAGAATAGAAAATCATCCTGGCATGTTGCAGACATCCATGTTTCTAGTGACTCTTAGTCAGCTGGGAGGGTAACAATATTTTGTTTAGGATATTTTTTGCTATTAAGATTTTATGGAAGGACATGGAAACACCTGTTCAGCAGAAGCTGTCATGACTTTAGGGTTCATTGTCCACCTGCCATGCTTTTCAGTAGCTCTCCTGCAGAATTGGTTTTGTACAGATGTTTTCATTGATGGAATGCATTTTTGCAGTAGCCTGAACACTGAAAAAAGTCAGATGTGTGTTTCATGTCTATACTTCGGAGATGAAATTCCCTTTTTTATATATCCATCCTATTGTGTTCTGGCTAAGCTTTTGCTCAGTAGTTCAGATAAGAAACTGATTCTGGTCCTGTGCATACAAAGGAATATCTTGCACAATTATCGTGCTTAAGGATCCACTTGCAGCTTTCTCATTGCAGTAAAAGCTGGTGTACAGCTGTGGCTCTGAATTGTTCCAAACTTTGTACAGGGAGGTTGCTGCAACCTGCAGTGTGTGTTGCATACACTGTTCTTGGGATAAGGGAGTGTTATTCCACTGCTCTGATTTCAGAAACTTTGATAAGAACAGGAGTAAATTACCAGGAGGAGTAAATGGAGCAAGAAAGCTTGCTGCTTTTCCATTAAAAGTTTTGGAAAGTAGTTGCAGGATGCAGTGCTGGCATAGCAGGAAGCCAGTTTCTCCTATGTCCCTCCTCCTGATGTCCCTACTGCTGGGAATCAGGGCCAGGTTTCTTTATTCAGGACCTCGGGAGGATTTGTTTTTATGTCTTATTAAGTTGATAACATGAGAAGCAGGAATATTGATCTGATGACAGGCAGAGGGCAGGCAGGCAACTCTCCTCTGGGAAAGGAAGGACTCGTCCTAAGAAAGCATAAATAGGACGACTGGATTTATAGAAACTTTATAGGTAATGTAAAAAAAAATTTACAAATCAGGCCATAGGGGAATTTATTTCCCTCTAGAAAGATTTGTAAGTGGTTCTGTAGGGGCAGCTTTGTGCACCTCTGAGAAATAAGAAGCCTTGTGTGAGATGTTTGCTCTGTATCGTGTGCTTTTTGGCACAGAACTGCAGCTGAAAGAGCCGGTCGGTTAATCCTATTAGTTATCTGCACCCCAGCACAAATTTAAGGCATTTTATAAATTCTTTGAAGTTTTTATGTGTTGTTACACCAGGGGGTGCTGTCTTGCAACTGATAAATTTTGGTAGGTTGGTTTGGGGTTTTTTTTGAAGTGTTAAGGAAGAAAGTAAAGGATGTGCTGCAAGTTTCATCATAAAATCAGTACAGAGTAATTTTGGCCCACTCTTGGGGTCACTTTCAGTTGGTTTTTGTATATTTTTAGGTTGCCTAGCTAAGTGTAAGCAGTGCACAGCAATTCACAGCTCAGATTACTAATACAGTACATCTGTTCAAACACTGCCTTTTCTCCAGAGATTTTACTTTTCTAAAGCACAGTGAGATAGATTTGGCTGTATGCAGCTGGCCTGGGGAGGATCTCCTGTTTGAAAGACATGATAATGAGTTCACTAAGAAAGGGTTATAGGTGTAATATAAGAAATTCTTGCTGCAACTTTGCCTGTATATTTGTAATACTAACCTAGGCCATTTTCTGTTTAAGCAAAACCATAACTATCCTTTGTATTTCACTAGGTATTTCTCCTGATTTTTTTTGTATGTATTCTGTAGCTTGTGATTTTAACCCTTTTTAAACCCTCTGTATAATTTTTTTGGTTTCATCGGTGATCCACAATTGTCAAGAATAGAATAGAGTTGCTACCAAAATGTGATTTCTTTTGTTTTGAAAGATCAGCATAATTCTTACAGCTATAGGCTGTAGACATTTTATAATTTGGTTATAAAACATAAATATTTTATATATCTAAAATGTAGACATTTTACAATTGAGTTATTGGATGCTGTCAAAACCAGTTACTTTAGATAGGTATAAAACCTGCAGTTTCTGTGGCTTGTGAGTGCCTATTTTGCTCTTTCTTTCACTGGAATTTCATTTAAGGGAAGCAGAACATACTAAGCTTATTGTTACGCTGGCCCCATCACAAAAGCAGTGTTAGTGGGTCTCACTGTTCCTACATCTCATTCACAGTGTTTTTCGGGTTTGATGTTTCATGTTTTCCCTGTAATACCTGATCAAAGGTCTAGTCTTCTACAGCAGATGATCACACTTGCATCTTTTCACTAAAAATGTGAGTCTCTTCTTTTTCTATGGTCTTACAATACCAGAAAGAGAAGAATTTTATCATGCTTCTAGTTTTAGTTCCTTCCAAAGTTTGGAGATGACAGCTAACATCCATTAGAATGTTAGCATGGAAAGGTTAGGAAACCATTTTCTTTTGGAGAAACGGATCATTTGAATTTCAAAATGCAGGAACGAGTTTTTAATCTGATCTTCCCAAATAATTTCTGTCATTGATATTCAGACATAAGAATAAAGAACTATTTCCGCTGTGTGGTTCTTAAGCTATATGTAAATGTTTGATTACTTTGTAGAAACTTAGATGGGAATCCCCATGTCCTTTCATTTTTTCCTTCCTTGATTTTCAATATTTTTCACTGTCAGTGATAGATCTCTACATGGTATGTCCAAAACTACCATGATGTGTTGCATAGGCATCCCTGCTTTTAATTGTTTTTTTCAAATGAAATTCTGTCTTTTTTTTCAATATGCATTGAATTCAGTGGTGCTAGTGGGTCACTTTTCTCTTTGAGCTATGACTGAAAGACATGAAAGGGTTGTTCATGTGCAGAAGCATGCACCATTTAGCAGGAAGTTCTTTTCTGACACAGGAATGGTGGATGGCAGGCCTACATAAGCCTCTTCAAACTCTGGTGTCCCAGGTTGTTGCAGGATTCTCCCTTTTTTACATGTAGAACTGAAGGATGTGGGACCTGTGGGCATTGTGAAAATCCACTGGGTTCATCTGTTTTAATAATGTAGTGCATGGGTTTAGATGTGAATCTGCTGTGCATCTGTAGTAGTTTTGTGGGATGTGCTTGAACTGGGACCAGGACCTGGTGACAGCTTCATTCCTGGTTAAAACCGAGCCTGGACATGCAGTACCAGAACGGCAGCAGGCCAGACCAGGTCAAAGCTGATCTCCAAGGTCGTGTTCAGGCTTCACTTTAGCCATTAACTCTGTCTTTCCTATCTCATACAGAAAAGTATCTGCTTGCTCTGGGCGTTGTCCCATGAGATCTTTCAGGCTATTCCTGTCAGTAAGAGGCTGTTCTACATCATGAGGCATCTTGTCAAGAGACCAAATGCACAGTTCTTTGTACCAGATGGCAGTTACGCGCTGAGCTTCAATCTATTAGATCTTAAGCAACATCTCTGCTTGTTTACAGTATTCTAGTATCTGAAAAGTGCAAGTTGAAATGGTCCACTTAATTTATTGTGTGTTATGCACAGATCTGATACCAACCTGGAAGGCAACTGTCCCGGTTCATTTGGTTGCTACAGCTGATGTTGTCACCGTGTAGAAAGTGAGTGTGTTCACTGGTGCTTTACAATTACATCCAGATTGACATGAATTATTTTTCTAAGGAGAAAGAGTGGGTTTTTAAAATCTTATCTTCTTCAAGGATTCTGTATCCCTTCATCCATGTTTGAGCTCGAGGAGACAGAGAAGGCAGCTTGAATCTGTAACTGATAGCACTTGCAGCCAAGCACATATCACTGGGTGCTTCAGACAAGGTCCCGCACCAGTGCCCAGGGAGAGTCCTGCTGACTGCACTCTCTCCTAAAAGCCCTATACATTTTCTTATATAAATATACCCCTATAAAGAAACCTCTATAAAGTTTCTATAAATCCAGTCTTCCCCAGTTTACTAGGCTGCATTCAGGCAGGTGTTTAGCTGCGCAGAGAGCACCTACCTGGCAGTAAAAACCCTGTTGTAGGAGCATTCTGCTTTTCTGGTTCATCCAACATAGACTTCGTAGGAGTTGTCCCAGAAGAGCCATTTCACCCTAAATGTGGTAGCTGCCTCCCTGTGCCATCCTGTATTGTCCCATGGGACAAGTGTCTGTCTCTCATCTGAATTTCTGACATGTAGAGACCATCAAGGTGATTGACAAAGCTGAAATTTTCTTTCTTACAGTTTACTTACATAAATATTTCCATCATGGAAAACAGATTCACCTTTTACTCAGATTATCAGAATTTGCCTTGGATTCCTAAGTGGGACTTTTTTAATGCCATATCAAACTTTCTTTAAAACGTGCAAGAAGATAAGCTGTTAAAACTTTAAGGTGTTTGACCTGATGCTTTGGTGCTTGTATTTTCAAGCATGTGACACTGTGTTAATACATCTTTAACAGGAGATACAATTATTTAGGTTTGGGTGCCTATTCCGTAAGTAAGAACAGGTGTTTTTTCCTACGCCTGTTCTCACTTCCCCTTTCAGACGCACAAGTTCAGCAGTGCTACTATATCCAGCCTTAATAAATGGGAATGTTACCCTAGAAACGCCGTCACTTTGGGAGAGGTACGGAACGCCAGAGAAACCTGCTCTTGCAGCAGGCAGATGCTAAAAGCAGATGAAGACATTTATCAGTTAATCAGTCAAGCTTAATATTTATGGAAAATACAGATCATGTGAGACTATGGAATGCAGCTCTTAATTAAGTGAAAAATCAGGAACTGTGTGTGTTCCAGCCCATTCCTCACGTGTTACTGTAAAGCACGAAGATACAAGCCCTAACAAATACATACTTTTATTTCTGGAAGCAGAGTAGTCCCTAACTTCCCAAGCTGTATATATTAAAACACATAAATAACAAAGCTGCAAATCCTGTTTAACCTTTGCTCTTTTTTTTTACCAGTGTTTTTTTGCATTGCCAGTTTTCTTGGAAATTATTGGAGTTTGCAGTTAGGGCAGTCATATTTTCAAAAGCTTGCATCTGATTTTTGTAGCAGTATTTAACGGATGGTACATGGGAATAGGTCTTGAGGTTGAAACAGATTTCTGCAATTTTTCTCGTATATCCAGGAAATCACCTTAGGATCTCGGTTTCATAGCTGTGGAGATAGAACACTTCACAAAGGTGGCAGCCTGAGATCTACTGGTGAAAAGTTCTGTACAAAGGCTGAGTTGCTGTGGTGCTGCTGAAAATGTAGTGAACAGTTCCCACTTTCTTCCTCAGCAGTAAATGGGCAGGTAGGTGAGCTTAGACAGAGTTCAGAGACAGCTCTGGGTGAGTACAAGAAGACAGAACTGGGAACTGGAGGCTGTGCACATCTTGCAACAGTGCTCTGATAAGCAGCTGGCTGAAGAACAGAGTCTCTGCCAGCTCTCTGATATAATTTACATTTTGCTGTTTAGCTTAACGTAAAGACAATAAGCTCTCAGTACAGCAAGACTCGTTTTTGACACACACAAAAGCTAATAAGCAGTTGGTATGTGAAGTGTTGTTTAGCAGTGGCAGGACAAATCTGCAGGAGGAACAGCCTGGTGTGTTTCAAGTGACCTTTTGCATGAGCCAAGGAAAGGAAATGGATAGATAGTTGAAAGCTGGGCTTAGGAGACTTGTCCTGCTGCTCCCGTGCCACCTGGAGTGAATAGACTTGTGCAACACCTTGTTTGTTACAGTGAAAGCATATTTTCTAGCTCTGCCTTCCAATCTCTCTTTAACAGAGACAGGCAGAGCTGCTTTTGGAGGGCAGACGCAATGGTTCCACTGACATCTGTAGGCAGGAGTTTGGAAGCTCCTCTTCCTGTTAGACTGGTCATGTGAAATCATGTGCACATCCCTGGAGGCAGAGAGCCCAATGCATTTCTAGAGGGCTGTACCAAGTTTTCGATGCCCTTGAGAGGGACCCTGACCTTCCTGCAGCACCCTTGTAACCATCTTGTCCTGGGGAACCCAGGCACATGAAGGGGCAGCCGGAGAGCAATCCTCAGGAATGCGCCTGTCAGCCCCTCCCCAATCCTTCCTTTTCCTTCAGGCCACAGGCCTCAAACAGCCATATTTCGCCACATGCATCCCATAACAGTGGCGTCCTGATGTCACAAGCCATCTTGCTGCCATTTTTTCTGGGGCCTTAAAAATACAGGGATCGCAGCAACGTAAACTCAGCTGGCTGAATTTAAGTCCTCAGGTTCCAAGGATTCCTGAAACCAAGAGGTCCAAGACCAAAAGTGGCTGCCCATCTTTGTGGCAGGGAAGACACATGGCTGCAGGAACTGCAGAGGAAAAAGAAGCAACTTCAGACAGGGGCACCATCAGCCCCATGGACCATCTGACTGCTGGTGTGGAGCCCACAGAGGTGAGTCCGTCTGCAGATCAAGAACTGATGGAAGTGGGCAGAAATCATGCTCCCTTCTATGGCACCTTGGCACTGACACCACAGGAGCACCCGTCCCAGCCTCTACCCCTGCCACCAGCTGGGGGTCCCCTGCTCCACTCCTGGCCATCCTGCCAGCTCACCTATCCCATCTCCCAGCAGCAACAATCATTGTGTTCCTTGCCAGGGGTGGTGTGAGCCACCATTGGACTAGATGACTTTTGAACATCCCTTCCAACCCAAACCTTTCCATGACTCAATGCATCAGTAAACTGCAGCAATCTTCAGTTGCTTCAGTGCAAAAAACCCCTAGAGAAGCCTAGGGGACCAGATCTTGCTGTTTTAAGGAGAATCTGCAAATTGACACACACTTCACCCAAAGGAAAACAGAAGGGCTTTGTATTCATTGAGAAAGGGCAGAGCAGTAGAGTTGTATCTTCCTCCAAAGAGCACATAAATGCCCCTTGAAAGGTTTAGCTGACCCTGCTTGATTAGCTTATGATAAATTTTTGGGGGGAGTTAATTTCTTCAGCTTTCTGTGATGTTATCCTTTAACTACCCTTGTGAAAAAGGTTAGTGTCCCTGAATTGTTCAGGAATCCTTTAGTGGCACTGTCCTCTGCTACGGAAGTGCCCAAATCTTACCAAAGCAAGGGACTATGTACTTTCCTGGCCTAAAATGTTATGTTTGATCCCTGTAGTTATTTGATTTGCAGGTAGGGCTTTTTCACTCAATGTTTTGCAGTAATTGATATAAAGTAACCTACAATTGCATTACAATTATTAGGAGCTTGGAAATGCAATGTTATCTAAAGAAATGGTGCTGTCCACTAAAATCCTGGCAGTGCTCATCCACAAAAGTTTCTGCCGTAAAACACTGCTCCATGGAGAGTGTGAATGACAGAGGGAATAGAGGTATGTTGTGCTGTGGTTCTGTATCACATGATCAAAGTTTTCCTGGGTGATGTAAGGGCTGCAGGTATTACAACCACTTGTCTCTTCATGTTTTTTGATGGCAGCCTTAAAGGTGATAGAGTTCTAACAGAGATTATCACATCAAGTTCAGTCATCTGAAAAGTATGTTGAATTGGTGCCACTCACATAGAGGAGCTCCATGGAACACTTTGAAAATCCAGCTGGATTGTGTAGATTGCCTGATGGAGATCCAACACATTTTTGTTGGACTGCTTGTATATATGTTATGTTCTGTGTCTGAAATTAATTCTGGTGTTTGTGACTGAGCAAAAGATACCTGTCTCTCTGAAGTTCCTCTAAGCCTCAGCTTTCATAACTTAAGCAGCTACTTAGAGAAAAGGGTCTTGTCTTAGTTCTTTCCTTGTAGAATTTGAGTTACATGATGAAAAGAGGATTTAAGCTTGGGGATAACTGACTGATGATCATCTCTGCCCTGTGTGGATCCAAGCAAATATCACCTCCTGCACAGCCACGCTGCAATGTCAGCAGTGCAGTAACTGAGTGTTAGCTCAAGTTTCCTCAGTGCTGGGTTTGGAACTAGTACATCAGATCATTGGTAAGGCAGACAAGGAAGGTTGTCATTCACTAGAGGCTGGTCCTGAAGTGGTGAGGAAGCTTGCTGGTATCCCAGTTGGAGCCAGGTTAGAGTTTCTTGGAAATATAATCAAGGTGGAATCTTGAAATGTGGAGTACAAGAGGCTTGGGGCTGGCTGAGGCTGGGCTGTTGCTCCCCACAGGAGAAGGACCAGGAGGAACAGACCTGAAGGCAGTGAGAGGGCTGTAAGTGGTTTGTCCTCTAGTGCATTACAATACCTGCAGACCAGATGCTACCCATGCTTGCAGTAGCTGTCTTGGGGTCAGGGCCTCAGCTGATATCCTTAGAATGAACCTCTTCTATCACTTGCAAATTTGCTGAAGCCTGTTTCTGCATAAAAGCTTTGCAACTCTCATCCAAAGGGGCTTGGGGATCTCTACCATGGACTGTGTTGTATTTTGTGTATTTCCTTCCACAGATGTTCACAACTTGCACATAATATAGCAATATATAACGGAAAGAAGGGTGGTCCTTGCTTCTCCTGCATCAGTAAAACCCACAGGGACAAGCACTTCCCCATTCACACACAGGCCCACGTACTTTCAGAGCACCTGAAGCTTTCTAAAAGGATCTATTATTCTAAATTTCTTGAAGACTTCCTGAAAATTAAAAATCAATCCATTTTCTTGATCTCTGTCAAACTGTAATCTTGTGGAAGTACTTTCTGAGCCCAAAGAGAAGGACTCTGACAGGAGACAAATGCAGTCATTTACCCTGGCAGACTCATTCTCTGCCTGACCTCACCCCACTGGCATTTTAAAAGTGTGGGTGCGTTATTTTGTTCAGGTGAATCATTCAAAATTACCGTTTGTCTGAAAGAGTTTATCAAAAGCTAATGGGATTTTGCAGAATAAATGGCTTCACAATTCTTCATCTGGCAGATTGCTGAGAGATGAAATGAGTCTCTGAGGTATTTATTAACTTCTGTTGGTAGTTTTGAATATAGGAAAGGCATGTGCTCAAAACTTTTTTACAGAAAGTCTTACACTCTTTGCTTATCAGTGAGGAGTTTTTAATGCACAATCAAACTGCTAATCATCTATTTGTCTGCTATCTAAAAGACTATTTTTAATAAAGAATTCAAAATTTCCAAGAATGAATCTCTGAAAAAGTAGGATTTTTAGAAAATTTTGAAATGCTATTTTCTGAACAATCATTCTTTTCTACCAGCTCAGAACACTGGTGGATGCTTAGTTCCTGAGAGTTAGGAGAAGGGTTTCTCGTGGACTTGGAAGAAAATGACAGCTATGATGCTCACCCTTCTGGGAAATTTTACAAAGCAGTTAGATCACAGTGTCAAGTTTTGATACCAGATGTAATTATACACTAGAGGCAAGTGTATATTTAATCCTGAAAGGTAGGAGTGTTAAGTAGGCAGGATAGAGTTCGCCTGTATGGACTACTGCATTCTTTAATGATGCTGGAGCAGGCTAAAGCTTATTCTCTGCTTTTGTATCTACATGTCAAAGCATGAACACGAATCAAAGTTGGTACAGTGCAGATGCACAACTGCAATTAGTGCAAACTCTGTCAGTGAAGGGGAGCTCACCTTTCCCAAAAGGGACCCCTCACACTGGGCTTTAACCAGAACACTGTGATAACGATACGAACTATTCCCACTGCAAAATTCTGATTTGAATCTTATGTAGATTGTCAGATAAGCTTTATGGAGACAGGAATGGTGTGTTTGTGATATGTGCTAGGCATGTTTGGTCCATGATAGGCTGTGCCATCAGTTAACACTGAGTTATCTGAGCTGTACCATAATATAGGCTTCAACTGATTTTTGTCTTCTCTTTACCTACTCTCATGGATATTCTCCAAGGGGCAAAGGATTGTGAGAAAAAAAACAAGGGAAGATTGTGTGTAGGAAGGGAAATTCCTTCTAACAGTCTGTAATTTTCCATAATCACCTCTGTTAGTGGTTTGCTTATAGTTTTACTTTTTTCATAAGCACTTAACAAATAATAGTAAAGGTCCAGACAAAGAAAAGGAGAGCACAGTATCACTCTGAAATTGCTTTAATTTTGATGGTCAAGAGAAAGACTGTTCAGCAGTGCAAGGGAAAAACTGATGGAAGCAGCTATTCTAAAATCGGATTATTTTAGATTAGTTTTTAGCAGAATGTTTCATTTTTAATAGCTGATAAGATCTTTTTACATCATATTGCAAAGGCAAAATATTTTTAAAGTAGTTTTTTGTCCAGCATTCCGCGGATGGGGGGACTTTGGGGTTTTCTCAAAAGATGATTATCACTAATGAAGTGTTTTATGGCTAAGACCATTGCTGGAATAAAACTGTTGGCTACTTCTGCCTGCAGGTTCTACATCAAAATCCTATATACATTCATTAAGTCTAGCTTCCTCCTTTCTTACTGGCCTTATTCATTAGTGAATATACTGTGGGTTCCTTTATTGCATCTTCTTCATCCTGGATCATTATAGGGTCACTAAATGTAATTTTCCCTGTGGGTATATATTAGCTGTTCCTGCTCATTTCACAACACTGTAATTACGGAGAAACTAGAGGTTTCAAATTATGAAAACAATTTGGTTTAATTTAGATTCAGTGTCAGCTGTAAGGGAAAATCCTTCTATGCACCTACTTTGTTGGGTTTATTTTTTGCTTTGTTTTCAATAGAGAGACCTGGATTTAGTGCTCCAATGCCTCACAGAAGACAGGAATCTTGTGGCAGTGTTCCTTTTTCATAGCCAGTTGGGTTTGAGATAATACTGCATTTTAAATTAAATAATTCTTCTTTCAGCAGGCAAATGCACCTGGGGTCCTGAGCAGCGAGCAGTGAAGATGATGGTCAGTTCCCTCGAGGCCTGGGCTGTGCAGGAGAGCACTGTCTGTGCTGTGAAAGACAGGAAGCACTGCTGCTCCAGGCCTCTTGCTCTGAGTTTTTCCTTTCCTCCTTTGAGTGGAGCCGGGTCCTGGTGTAGGGATGGCTGCTGCCCAAAGGAATTGTGTTTCTCTCTTGCGCTCTGTGCACTGTTGCTAGAAACAGCAGCTTCGAAAAGATGTCAACTGACTCTTCTGCTTTTTGGAACAGCTACTTCTTTTCTGATCATGCTGGCATGGAAATGGTTTCCCATCAATGACAGCTAAGACTGGACTGCCCATGTTTTCTCTTGCTAGGTTTTCAAGGTGAGGGGCAGCACACCTACTTTGCACACACACACTGTCTGTTACAGCCCTTCCTCATGCTGCTTATATTCTTCTGGTTCCTCTTCAGAGGGAGGGTTGCCAGCAGGTGCACACACTTTTTCTGATTCTGAGAGAGATAGAGGAGGGGAAATACACATCTTTCATTGGTCAGTGGCAGAAAAGATCCAGGCCAGGTTTAGTATTACACTGCTCTCACTCGTGTAGTGGGTGTTGAAAACCAAAGGTTGACGGGTACTCTCTGATGCTTTTGACAACAAACAAAGCAGGTACTGCGTATGGATTTCCACACAGTGCTGCTGTTGAACCTCAGTTGCTTCTGCCTACAGGACATCCATTATTCCAGTCCTTAGACTCTGATCATCAGGAAACAGCTGCTGCGCAAGTGCTACAGTTGGGACAAATCCCAGAAGTGTCTGAGGGCCATAAGCCCATTTCACCTCTACCCATGCATCAAATATGAACTCATGTCTCCAGTGACTCAACTTTCTGCACCAGCAGTCTGCAGCCCTCTCTGTAATGCTCTTGTTTCTGGATGGGTCACAGGGGATCCTCTCAGGCTTTTAATCTGTAGCTTATTGTTTAAAGATTTATTTGTTTTGCAAGACTACCACCAGTGCTGGTCACAGGCCAGCAACCATGGGAGGGAGCTGGACAGTTGGAAGAGCAGCTACTCTTTCTCCAAAACCTTACCTGTGATGAGGCTGCTTTGAAGGATTCAAGTCATTTGCAAATGTCACCTTAAAACTGCAGATGCTTAATTGTTTATAGTGGAAATGTGTGAGAGAAAATGAGGTGCAACCAGCAACCCCTTGATGGTGCAGAAAAGCCTCTTTTTCTTTTTTTTTTTTTTTAATAGGAGTGCCTTGTTTCCATGGCTACCCTTTGTTAAGATTCCTGCTGTTTGGATCAACTTTAATTCCGCAAGTACCGGAGGATGCCCAGCAGTGGGACAGTTTGGTCTCAGGCAGGGGACGGGTGCAAGATTTTCCCTTGCACATACCAGCAGCACCTATTTTTCTGGCCTGTGCTTAATCCCTCCTCCTTCTCCCTCATTTTAAAGAAGGCAATTTCACATTTCTTTCTGTGCCTTCTTCTCCCTCCAGCAGACTTCCCCACTTCAGGGACACACTGCCACAAAAGGCAAATTAATTAAGCCAAGAAACCTTAAAGAAAACACTGAGCTTTTTCCCTGCTGCCAATTCGAGATGGTATAGCCAAGGGGACTCTGGAATTCTTGCCCTGATCCCTCTGCTCACCCAGTATTCAGCCTGTACTCTAAACAAAGAGAAAACCCAAACCCCAACCAAAACAAAACAACGCCTGTCTTCTTGGAACTGTTCCTAATTTCAAATCAAGATATTAATGTTGATGTCTCTGTCTTAGATTTTTCCCATGATTTTTCTTTTCCTTTTGCAGATTCTCCCTTCCCCATGCAGGCAACAACAAGCTGATGGGATGAAGTGTTAAATTTTGGGTGTTAGTGTAGCTGTACTCAGATGCCACAGCTTCAGGAGTGTTGGGTTGGAGATGAAGTAGTAGCTTTCTACATATTCACATATACAACTGTAGTAATAAGGAAAAGTTTCTGAAAGCCTAATGGTGGTTTGATAACACTGGTAACTTCTAAAAGTTTGCTTGGGTGTTCCTGTGAGTTTCTAAGTGTGTCACATGTTGATCATTTGATTCCCTCTCTCTCTTCTGTGTTGAAATTTCGTGTTCTTGTCAATGATGTGTGTCCAGAAGCAGTAGACTTCAAACCTATTCATGGGTATTTCTAATTTCTCGTTATCTTTCTCCCTTTGGAACTGATTGAATATAGCTGGGGCTGGGGCTTTCTCTCTTGTCACACAAAGGAGCAAAGCTGCTTGCAGCCTTTCCTCCTACTTATCTATTTCTGTAGCCATGAGGTACAAGAGAAATCTCAGCTTCTATTTTCTTCAATTTTCCGCTAAATTTCCTTTGAAGGTTATCTTCCCTGGAGGCTTCAACTGATCCATTTTCTTTTCATTTCCTTCTCTCTTTTCTTTTTTTTTTTTGGCACTGTGTAATGTGTTCATGTAAAGAAGAAAGGAGAAGAGAAGAAAGTATACCTTTTTGTTGGCATAAAAACTCTTTGGTTCTTATTCTGCTTCTGGGCTTTCTGCTTGAATGTCCTAAACACAGCCATGCATCTCTTCTGTGCTATAAGAGGGAATGCAGCTGTGAAGGATGCTATTTGAAGTAATTTTCCTTATGGACTTTGAATCAGGCCATTTTGTAGGAGATCTGTTGTCCATATATATTCATGTGATCATAGCTCTTTTCTTTATTGATTTAAAGTCAGTTTTAATTAGTCCCTACTTTTCTAATTCATCTGGAGCCAGTGCAACTAAATCACATTTATCCTATTTTGTAGAGGTTATGAGGTTAGGAGGGTAGTTCCTGCTCCATGAAGATGACCCTGGCTGCTCCTTTGCTCTTGGGTGGGAGATCCTAACACTGCTGCCCAAGGCCTGTGCCAGGTTTGAGGGGTCAGGTGAGGAACAGAGCCATGCTGATGGTGGGAGCCGAAATGGAATGTGCCTGGGTGCTTGTGGTGACCCAGGCCCGAGGTACCCTTCCCTGTAGCCCTGCAAGGCAGTGAAGATTGGTTGTGTTTGCCCTGTTCTCTGTCCTGATGAGCTCATCGAGAAGTGTTTAGAAGCCTTCTTCACTTACAGAATTAATTGATGGCATCTTTGCCTGAGCATGCTCTGCCCTCAGCTTTTGCTTATCCCTTCAAGACTCAATGTAGAGTTTTCCTTTCAAGCAACTTTATCTTTTGGCAATTTGATCCCAATTTCTCAGCAGCTCTTCTGGACTTTTTAATATTTTCTGACTGTTTCTGAGTGTGTCTGTGAGCTGTCTGAGGGTTTGGTTAGTATTTAGAAAGCATTTGTTTACACATCTCACAGCATGCAAATAACCAAATTGATGGGTAAGTCCCAGTCTGTACCTCAGAACTAATTTGGGGAGATTATCACATCTCTCCAATTCAGAACCTCTCTTGTCTAAAAATCAACCTTAGACATACTTACAGCTGCTTTTATTACAGGAAGGCTGGATGCAATGCATTTCAGATCAGCCCTGCTCCTGTCACATTCTGTCTGAGGGGGCTGTAGGATGCCTGGCACCACAAAGTCTCTCTGATACTGGGCACTCTGTGCTAGAACTTCTGTCTCATTTAAACCTCCACTCTGTATTGCCACCAAATTTCCTTTGCAGGACAAAGGGTTTGGCCTGTTGGTTTCTTGGTGGAAAAGCACAACCCTAAAACCTTGAGAAAAGAAAGTTTTCTGTTCACAGCAGAGCAAATGTATCTTTCCTACATATTTGTATCTCCATCACATGCTCATATCCTGACTGCTTTTCCTTCTGCTTTCATAAGACTTTCTAGTTCCCCTTCTGTATGTCTCTGGACAAGCAATAGCATTTTGGCTAATGTAGAGGGGCCGACTGGTAGGTCAGTATTGATGCCCTTGTTAGTCTGCCTGCTCCTTCATAGTACCCATTTTTCCTCTCCATGTGACTGCTTGCTTGGGTTTCTGTCCTCCATCCAGCTGATTTGCATGAAGAAAAAAAAATAATCTCAAGTGGTATGTCAAGTTTGGCTGAAATTGGTATCAACAGGAGTATCAGTTTGCTGCTTATGCTGAAAAACTTCAGTGTGCTCCTTTTTGGCCCCAAGTCATCTTATGTTTTATTGAAATACTTGCCCATGAGCCTTAAAAGATACCAATAATTGAGCTTTCATCCTCATTTTTTTTTTTCTGGGGAATTTTATTTATTCATAGGGGAGCAATCTGATAGCTTATAGAGCATGTAGACCATTGGTTATATGACTTTAGTAGAAGGTCATTGTGCAGAAGATTAATAAAGGTATTTGACTGTGTTGCATTTCCTCTTTATTCATTGTATGAGCAGTGTTGACGTGTGCAGTACACTGATACAGATTGTACTCTTTCATCCAAGTACACACAGTCCTATTCTCCCTATTTTTTGCCTTTAAAGCGAAGCACTTGTAGTTGTGAATGATGTGATTTATTTTATTAATGGTATCTTTGCTGCAGGCTGTGGCATTGAGTCTCTTTGTCCTCATGAAGTCTTTTTTATGACAATGATAATATATGACTTAGTGTTTGTTTCAGTAACAAGGAGACAACTGTATTTTGATTGTACTTATTTTTTCAGTCTCAGATTCTTTGGCCATTCCCAAAATAGACAAAATGGGCTGAAGCATATGCAAAGACCCTCATTTCAAACTTAGAATTATCTATTGGCACACTGTTTTTAACTGGAGACAACAGCTCAAGAAAACCAACACATTCCTTAAGTATATCCTTAGGTTTCATTGAAATCAGACAGAGATTTCAGGGCATGTTCAGTAACCTCAGCCTGTTAAATTTCTAAAGTTAATTAGAGCTGCATATCACCATGTTTCTGGACTGCACGTAGAGTGAGCCCAATGCCCTGCATGGGGTTTGCCAGCAAGGCAAATCCTTGTCTCCAGCTGCAGCTACGGCAGGGAGTTAGGATGCAATTGTATAGGCTGGATGTCATCCAAGGTATCAGGAAACCCTACTCCAAGAGAGAGTGACCTGGTGCTTTTATTGACCACTCATCACCAGGGCTGCCCTTCAGAGCCCTGTGTAAGAAGTGGTGACACTGCCAGAGTGATTCCTCCCAACCCTCATCCTGCGGGTCCGGCTTAGCTCTGGGTCGGGCCTAGCTCTCATCAGCATCGTTTCCTGCCCACGTTGGTGCCACTTGGAGACCTTCCACTGCAAATATTGATCCAGCTTACACTGCTTTGCTTGTGAGATCTGAGGAGATGACAGTGTTTGGCCTTCTGGCTGCAGGCTCTAACAAATGATTACAATGTGAATCAGATCCTCCGCCTACCTGCGAGGTACCAAGTTTGGGATTCTTTTCCATCCCCTGCCCACGCAGTCTCTAGCCCAAAGGCTTCTGCCTTGGTAGGGAAACATGCTGCTGGAGGGATCAGGCTGGCACACTGCCTTCTGGTTTGCGTTTCTCTCTCGAGCACATCAGCTTTTTCTGTTCATTCTATGCTCACAATAAGGCCTTGGGTGAGGGGCAATGTTTGGAGGACTTTTTGCTCCAGCTGTGTCACTGCTTGTTCAGTTCAGTGTCATGATTCACAGGTCTGCATTCTTTGCACTGAATCAGACATTAGAGATGAAAAGGTCTGTGAGGTCATCTAGCACGCCCTTTAGTGACTCTCCCTTTCAGGATGTAAGTGCAGTTTTTGTTCTGCTGAGGAGAAAAAAGGAAGCGGAATTGCACAGTGTCTCTGCAGGTCTGGATTGCTGCATGAATCCAGGGCTCTTTGGTCCTTTGTGCTTGTGGAGAGCTTTTGGTGCTCATAGATTCAAAAAATCAGNTTTTTTTTTTTTTTGCCTGATCATGTGTGAGTTGATACAGCAAAGGCAAAATAAAAGGCATAGTGCATTGGATAATCAAGGGGGAAAATCTTTCTAAATAGTGGGGTTTGTGGATTTGTGCCACCTGTTTTTTTCCATTACCCAGGGACAAACACAGCACATGTGTATCTTCCCTGGCTTATTTGTCCTGGCATTTCTTTTTCTGCTACACTAGAAAGCTTTGTTAGAATTGATACTTCTTTGATGTGCATATTCAGGGTCTTGTTGATTGTCTCACTAAAGAGAAACTGGTGAAAGAGATACTGCTAGGAACAGATCTTGTTTATTTGAGAGGCCACTAGTCCTTCCTGTAGTGCTAGAGCCAAGACTCACTCCATGATTTTACAGCTCTTACGTTCTCCTTTGCTCACCTGGGTGTTTTTCATGGTTACACTGCTGTCCTTGTTCAGGGTGAGCTTCCCTCTCTCCTTGCTCTGTGCCCCTCTTTGGCATTATGTGTGTGCCTGAGTGTCCAAGACCCAAGGCAGGACTCAGACAAATACCTCCTGCCACACTCGGGTTTCTAGCTAGGCTTGTATTTCTGCTGGAGTTTGTGTGCTATGATTTGGAGATTATTATTTCAAGTACCATCTCTCAAAGAAGAATTTGCTGATTTCCTGAAGCCATTTTTAAAAAAGGTCAGTCTTTAAATCCCATTGTTTTAGTAAGGTATATATACCCCCAGCAACAATCAAACTAGATGATTACTTGTGTTTCAGCAAGATCTCGATGGAAGTTTATCCTGGTGGGCTCTGTACCTGCATGGTGGGAGACAACCCGTACGTGGAAGAATTCACTGTTTGAGGAGACACTACAACAAAGGCTAAACAAACCAGAAACAGTGAATGTAGCAACTTCAAAGCAGCAGACAAATCAAGCTGAGAGCCTGAGGCCCAGGTACTCCACCCAACTACTTCCCCGGTACTCTGTTGTATAATTTAAAAAACATTGAAAACAGTAAAAAAAAAGCTGATGGCTTTAAGTCCGTCATGCAGGATTCTCATTTCAGTTCATTTCATACTCAGGAGTCTTATTGGATGTAAGGTGAAATTATCAAAACTAACACATGAGCCTTTCGTCTCAGGGGAAGAGGGAGTTGCTGCCAACCTGTTTGGATAACAGCAGCCAAGCCTGTGTCCTGGAGTGTGCTTTAACCCTCAGCAACTCCAGGTTCTCTGGCTGGATTGGGGCAGGCACAGCGAGAGCACAGCTTTGCAAGATCTTGGTGTCTGACCTTCTCACTGATTGTAGTGTGGCAGCCTGGACTTTCACTACCTCAGTGACAAGCACATCAAAGAAATAGGTGTAAATTAATTGGAAGTTACAGGTTAGGATTAATTTGTGTTTCATTTGCTGGACGGCAAGACAAAAAGGATAACAGTGAAGACACTTCCTCACTTTCCTATACAGATAAGTCTTCTGAAATTGTACTTAGGGGGAAAAAAATCTCCCCAGGAGAGGCAACTGTGATTTCAAACAGTTGCTGTCCTCTCCCAACCCCAAAAACCCCTGACAATGCTCTCAGGCAGAGGAGTGCTTGTACCTCCCTCTAGCACAGGCTGGTCGGAGCCGGAGTTGCTCTCTGCAGTGTCCCAGTGGGATGTGGGGTTGCAGGCAGGACAGTGGGCAATGGGGAGTGGCTGCCAGCGTGGAGGATAACAAAGTAGCCACTTTTGTCCCCTTTTTGCTGTAGCTCTGCATCGCCCTTCCCATACTGAGAGGGGAGGCACTTTAACCCCACCCTATTTCTCTGAGTAAGTGATGTGTAAAAAATGAGGGAGGGGTTGGTTTTGGTTTTTGTCAGCAGCAGAGTTTTGGTTTTTATTTATGTTTGAGGGAGTAAAAATTCATGCCCAGTTGCTCAGGGTGGGAGATCTTGCCAATGTTGTTCTGGTCATGCCTCAAGGCTACTTGGGAATTCAGTTAATAAAGTCTGTGCTAATAGCTGAAGACCCCTGATTAAGAAATGCTTTTTAGCGTTTTTATAAGTTTATGAATCTTGATGTTTTAGGTTTACATCCTCCTTTGCTCACGAAGGTGTTTTTTGTGATTACACTGCTGTGCTTGTTTTAGTTTAATGTTTTAGGTTTTGGTTTAAAACAAGCAAATTTTTAAGCACAGCAATCTTTCCCCACATGTTGATGACCTGAGTTTGTAATTAAGGGGCCCAACAGTCATCAGAGGAGGAGACACTTCCCAGAGAGGTGAGTGCCCAGGTCTAGTGGTGACACTTCTAAAGGCTGCACTTGCTATGCTGTAGGATCTGTTCAAAAGAGAAATTGTTATGTTTCCCAGCTCAGATTGTTTAGTTTTGTTTTATTTGCATTTTCCCTACTGGTGCCTGTAAAGCAGTCCTAGGGTGTTGTGAGGAGTCATAAAATATTCCTCATTCTCTGAGGCTCAACAGGTCCCATCCAGGGATACAACCTAGCTGGCTTATTTCAGTGTACCTTTTGCAGGGTGCTCAGCAGCTCAAAACCCCATGTTTTTACCGCACCTGCTTGATTATATCTAAAATGAGTAATATAATATGAACCTAAAAATGGATAAAATTATTTTTACCGGAAAATGTTTGGCTTGGTCTGTTCATTGATGTCTGTCTCCAAAAGGGCAGATGAATCTCACGTTTCCAAGAAGACTATAAATACAGAGCAGTGCAGTCTCATTTACTAATATTCTGAAGCTAATTTGGCTGTAAATTCAATGATATATCTATCTAAACCATCAAGAAAAAAGTTACCGTGATGGAAGACTGAGTTCCCAGCAAACATCTAAGCAGAAACACAAGTCTTCACTCTTCTCAAATCAGAAAAATGGTGTCCTCTTGAAGCTCTGAAATTAGAAAAACTTTGTACATTCAGGACCTACTGTTGTCTGAAGGCACCTTTATATATATCCTTTAAATTCCTCTATGGTTTGTGATTTCTGTGTGTTTAAGGATTACAGAATTTTCCTGCAGGTAAAAGCAAGAAAGTGTCTCCTTAGTAATTAATTAAAAAAAAGTATGAAAGAGAGAAACATTTGATAGTCTGCCTGGTACTTTTCCAATAAGTGAGTGATAATATACTATTCTAGATGTCTCGAACAGCTCATCAAGCCTTTCAGCACTAAGCAGGCTACTAATAGATGCAGAATAAGGCCTCACTAAAATACAATAATCTTTACTGGAAATGGTGAGCCTGTGACAGTGTGCTCTAGTGTAGGGTGGCAGGGATGTACCTGAGGTGGAATTTGGTGAGACACGCAATTTATTGTCACTGGCTTACAAAATGTTCCAGGA
Organism: Ptilonorhynchus violaceus; assembly: GCA_013397565.1. Classification (NCBI taxonomy): domain Eukaryota; kingdom Metazoa; phylum Chordata; class Aves; order Passeriformes; family Ptilonorhynchidae; genus Ptilonorhynchus; species Ptilonorhynchus violaceus. The sequence goes on along the minus strand of VZRJ01010608.1, from coordinate 1,525,786 downwards.
ATTTCTTCTGATTCTCTGAACTTTCCCTCACGTCACATGACTTTGACTCAGAGCCCAGACTGCAAAATGTAGTTTGGTTTATGAGATAACGTTTTCAATTTCAACCCTAACAGAATTAAGTATTGACTTGACATTTATACAGATTCTGACTCGTGGGATGAGTTGACTGATTAAAATGAGGACAAGCAATCTACCAGAGTGTGAAAAACAATGATGAACAGTGAAGAAATAATCATTGATAGTAATTAGGGAAGATTATGTCATGTCTGTAGCTCTATAGGACCTCATACTGAATGATCTGCAAAAGTTAGTTAGAAGACCCTTCAATAAAAAAGCAGAAAATTCCAGTGAACTTCTTAAACGTGGTTGACTTGAGAGTTTATTTAGTGCAGGTCTTATTTCATCAGGTGAGTATTTATCAGAGGTGTACAATACCAGTCCCCACCTTTCTCCTCCAGTGAAGAGGCAAGGGCAAAGCTCACTTGCAAGTTTGTTTAAAATTTGAACTTTACTCTGTTTTTTTTTTCATAATCTTTAATATTACTTTCCATTATCTAACTTTTGAGTGCTGAATAAAACAAAACAGAAATGATGAAAAGACCCTATGGCAAACTGTACTGTGGGGGCTGTTGTCACAGCTTTTAGAAGATGGAGAGTGAGCAAACAGGGAGCTGCATCCTCAAAGTCCTGGCTTCCTCTGAGACTTTATTCACGTTTTTGTTGCCTGTTTTCTTGCCTGCCCCTGTCACTTTTTTAGTCTTTCCACTGTGTCAGAACCAACACCTAGACTGTGAGCTTCTGCAGTGAAACTCCTTGACTGGGCACAGGATTTGGCTAGCATTTTTTAATTCATTAGAAGTGATGTAATTTATGTTATTTATCTCTATGCTGTGTTCAGAAATAGACTCCTTATTTCTATCTGATATTCCTGGGCAGCACCTTAACTCAAAGAGTAATGTGGCAGTCATATGGAACCTGTCAGCAGATGACCTGAAAGCTAGCTTTTTAGAACCAGATTTGCCATCTTTTATTCCTCTCTACAAAATTTATCATGATCTATCCAGAGCACCAGTCTACACCAAGTTATTCACTGGAACCATGAGGAGGCAGCATGAGGAAATGCTGTAAAATATCTCCAATAACAGCAGATGGGGGAAAAAAAACCTGCTTTGCTCCCAGGGGCAAAATATCTGGGCACAGAGACAAGTATCATTTATGGCAAGAGCTGATAATATTTTAATTTTTTTTTTATTAGCTAGCTTCCCTCTTGAAAATGCTACTTGCTTGTAATGATCTATTTTAGTGAAACTGGGAAAACTGTGAAGTGGTTCAATACTGAATTGGACACTTCTAGAATTCCTTCTCTCCTTCACATTCTTCCATTTCTTTTGCTCCAATGTCTTTGCTTTATTCCCAGTACGTACATGATAGGAATGATCATATATTATATATTGGAATATTATGATGTTCAGAGTTGTTTCAGCTCTATTTTTTTTTTTCATGTTCACTAGCTTCTCACTCTCTGTTGTTTGGGGCTTTTTTAAACTTGAAATTATTTTAACCTCTGACACTATTTCCCACCTTCCAGTCCCTTCCTCCATTGCTCTCCTCATTAATTTGGCCCTTAACCATGCCCTTAATGACATCCTGAACTTCTAAATCTTGTTCTTTCTCTCTCTGTTTGACAACGGCTAAGGAAAGACCCTAAGGTATGGACATGTGTGAATAACAGTGTCCAAGGAGAAGCTTCAGGGCACTTTCACACTTTTCTGATGCACAGTAACTTTTTATTCTCTTTCTTAGGGAAAACAAGCTACTACAATACTCAAAGGATGTTCTCAGCACACCTACTAGCTCTTCACCTTAACTTATGGGATAATGGGTTTTAATTTTGTCCTCTGGGTGGTGATGAATATCAGGAGAGCTCAGTGAAAAATCTTACTATGAGGGGCAAGTAGACAATTCTAACAAGGAGTCTAACCTTGATTGCTGTCATCTCCTTCTTTTATCCCTGGCATGTGCTACAGCTCTTGGAAATTCTCAGCACTACTCCTTTCCTTAGTGTTACGGCTATTTCTGGTTTTACACATGCATCAAACACAGCTTGAGGACACATTTAATAGACACTGCATTAGACTGATACATGACCTCCAATCTCAGACATTTATGATCTCAAAAAGCCTTCCATGAACTGTGATTCTGTCTTCAATGTGCTTGAACAAAATCTTGTGTTGCAGCTGAAGAAAGGAGATGATGGCAAAGACACAGGGTTTCAGTGGGAGGAGTTGCTTGGGAAAGCTTTAAGGAAAGAAAGGGGGAAGTGGCAGCAATGATGGAAGTGAGATTATGTCAGTCGCTGAAGCTAGGAAACATGGACACAAAGGCAAGAGATCAGCAAAGGAATTCCTTGAAAGAAGTGGACTCCAAGACAGTGCGAAGGGAAAGATGAATTACTATTAGAGCTCTACTGTGAGCAGCCTAGGGCGAAGTAAGGAATTGCTGTGAGGGGTTTGGGAGGCCATGGAGGGAGTTCAGCAATAATCCTATTGAGTGGGGATCCAGCTTTCCCAGAGAGGGATGTCTCTGGTGGGATTTTAAGTGAAGAAATGAGTGCTAGTGAAGCGAGGCTTCAGATGCTGTGACCGAGGAGAAAATGAGTGACAAGGAAGGCAGGAATAAGAAGTAGGTGGAGAGATAAACAGAATCTATTTACTAGAGATTTGTGGCAGGGGGGACATGAGTTGCTATTTATTGAATAAATAACTGTCACTGCAGCTACTGTGTAAGTGAATCTCCTCTGTATTCCTAATGTGTATCAGCTAAGCCATGGCTGGCTGCTCCATGGCTGGTTGTTCGATGGCTGGCTGATGCATGGCTGGCTGTTCCTGGCTGGCCGATCCATGGCTGGCTGTTTCAAGTGGAGGTGAAGGGCTTCTGCCAACCAGACTGCAGCTCGGCTTTCACATTTGTTCCACATCGTCATATGTGCTGTGTGTTTGTTTGTTTTTCTCATTCGACTCATTTCTGTTTCAGCTGCTGAAGGGGATGAGGGGAGAGTATTATTTGTGTTGCTGGTATTTCTTATATGTGTTATTCAAGGAAGGGCAAAGTCCAAGTTCGCTAGTAACTAGGGCAAACTGCCTGCTGGGCAGGTGCTGTCTGGGGCTGAAAGAGTCAGGCAGCTTTGCTCTGTAAGGATGTATGGATTGAATTGCAGCCCTTGTGCTTCACTTCGCCTAAGCTTGGCCTTTATAAGTAAATAAATAAATAAATAAATATTGGTTGCTGAATCACAGAATCCCTCCTGTCTTAAGTACCTGTATTTATAAATATTATTTTATTAGCGGTAGTGGATTAAATCCAAACATTTCATTGCAGGAGTGAAGTGCAAAGAACGCTTCTAAAAGCTGAAACACAGCCTCCCTGGCAGAATCAAAGGAAGGTCCTGGGGACTCTGTCACAGTGCACGTTCCGTTTTCCACAACTGAGGTAAGGTAAGTGACCGTGCTGCCTTGAAGCAATCGGCCTGTGCGTGTGACCTGTGGCTCGCCCTGCTGAAGTACAAGGCTGCCTCCGTGTAAAGGTGAAAGGGAATTGCCTCTGTTTATCAGTTACAAAAGAACTAAGGCATTTTGTGTGAACTTAAACTTATAGATTGCTTGCAGATAAACACTAGGACGCTTGAAATTAGATTTATTTCCTGTTTCTTCTTGTATCCTCCATATTGGCTGCAGGAACCCTTTTTTTTCTGCCGTATTTGATAGCTCACAATTCTTGTTAACTCTGCAGTGAAAACCTCACCAATTTCAGCCACTGTTGCATTAATCCCTTAACAAGAGATAGATAGATAAGATGGCACTCTTGGGGTGAATTGTTGAGTGCTTTGCTTACCTTGCTGTGGTTTCTAATCTGCTTGTTCGTTATGCTTGCTACGGATACTCTGAGCTCAGGAACCCAGTAGTGAGATTAGATGAAATTAATCTTAATCTCAATGTGGGGGATCAGTAAGTGGTACAAATACATTTTATCATTCAGTAGTGAAAAAACAGGGAAACTGTAGCCCATTACTCTGTTTATTTTTGTCGTGGTTTGACCCTGGACAAACGCCAGGCACCCACAAAAAGCCCACTCACTCACTCTCCTCTGCTCTGCAGCTGGACAGAGGAGAGAAAAAAAAAATTAACAAAGGGTTAATGGGTTGAGATAAGGACCGGGAGAAAACACTTCAAGGGCAAAACAGGCTCAACCTAATGATACAAAGTGAATTTATTACTAACAAGATCAGAGCAGGAGAATGAGAAGTAAAAGAAGCCCTTAAAAACACCCTTGTTCCCCTCAGCCCCTCCCTCCTCCCCACCAACGGTGCAGGGAGATGGGGTGGGGGTTTTGGTCAGTTCATCACCCAAGATCTTCTTCCTGCTGCTCAGGGAGAGGAGTAGTTTCCCTGCTGCACTGTGGGGTCCCTCCCACGGGAGACAGTTCTCCGTGAACTCCTCCATTGTGGGTCCAAGCTCACGAGCAGCAGCACTCCTGAAACTGCTGCAGTGTGAGTCCATCCCATGGGCAGACAGTCCTCCCAAAACTGCTGCAGCGTGGGTCACTCTGCCATGGGGTGCAGTCCTCCAAGGACAGCTGCTCCAGCCTGGAAGCAAGGCCTCTCTCTCTGTGGGACTCCCTCTGGATCACAGTGTCCTGGTATCCACCCGCTCCGGCGTGGGCACCTCCCCCACGGGCTGCGAGTGGATCTCTGCATCCCCTGTGGACCCCCCTGGGCTGCAAGGGCACAGCTGCCTCACCATGGCCCTCACCACGGGCTGCAGGGACATCTCGGCTCCAGCGCCTGGAGCACCTCCTCCCCCTCCTTCTGCACTGACCTTGGTGCCTCCATTGTTGTTCCCCTCACAGGTTCTCACTCCTACTCTTCTCTAGCTGGAATAATTACAACTGCACCACAAACTTTGTTGTGACTTCTTCTTAAATCTGTTATCACAGAGGCGTTACCATCATCTCTAATTGGCTCAGCCTTGGCCAGCCGCACATCCACCCTCAGAGCCATCAGGGATTGGCTCTGCTGGACATGGTGGAAGCTTCCAGCAGCTTCTCACAGAAGCCACCTTTGTGGCCCTTCTGCTACCAAAAACCAGGCCCTGCGAAATCAACACAATTTTCTACAACTGACCTCCTATATCCATATATTTTTCTCTTAATACGGTAATTGCATGGTTAGAGAACCCAAGAACTTGTTGGTAGTCACACCTGTGCCCTCATATATTTCTTTAAAAAGCATTTCAGTGCCTTGGATGTGTATCCAGTGTTTTAATTTTCTAACTAGGAATTCATTGCCTTCATTTTTACTTCTGACAAAGCCAGACTGACATACAAAAGACAAGTACATGCTGAATGCATTGAGATTTTACAAAGGCTTTATGAACTTACTACAAACCTATTTTAAAATACTTTCTATGTCCTTAATATGTAAGTGCTGAGCTGAAATTACTAATACAAGAAGCCACTTTTGACATTTCTAGGGGAAAGAAGTAACATTTACTGAAGAAATTACTAAATTCACAGAATCACAGAATGGGTAAGGTTGGAAAGGACCACAGTGGGTGTTCTACTCCAACCTCCCTGCTCAAGCAGGGCCATTGCAGAGCACATTGCACAGGATTGTGTCCAGATGGTTCTTGAATATCTCCAGTGAGGGAGTCTCCACACCCCCTCTGGGCAGCCTGTTCGGTGCTCGGTCACCCACACAGTAAAGAAGTTCTTCCTTATGTTCAGGTGGAACTTCCTGTGCATCAGTTTCTGCCTATTGCCTCTTGACCTATTGCTCATCACCACCGAGCAGAGCCTGGTCCATCCTCTGACACCTCCCTGCAGACACTGACAGACATTGACAAGGTCCCCTCTCTATCGTCTCTTGTCCAGGCTGAACAGACCCAGCTCCCTCAGCCTTTCCTTGTAAGAGGGATACTCCAGGCCCTCCTTCTGAGCCCAGAACTGGACACACAACTCCAGATACAGCCTCACCAGGGTCAACTAAGTATGTATAATATGTACAACTGAGTTATCCATGTGAATACAGTGTGTGGCAGGCATGCAAGGTCTTCTTTCCAACAATGTTGCGTGTGAATGTTCTTAAGAGACTCTGGGGGCATAAGACCATCCTTATTGCTGAGAATTAAAAAGGGAGAAAGTACGAGTTCATCTGATTCAAATTCCCAGTACTGGGATCATCCTATTTCCCTTGGACTTTCTCCCTCAAAGTCCAGCCTTCTCAGGGGTCTTGTTAGCGGTGTTCTTACTGCTTGCCACAGACCACGGCTGTCCTATGGTGAGTACATGCTGAAGGACTCAGGAGGGCATGGCTGTGACTGGCAATGTGTGGTGCTGGCTGCCAGGGAGTGTGCAGTCTGCTGTACTTCCCACATCACCAGGGGTCTTGTTAGTCACTCAGGAAAAATAAACTGCGTTTGATGAAGTTCACCCTGGATGAAGTTCAAGGATGAGAGCTCAAATCAAACTTGTTCTTATGGAAAGAAATAGATGATCTGTTGAAACAATTAAACCGCAAAATGCCACGTCGAGCTATTTTGGCAGTGATCTGAATCATGACACACCTTCCCCCATTTGCGTGGGAGAGATCTCAAGTGGAATGCCAGGTTAATTATTCAGTGACGGTTGGGTTTTCTTCCACCGGCGATTACCTCTTTGCATAGCTATGAGCTGCTGGTGGTAGCTCCTCTCCATATCCCCCATAAAAGAATGAGCCTGTGTCACAGAACCCAGTCAGAGACCACTATCAGGTACAGCTTCACCCGGTGCAGTAAATGGGGCTTGTTTCTATATATGCTGCAGTTCTAAACTGTTCTTAACAGTCCCCATGTGACCTGCTGTGTTTGCTCAGAGACCAATTTGATTTCAGAAAGGCTCTGTACAGTCACTGCAGCCTGTCTTGATGTTATCAGCTGAGAGATGAGAGTCATAGATCTTAATTCTCACTGTTAAGGAGTGTCAAAAATACACAGCAGGAGCCCATATGTTATGTGTACATTACTTAGACCTGCCTGTTATCCCTAGGGCAGCTTTTTTATATATTGAGACACAAAACTAATGCAATCATGCTGCTTGTGGATATAATGTCTATAAGTGTGTCAAATCCATTCCCACATGGCGAGAAAAGGTGGTCTTTGCACTGTGCCTCTCGTTATTAAATACAGACTGACATGAAAGAAAGAAGTGGTGAGGATGAGTCCATGCTCATATCTAAATGCATCACACTAAAAGGTGAAAAACAAACGTGAAGTTTTGTCAAGATTAGACATTGTTCTGCTTCTTTCTGGAACAAAAAAAAAAGCCTATCCTTTACTCCCATACCAGAAAGCAATTACACTTCATTGCCCAATTATCTATAAAGGTTCTCCAATACTAAGGCAAGTGCCGAATGAAGAGTTGAAAAGCCTGTAGGGCATGGATGAATGACAGGTTTGTTTTTATGACCTCCTACAATGAAATGAGAAATGACTTTACTTTTCTGAGAGTGGGAATTGCAAAGAAGTTTGGTCAAACATGTAATGTGGAATCTTGCTTTCAACAAAGTGAGAAGCATTTTCAGCAAATGCAAAGGTATGACTTAATGAAAGTTCTTGCAAGCCAAAGCCTTTCAACTACTTTGGGCCCAAGAGTAAAAAATCTTAATGCCGGTGCTAATACAAATGTCTATCGTTTCACTAAATCTAAACAAAAACCAGACCATACCTTTTGGCTGCATCATAGAATGCCTTCTGGTGATGGAATTCTTATGGCCCTCAATCTGGGTTTGCTTCCTCCTGCCTTGGGCACAGTGCTGCCACGTAGGAGGCTTCTTGGCCACAGCCAGACAAGGATCCTCACTGCTGTGGGCTGCAGCTGAAGCCACAGACTCGACTGCTCCTGGTCCCTTTGGGTACAGCTAACGCTCCTGGCAATGCCTCGTTTGACTGTGCTTGTGATCTGATCCAGTGCCAAGCTATGACGTGCTGTACTATCTGCTGTACTATCAGGAGGTTGCCAGCTGGTAATGAGAACAAGTTCAAGGCATCCATGTGCTTGAAGACCCGAGGAAAGGACCATGCAGAGTGGTGACATGGTAGCTGTTCCACATGTTAAGAAGTGGTACAGACACCATGAACACATGTTCCAGTGAGAGTACACCTCTATATCAGACATTCCCCTGGATATCCATACTCTGGACAGACCATGCAGGAGAGTCACAAGGAGGAGGCATCCTTTGGGTCTCCACAGAGTCTCCCAGAGAAGATTAATCCAGGAAACCTCTTCAGCCCTCTCCTAGTCCCAGGCTGTATCAAAAATTCCTTGTATCAGTACTACTTGTTCCAGCCTGAGTAAATGGGCTGCTTTTCTATAAATTCCTTTTTTTGAGCAATTGTCATGGGGTACAAGTTGCATTTTCTGCCAGGGTAGTTTCTGGCTCCACTGGTTGTGCTCCCAAGGAGTGCCAGGTAGGCCTGTTAAGGGAGCAGAAAGAACAGTGATGTGTGCTGTGTCCTCCTCTCTTCAGAGTTCTCTTTAGGTGTGGGCTGAAGGACACAAAACAGCAGCAGGCTCCATACCACATGGTGACCTTTTGGGAGTCTCACCTCCACAACGCAGAGAGGCTTAATAGCACCTAGGGTGCAGGTGGCCTTTTGAGAGTTCAACATGTACAGCCACTCCATGAATAGAGCGGCTGGCCAAAAGCCTTGGTAAAAGGGGAAATGGCCAGTTTCTCTAGAGATGAAAAAGGGACAAAATGGGACAGGACAGAAGGTCTTGTGTCACTGTGGACAGGAGGAGGAAAAGATTTCCTTGGTGAAGGGTGCTTTTTTTGTCCTGCATGATCCAACCAGCTGGTTCCTTTCCTTGTCTTTCTAGCCCTCATCAAGTCTTACTCCCCCATCCATACGAGCTGCTTACACAGCCTTATTCCTTCTGCCGCTCTCTGCACTGCCTCCCAGGAAGCAGGCAGCAAGCAAATTTCTCCTCACCCTCCCCCCTTTCCTGAACTGCATGGCACAGCCACTTGTCAGCCGCATTTTTCTCCAGCAAAACACGTAGCCCTCAGCCTGTGATGTTTCCCTAGGGTTGTGGAGGCAGCAGTCACAACCACATGCCAGACTGCTCAAAAGGTCAAAAAAGACACAGAGGGCCAGGACAGACACAGTCAGAGAAACCATGCTTGTTCAGAAGAAGCATGGACTGAAGTGCCCTGGGGAGTGAGGGTAAAGCAGGCACACCTAAACCCTTCCTCTAGACAACAGATTGGAATAGAAAAGTCACTGAACTCCACCCTACCCTGCTAGTTGACCCCATTAATGAAGGCATGGTCAGACACAGAGGGTCATCTGGCTTCTCCAGCTACCCACAGACTGCAGAAGATGAGCATAAAGCTGCAGAAGAAATAGTCCTTGCTCAGTCCAGATGGAAAGGCTCAGCCAGGTCCTTGCAGAAGCTGTGTAGGACACAACAGCCATCAGGGCTGCACTGTTTGTGCAGCCTGTGCAGTTTGCACATTTGTGTCTAGTCTGTCAATCAGGGCCTGCCATATTGTAGTCAACGAAAAAGCACATTCCATTTATTCACAGTATTTCATGGCATGTGGCTAAACTAGCCCTGTTCCCCAGTGTTGTGTGGATATGGCTTCTCCACCAACAGCACTGAGGGCTCTCAGCCTCTTCCACTTCACGCTGTGAATGATCCTGCTTGGAAAGGAGGTTTCAGCATCCCCTTTGAACCTGATGCTGAAGGAGGGGAAAACACATATATCGTGAGGCCTCCTGGTGCAGCTTGTGGGGATGTCTGTAAATGAGTGTTGGTGAGTCCACTGAGGCCCACTGCCCGCTGAGTGGCATTCCTTGAGGGTTACGTAGTTGGAGCTGCTCTGGGGTTGGCACTGGATGGAAGAATGGGATTGTCAGATAGGGAATCTGTGGAGAGCAGTGTCTTGAATGCTTCAGTGACACCTCTGACTCCTATGGTCCAAACAGAGAAGGTTTGGAGGATGACTATGGGATCTCTAACCTCGACTTTGCCTGTGTTGGATTTGCCCACCCCAGCCTGGCTGGCCTCTGGCTGGTGGGACTCAGAGGTCACAAGGAGCAGCCACTGCACAGCGCAGGGGCAGTGCCAGCGTGTTTCATTCTGAAGCTCTGCATCTTGCTGCTGGTTGACTCATTGGTTTGAGATCATCTCCTCAGCCCAGAGCCTTTGGCTGACAAGGGCCACAAAGAGTTTGACAAACTCAACTTTGTCTTCCCCATCAAAGGCTGTTCAGGAAGAACCAATTCACTCGGGGTGTCCTGAGGAGCTGCAATGTGAGGCCTCTCATTCTGCCTCTGTCTGCGGCCCAACTCAGTGCTGGGAGGAGGCCTGGACAGCAGGTCCATGATGTCACCTGAAATAGGTCAAGGAACGTTGAGCAGGAACATGATCAGAAGCAAAAGGCTTCTGCAGAAAGTCTCGTACTGGAGAGCATGGCTGGGGCACGATGCGACAGATGGAAAAATAACTTGAAGGAAGGCAGAGCTTTGAACCTCAGCAGGGATTTTCAGTCCAAACCAAAATGCGGGTTATCCAAAATGGCATAGCAGTGCATGCTGCAGCCATAGGGATCTCAGCATGGTTGGATTTAATCTCCTGATCCACTCCTGTTTCGCTGCCTTGTTAGCAGGCAGCGCTCAGGCAAGAACTTAAATGTTTTCATTTGCAGGAAGCCAAGCAGGCAAATATTTTCTTGCATCTTATAAGCTGTTTTGAAGAAGTGCAAATCTAACACACCAGACTTGATGCCAGACCCGGGAAAACTGTGGGTCACTTTCTGTACTTCCCTACACAGCTCCAGCCGATGTGATAATGTGAGAAAACGTTGCTGGTTTCCTGCACAAGCTCTGCCGTAGCCAGGGAAGATGTGCTGGCCTTGGGGTCGGATATCTTGCCAGCTCTCTTGTCACCACTGAATGTGTTATTTAACATTGTCTCTGCTGATTTTCGTTTTCACCACTTTGCTTTTTGTCCTGTGCTTTTTAAAACACAGCTTGTTACATTCAGGCCTTAGCCTTGACAATGCTTTTGGAGAATGTCCATGCAAAAGTTCTGTCTGGGGAACCAAGAAATTATATCGTTGGGTGAGAGTTAACTGGAATATTACTCATTAGCATTCATTTACTATGAAATAGTCAAGGAAAGCGGTGTTTTAAGCATAGGAGTGAATTTGGTGAGTGGTGAATGCCCACGTTTCAGTGGGTTCACAGTGTAAGCTCCTCAATGTGACAGTTCTATGTAATAAAAAGATTAATTTAGATTTAATGCTAAGTTTAATGATTATTAAAGCTTTTTCCATTATTATTTTGTGTGACTACTACTATTTTTAAATAGCTTTTAAATGTACTTTCCTTTAATAGAAGATTTGACAGTGAGCCAAAGCATCTTAAAGATTTTGCTCTATTTCCTTAAGGATTTTTAAAGATGGAAGTTGGAGTTGCTAGCCACAGAAAATCCTAGAGATGTGTTTTTTTGATTTTTCTGAAGGAAATTATTTGGCAAGTAGAACATGTGTCTTGCACAATGCTTATCAGAGAAGACAGAATTTAAAAAAATTGTACATTGAAAAAATAGTGTCTGATTACATACAACATGTTCTGCCAGATATTCTGAGACAGCACCAGAAGGCACCACATTTCAAGTGGCAACAACATGTCATGGAAATATCTGAAAACTCTCCCTTTCAGTAAATTGTCTGTTTACCATCACTTGTTATCAAGCTGGCCTGTTTACTTTTGCCTAAATTTCCCTGTTTTTCAATGGTTAGATATATTTTCATTTTTCAGGTAGATTCTTATTTTCAGTGATATAAGAGCATAAAACGCATAATAGAATTTGGTTTTGAATATATATTTAAAAGCAATTAATTCCTACTGAGATATATGGATCTCATTGACTCATATTGACTTCAGTCCCTTGTTCTCATGTACGTAAAAAAAGACAGCAAAAAGAAAATCTATTTCAACATCTTCTTCACCTGTGCTGTTCCTGGTGATGAATTAATAGGCTGATTTAAAGGAAGATACAGAGTGTCTGGAGCAGCAATAAGTAAAGGGCTTGTGTTGTTTATACCCCAGTATGGCTCACTTGACTGATGGAGTCTTTCTGGGTATCCTCAGGCATATTCCTTGGCGTGTTTGTGCTTGAATGCCCTGTCTGCAAACAGGATAACGATATTTCTTCTGTCTAGATGGTAATTTCCTTGTGACAGAAACTGGATCTTACGACATGTTGGTGCAGAATCCACTGGTGTGATCCATTAACACTGCTTCTTTAAACTGATGGTAAAAACCAACTTGGACAAATATGAAAATTAAATGTTAATTCCTCAGCTGACATCTCAGTGCGACCTAATTTCACGTATTTGAACAAGTGCTTTACTTCTGCTTGGCAACAGGCCTCACAGGTCAAAATATGAGGGATTTGGCAACATCTCCTAGCATCACCTTTGAAGCAAAAGCTCAAGCACCTCTGAAGCTAGACAGAAGATATTGTGAATATAGGGCATTCTGCCATGTGTGTAGGGTTTCCTTGAGGTATGCAGATTGAGGCAGCAGGAAAGGAGTTGAAGAGGAATTGCTGCAACTCTGGAACAGGCCATTTTCTCTCCTCTAGCAATTCTTCCATTCCTATTTCCCCATGCCTAAACTGGGGCAAGTGAAAAGACAGCAGTTTCACTTGTGCAGTGTATGTCTGTTGAGTTTTGGAAAAACACCCTTCCAGGTCCTTAAGCTGGCATTCAGAAGTGCCTCACAATACCTCCTATCCTGAGAAAGGGCTCCCTGGCTTGTTGATGATGGGAAGAGCATGGAAAGGGTGTTGACTTCATTTTTCATCGTGTGTTGGGATGTACGGGGGGTGTGATGAGACCACTACACCACAGGACATAGTGGAGGAATCTTAGAAAAAGACTGGCAGAGGAAATCAGTAGGGACGGAGTTTGCCAACAAGAAATGGGAAGAAAAAATGGCAAGAATGGTAGACAGCAGAAAAAGATTCATTTTACAGGATTTTTACATCGGTATTTCAATTCTCATATCCAAAGAAAATGAACTGCTGATCCTTCTCCAGCTCACCCACAAGTAACCCTTACATGATGAAATGACAGTGCTGAGGCAATTTGTTGTAGGCTGAGGAAACAGAGTTTCCTGAAGCAATAGCAGTGATTTCAGCAAGCTGTGACATTTGAAAACACAGGCAGACTAACCCATCCTTTATTCCAGCAGAAATGCTCTGTTACCTTCCATAGGCAGCTATGATCAGTAGATGAGTTGACCCAAATAGTAAGGGATGTTAAGCTGTTGGGGAATCTTGGAGGTACAAAGAAATGCATCACTTTGGTGATAGGATGGATGAAAAAGAGAGTAGAGATGGGAAAAGTATCTCTTTAAAAGAAATTCATGTCCCCAAGAAGCTTTTAGCCCAGGAAAGAGTACAAGCCTCATTTTGTACAGACTGCTTTCAGCACTGGAAATTTAAAAGATGATGTGACTGTTTCAAAGAACAGCTCTTTTGCCTAGATGGTGATCCCACATTACATGGATTTTTGGTCATCTCAGTCACCACCAGGGGATCGGAACATGACAGCTCGAAGAGCTAAACCTTGGGCAACGAACAACATAGGGTTTATCACCATCAGACCAGTGCCCATGGTTGAAGGAAGAGCCCCGCATTTCATATCAATGAAGAGAAAACCTTTCACTGTCCTCAGAATGTACCTGCATTGCACAGGTAAGTGCACACTGGAGAGGCAGAGTGGGCAAACTAGTCTGGGCACCAAAGTCATGGATCCACTTATAAATGTGCTTGTTTAAATATCCTTCCAGTATCTCTATCCTGTACAGTAATCTCAGTGTTTTTAAACTACTCTGAAGTACTGACTCTTTTAAATCTCATCATTTCATGTCTCAGACATCTGGTAAACTCCATCTGTGCTGTGGAACTATGCTATTTCAAGGTCATGCATTTCAGTAAATGATTCCTAGTGCATTTTGCTCCTCTGTGGATTTAGAGTTCTCAGAATTAACCAGACAGCTCTCTGCATCCAGTTGAGGTACAGAAATACTGGGGCAATGAAGTCTAGAAAAATCACATCCGAACGTTAATCCATGGGAATGGGTCATGAAGGGTAAAGGGAAATAGAAATGAGGTTGGAAGTGAGTGGCCCTACAAAAAAGTGAGTTTATAGGAAATAGCAAAGTAGGCAGTTTGCTAAATAAATGCCACGAAGCGCAAGCACCCATCACCTCGTGCAAAAGGAGGACGGGAATTTCGGTCAGACCAGAGTGCCGCAATCATTAGCTCTCCTTTGATCTCAGCATAAGGAGGAAATACGCAGAAAATGAAATGTAGGTCATCACACTAAGCAGTTACACTAAAATGGTAATACAAGCCTCTATCATGGAAATTACACTGTAAGTTAGGAAGAGAAATAAAATGCATGGAAGGATATTTCTGAAAGTATATACGTAAAAGGAGGGAGTTCAAGCTCAGGTGTTCTACAATACCAAGAAGCCAGGGAAGCACCAAGGAAAGAGAAAGTATTTTTTTCCAGTTTTTTTCCTAATATACTCAACTGCAATCAAATAACTAACAAATTCTTGTCTGCATGCAGAACAATATGTGCATTGTTTCTGAATTGCATTCTCTTTTTTTAGAACTTTTCTTTAATTCCTGTGGTTATTCACAAGCCTTGCTTTTTCCCCTAGCATGCAGCTTCTGAAAACGTAGGACATGTGCTTTCTTGTTTCATAATCTAGGTTAATACTAAAATATTTAATAATACTAGGTTGTATGATATCTTCTGGATAGTTGTGTGGTGCCACCCTCAATTTTGTCAATGAACCACTGAAAATCACTGGGTCCAGTTGTCCCACCTGCCCTGCTCCAGCTTTAATGCTGCCATCTAACATAACACAGGGGTTATGTAATAGCCCAATTATAAGCACAGAGAAACATAAAATCATAGAATAGTCTGGGTTGGAAGGCACCTTAAAGATCCTCTAGTTCCAACCCCCCTGCCATAGGCAGGGACACCTTCCACTAGACCCGGTTGCTCAGAGGCCCATCCAACTTGGCCTTGAACACTTCCAGAGATGGGGCATCCACAGCTTCTCTGGGCAACCTGTGCCAGTGCCCCACCACCCTCACAATAAAAAATTTCTTCCAAACATCTAATCTAAACCAACTCTTTCAGTTGTCAGTCGGTCTGAAGCCATTCCCCTTGTCCTGTCACCACATGCTTGTGCAAAAAGTCCCTCTCCATCTTTCTTCTAGGTTCCCTTCAGGTAGTGGAAGGCTGCAACTAGGTCATCCCAAAGCCTTCTCTCCTCCAGGCTGAACAAACCCAAACATGACAGACAGCATCAGAAGCTTTACTAAAATCAAGGTATGGGATACATATTGCTTCCTCCTACTCAAAAGTCTGTTAATGGATGATAGGAGAACAATATTTTGATTTGACACCATTTGTTCTTGGATAATGACATATTAGTTGTTGGTTGCCTCCTTGTTTTCTTCCAGGTATTTACAAATAGTTTAAGTATTTGTTTTAATACCTTTTCTTCCAGAAAATGAGATTAGAGTGACTGATAGACAATTTTCTACTCTTCCTTTTCTCCCTTTTTAACATATTTGTCCTCTTATTCTGCTTGACTTCTCACCTGCTTTCTGTAAAGTTCTCAAGGCAACCGCCAATGCCTCTGAGACTGCTAACCATGTACTTTACTACAAGTGTTATCAGACTGAGGTGATTTAGTCCAACCTACCTAAGTAATTTCTCACCCTTTCATTCTCTAATCAAGCTTAACTGGCACAGAAGTGGATCTAGAGCAGTACTGGTGTGGGAGCTTTGGTGAGAAGTGGAAATGTGGCTCTCTTGGCTGCACTATCTTACCAACTTCAGAAAGCAATAGAAGCCAACCAAGACGTGCCCACAAACCTTCCGGTGTTTGCAAGGTGAGCAGCAGAGCTTTCTCGGGGCGGGTGGTAAAAGCTGCCTCTCCATTTTGGGCTAGCAGGATCATGACTGATGGAAAGGAGTCTGAAAATCTGGCTGTTCCCGAGGTTGAGATTCAGAGGCTGGTTTGGATATCTCTGTGTTTCCTGCACAAGAACTATCTTTTCATTATGCTGCCTCTTGTAGCTCTGTGGAAACATCACAAGGGTAAGAAAGCAAACAAGCTTATGAGCGTTAGGGAATAATAAGAGGTTTCTTATATGCTGTATGAGGGGAACAGAAACCAGCAGTGTTTAACCTTTTGGCAGCAAAGGAAAAAACCCCCAGTTTCTGAGACTTGTGGGGGCAGAAGTTCTGATCATGCTGTGGTGGTACATGGAGCGGCTGTGTGAATTAATTAAGGTGGCTCATTTTCTGGCCAGGGAAGTCCGACTGTGGTTTGTGGAATTGCTTTTCACAGCACTGCAGGTTCATTCCCTTCTGAAGCCCTCCACATCATGGAGGTGGTGAGTGCAGTGAACCTGGCTGCTGAGCACCCCCAGGCTGGAGGGAGCCCTCCTGCAGCTGGACAGGAGAGAGGGGTGGCTCTGTGGTGTGTGCTGACTCGAGTCTGGCAGGCTGGGAATCCTCCAAACCGCCCTCCTGCAGGTGGCACGTGCTGCCTTTGGGGCCACACGCCGAGAGGAGCACGGGGACAGAGAGTTGCAGGTGTTACCTCAGCCCTGAACTCGCCACCCACAGGTTCACTGCAGCAAGTCGGGAGCTGTGGGGCTCTGCACTCTCACTGGGGGAATGTTCTGGTGCTGCGTGGCAGCTGCCTGTTCCTGAGAGACAGACCTCAACCTGCCCCTGCATCATGAAATGGTGGATGCAGTTATCCACCAAGGCATGCACACCATAACACAATATCCCCCGGGATGTTGGGAGACCCCTAATCGGCCACTCCTGGCCTTGCCCTATCCCTCTGGCCCAGAGACAGCTCTCAGAAGGTGCCATGAAGACCCCTGTGGTCTGCAAAGGGTGCAAAGAGCGACTGAGGGAATGTGTGGAGCTCACCAGCCTCTGGGGAATGCTCCTGTGTGGTCCCACACTGTGAGAAAGATGGGTAAGTGTGAGCACACCAGATGGGAAGAGGTTTGTGGTATAAAGGATTGCAGGCACCATGCTCCACTGTGGAGCATGGACACGGTCACTCTGCTCCAGAGGGAATGCCATCTGCCCTGAGCATACTTTTGCAGTGTATCACAATGAGTGTTTGTACCCCGACTTACTGACTTCTTCTGGAAAGAGACCAGGAAAGGTGTATTCTCCTTTGCAACAGAGTAAGGATCTTCAATTTAGAGGTGATTCATGGATGTGATTTTCTTTTGGGATCACTTGCACATTTTTAAGGTCTTTGGGGAAGGTCTAAAAGGTACTAGTTTAGGTTTCCTTCCTGCCTCTTTTTTATCCTTGTAACAGAATTAAATAAATAGAAAAATAAATACATATGTAAAAATAGATAAGTATATATCATCTAAATATACATGTAATCATATATATCAAATCAACCAAGACTGGATTGCTTGGTTAGGTAGAGGATTGCCTAAATGCCCAGGTGTGCAAAACCTGAGCTGCTCACTAAAGAAATGATGCTGGTGCATTCTCTAAAAAAACCCCATAAATTGGCCCACATGTTAATTGCTCAGTGCAGTTATGTAAATGTCAGAGAAAACATAGAGCATCATGAACTTAAACAATCTTGTCTAAAAATCCTATTCCTACACAGATTATTTTACTCTTTTATCTTGGAATGTTATTTTTCTGTAATTATGACTGGGTATAAACACATCTGAATTGATAAAATAATCATAATAATTAATAAGAATTGACAAGCCCATCTTAAACATTACGGCAAAGGAAAAAAAAAAATTAGTACTTTTCTTTTGTAGATCAGTTCCAAGTGTCAGAGAAAATGACACATTTTGAAGTGTTTACTACAGATTACTTTACTGGAATAGGTAGATGCAAAAATAGATCAAGATTTATAAAAAACTGTAGCTACTTGGCTGAAAATAGTTTTGCTTTTTACTCAGATAGAAACTAATAAGTGTGTCTGAGGAGAAATGGCTTATTTTTCTCCCAGTTTCTCTGTGCTCATTGCTCATTAAATAGTTCACATTTTTTTTAAGGACAAGAAAAAAATTTGCCTCTTCTATTCTGAATTAGGTCTTACATTCCTATTCCAAGGAAAACCAAACTGTTTATAACTTTTCTCCCAAGTTTCTTGTTTTATGGCTTTGGGAAAGCTGGTTTCCTTGGAAATTCTTATGGTCAGCAGTGGAGTTCTTGATGGGAATTGCAGCACATGGATCTCCTTGTGGTGACATTATCCACGTGGTAGGAGGGGTGATTTTTAAGGCCTGTTTGAGCAAGGTCAATAAACGAGTGCCAATGATAGGTACACATATAATCCTAAATCAGTGGAATAAGTCAAAGTTACCTACCACTCTGACTCATGTCCCAAAGATTTTTGTAACTTTTTTCTGTGCTAAGCCTGAGAGCAAGTTTTCTTTTAATTAAGCTTTTATGTTCTCACAGAGTGCTTTTTAGCTTTCAATATGTCACTTACTGCATACACGTCTTCTAACCTTCCAAACCCACATCTTTGCCAGGCTGCCAGTGTAAAACTAAGTTCTGGATCTTTCCCTCAAGCACTTCCTGAAGTCTTTTTTTTCCTGTCATTACATAAAGCACTATGGTGATCTTTCTTTTAAGCTTGCCATCTGGATGTCATTCTTGATTTTGTCTCTTTTTAAATATGCACATTCAGGCTAGACCTGAAATGAC
Source organism: Ptilonorhynchus violaceus (assembly GCA_013397565.1). Taxonomy (NCBI): domain Eukaryota; kingdom Metazoa; phylum Chordata; class Aves; order Passeriformes; family Ptilonorhynchidae; genus Ptilonorhynchus; species Ptilonorhynchus violaceus. Next base: position 1,506,921 of record VZRJ01010608.1, on the reverse strand, counting down.
GCAGCTTCTTTCTATGCAGCGCTTCTAAAAGCTCTACTTTCTTTCCCAGCTGCTTCATCAAAACTTTGGTCATGGCTTCATCATCTCAAGTCTTGGTATTTCAAGTTCTTCCTCTCTGTTATGAAATCCTGCATTTTCTGCCTCCCTAAGGATATGAAAATTGGTGCTGTGAAATTCATTTTCGTGGCTGCATGGACCATTCCAAACCCCTTTTGTATCATCTTCCTCTGCTGCCTCCAATCAGTCACAACTTTCTTGTCTTCACCTGCTGGGTGAAGTGCCTCACCACTCAGTCTTTCCCAGGTTAGCTGATCTTGAAGTGAATCCTCATCTCCATGTCTTTTTTCACACACATACCCCTTGCCTTCTGAAAGCAGGGCTCACAGCAAGGGCTACTCCTGAGGGAAGACAAGGTGCTGACTTGAGTCAGGGCTGAGGGTGCAGGGACTAGAGACTGGCACTTCCAGGGTTGGATCTGCCCTGGCTGCCCTGATTCTAGACTACAATATCTCCATATTTCATAATTTCTCCCTCTGCCTACATTTATATAACAAAGAGTAAACAAGTCTTACTGACATTCTTGGATGCAGTTACAAAACTACAAAACCCACTACTGTTCATTAATTGCAATCCATCTCCTGCTTTCTTGTGACCACTGCCTTGTGCTTTGAAAGTATATAACTCTATTTATGAAACTGGATTTCAAAATTTACAAATGGAAGGATTTTAACAGTAATTTTTAAAAATAGAATCTTTTGAGCACAATGGATAATTGTGTTGTTTTAACCCTTTGACATAGCTGTCAGTGTTGTTTAAAGAACAACAACATTTTTTTGCAGATTTCACAAAGTTGCATAGCCACGTCAGTGAGAATAGTTATTTTGAATGATGTATAATGAAACTAAAAAAATAAGAGAAAATAAAAATGCTTGGTTTTTTATGTAACTTCAAACCAAGAAATCAGATATCCTGTTCCAATAGTTTGCATAGAGATTAGTATGTTCTTAAAACTCACTTAAAATCTGCTTTTCATGTCACTGCCATTCCTGGAAGTGAAGTTTACTGGTTACTGTACTAACAGCCAACTATGAGATTGTAGCTGTATTTTTGTTAGAACCCCCCCCATACTTGATAAACCAGCTGCAGCTTCACTTCATCATAGTCTGTAGTTTTGATTTTTCTTGAGCTAGAGAACATAATTAAGAATTAGGAGACTTTTCCTGATGGATTAATACTCTCACAGGTCCCTGATCCTGACAGTGGGCAGTAATTGATTTGTAGGCGAGAGAACACCAGAACCAGGACACATGGGAAGAAACTCTGTTTCTTTGTTTAGCCAACCTGCCTTCAGGCTGCAGTGCTTTAGAAACTTCCCGAGTCACAACTGTGTTCCTGATCTCTGTGCTCAGGAGCTGCTTTATGCTGCTTTATGCTCTGTGACTTTGTCTAACCTTTTGTCACTCAGATGCAGTTTCGTTTTCCACAGTCCCCTGTGGCAGCGACTTCCACAGTTCCATTGATTGTGTCTGTGGAAAACAGTATCTTTTTTTGTTTGTTTAAACTTGTTTCTTTGTACTATCACGGAGTGTCCCTTAGTTCTCCTATTTTGAGACTTTCTCTGTTCAACTTCCCTGTGCTGCTTAGGAATTTACAGACCTCTGCTTTATCTCCCTCTCACTTATCTTTTTTTCCGAACTGGAAAATATTAGGCTATGTATTCTCTCCTGTGTGAGTTGTTCCCTATTTCTGATCGGCCAGGGCAATAAGGAAACGGATGTGAAAAAGCAGCTTATCAGTACAGGAGAATACCAAGGCAACTGAGCCCGAGTTGCTGACATTCCTATTCCAAAATACTGTTGTGAATCCCGGGGACAGTGTATCTCGTTCTCATGCAGTTACGCCATTAACTCACAAAGTATCTGTTTGTTTCCTGTGTGTCGAACTCTCTTCGCCACTGAGACAGAATGGGTGTGGAAGGATGTTATTCTTGGTTTTAAAGTTTTGGAGTTTTAAGCATAGAACTGCAGTTAAAGAATTGCAAAGCTCAGCATGACAACTTGGGAAATGGTGGAATTAAGATTAGGCTACACCATGGATTTGCCTCCAGGTGTATATATGATATCATGTTAGTTCTTAATTGGCTCCACAACCTGTAATTTCTCTGCGGATCTCTGTTAGTTGCTGTGCCAGGCAGTGCTATCCAACTGGGTGGATATCCTGTGGAGGGAAGGAGGCTCCTGCCTGTGGGACTCTCCCATCGTTTGGTGCAGAGCTGAAATATGTCTCGAATGTAGAAAGTCTGGAATTCTTGGGCAAATAAGCAGGAGGCTGCATGGATTGCTGTCCCTGCCTCCCCACACAGCCCCAGTGTTGTACCGGGCGAGTCCCTTCGGCAAAGATTTCATTCACGGCCACTGCTTCTGGGTTTTTTATTTTGAAGGTAGGAGGAGCGTGTCTACCTTGTTGATGTGATTATGCCATTCAGGAACACGATAACAGCTGTCTGTCATTCTGTGCTGGCAAAAGGATGCATGTGTGTACAAGTATGTAAAATTACACATACATGATGTCATTGCTTTACGTCTTCACAAAAAGGGGAGAGGAAGGGAAGAAGCAATTCCCTGAAAGTAGGTCTAACAGCAAAAGTTCTGCTTCATTGTAGTATGGCCATCTGCCGAGTGTTTTGGATGTCCAGAAACATGCTGGGCAGTAAGGTATCGCCCAAAGAGGATACCACTGGAAGCAGCAGGCTGTCCCCAGCCGAGGAGGCGGAGGTGCAAAGGACCAGGGTGGATTTACCACACACTACAACCAGTGTGCTCTGACCAGGTACAGAAAGGGATGAATATGGGGCTGTGACACCCAGCGGTGGGTGACACTCGGAGAAGACGGTGGCCTCGATCTGTCCTAAGTGAATGGGAAACCCATTCATGCGCGTGGTCACAAGAAAACCTGAGGAAGAGTGGTGAAGGACCATAGTGTCTATGACTTTTCCCCATTGTCCCTCTTGGTAGGAAGCGACATTAGCGACTCTTTGGCTTTAAACCTCTCTGTGCCTTGGCTCGGCATCTGTACGCAGGGTCACTAACACCTCCCTCCCTATCCCGCGGGTATCCAGTGCGGCTCATTAATGTTGATGAGGCACTCAGACGGGCGCCCCACCAAAGCCCATGAGGACACCGCTAATTACCTCCGCGGCGCGCTGTCTGCAGGGGGAGCGGAGGGGACACCCGGGGGCTGCCACGGCCCGCGCGACACAAACACAGCGGCGTGGCCGTGCCGCGGGGCTGGGCACCCCTCATGCATATGCAAGACGTCATTAGCATGGCGATAAGCGCGGCCCCGCCCCCGGCGGCTGTTTGCACAGCGGCACCCCAGCTGACCCCGCCTCCCTCATGCATGCCCCGCCTTTATTAGCATGTTGATGGCCCCGTCCCGCCCCCTCATGCATACCCCGGGCTCATTAGCATGGCGATGACGGGCCCCGCCCCGGCGCCATTAGTGGCGCGGCGCCCTGGCTGCGGGGGCGGTGCCGTGCCCTGCGCTCGGCTCCGCTCGGCGCTGCCGCACCGCACGGC
>VZRJ01010608.1:1375367-1502865 GCA_013397565.1 Ptilonorhynchus violaceus | reverse complement strand
CCGCGCTCCGCCCGGGAAGCGGCAGGCGCGGTCGGCAGCCGCGGCCGGGGAGCGGTGACACTCGGCGTCCGGCTCCGAAATAGCTGCCCCGGGCTGAGCATCTTGTGCCGGCCCGGCAAGGGGCCAGGAAGCTCCCGCAGCTCCCCCCGGGAAAGGAGGGGGTTTGCGGTGGGGCACGCTGTGCTGGCTGTAACCAGCCAGCGCCCACCGCCCCTCTGAGCGCCTGCTGTTGATCCTGCAACTTGTAGACAATTGAACTTTTTCTTCTATTGATTTTCAGTAAAAGCCATGCCAGAATAGGCGATACAAAGCGTGTGTGTTAATCTTACGAGGAATAGCCCTTTTTGCTGTTTCGCCACGAATTCAGCCGTACCTCCTTTAGTTATTTTCATCCTCTGCCCTGTTGCTGTTAGCATTTCTACCTCTTGTCTGTTTATGGTGGTAGGAGGAGACAACTACTTGCGTTCTGCTTGCTGGTGTTGCTGACGGCAGAGCAGCAAATCTGGGCAGCATGGCTTCTTGTTTGTTTTCTTTTATTCCACGGAGGAGAGGCCGTAATGCTTTACCTATCCCTAAGATGGGCTGCTTGACAGCAGGGCAGGCTTGTCTTCTAATGCTTGGGGCAATGATGTTCACAAGTAGTATTTTGTTAGAACAGGTGATCTGATAGCAAATAGCCGATTTCTCTTATTTCAGATTTTTTTCACTAATGCATGCATCCGTGTTTTCATTAGCTCTACTACTCTACTGAGAATTTAAACTCTGCAGTATAGACTAAGTACCTATGTAGAAATTTTGGGTAAGTATTGGATAACTGAATGCTTACAAGATTCAGTATTGTACAGAACATTAAAAGAAGGGACGCTTTGGGAGAATTAATTCTTTGGAAATCAGTTTGAATGGTGTGTTTAAGATTGAAATATGTGTTGTACAGCTGTCTTTTGTCAGATGCCTAGATAGCTGGTCAGATACTGGTGAAATACTGGCTGATTGGTCTGTTTGAAGGTGATGGGGCTGGAAAACCTGCAGTCCTCTTGGTGTGTGGATTGAATTCCTCATTGCTTTCATATGGATGTAATTAAATACTGTGGTTGTCTGAAACTGGTTTAGGGTGCCATTCACTCAAACACGGCACTGCTGCTTTAGATGGGGTTGCCTGTGTCTTGCTGTGGCAGTAATGTGTGCAGCTGGATATGGCTTCAGTTCTGAGATGCTGCTGTCTTGGGAAATGTTGCTGGATGGATTTCTGGATTCCCTGGCAGCATTAAGGGCTTTGGGATAACTTTAACTTCACAGCGAAAATGCTGTAGTTTCTACTAAAGAAGTAAGGAGGAAAAAAGTGAAGTTCATGATGGGTATATTCACTTATTTTAAGGGCAGTAAGGTGTACAGAGTACTGGATAGTTTCAATATTTGAGCACTGATAGAAATGAATTCTTTAAGAGTTTGAGCTTATAGTAAATATAAATAAAAGTTTTGGGTTAAGTGCTGTGACTGGCACTTGTCTTTCAGTAAAAGAGGAACCTCTGCTTTGTCATGTGTGAGGGACTCTTCAAATTAATAGCAGAAAAAGAAATAGTTGAGTTTGAAAGAGTGTTGAGGGAACAGCACTGTAGTGTTAAGCTGACACGTTGAGGGTGAATTTTTCAAAACAACTTATTGTCAGTTTGCATTATCTCCATCTTCTTGCTCTCTCGGCAGATTTATCTTGAGATAAAATCTTGCCACTGCAAAGTGAAATTTAGCAGAAAATTCAGCCTTAAAAAGAAAAAGCAAAACTAAACCAAAGAGAAATAGCTGGGAAATAAAGACCTGGGCAGTACCTTAGCTACCTTAGAGAGGAGTTTTGTATTGTTTCCGTGCTTGCTGTATGGTTTTGGACAATAAGAGATGAGGCTTGGTGTACTATTTATATCCCACAGCGTCTTCCTGAGCTCTTAAAGCTGTGATGTTACCAAGTGTGTGCTTTGCCATGCAGGCACTTGTGTAATTTCTGTATGGCAAGTGCATTGCCAAATACGTTGTTTGTCTTTTAAGGCTGCACAGGAACTTCTCCAAGTTGTTTTAAAATTGATTACAAGCAAGTCACGTGCTTCATTTTTGGAATTTCTTAGGATTAAGTGACAAACGTGTAGTGGCCTTCACTAAAACATGGATCAGTACTAGCTTTTGCTGCATGACAGATCTTGATGTCAGTGAAGGATTTAAATTCTCTTTTGCTTCTTTATTACTTGTGTTTAAAATATGGCTGTCAGCAACTCAGTTTTGAAGCTTAAAAAGGAAAGCTTTTTTTCCCTACTGATACTAGCAAATATTTCTGCACTTGGTTTTGCTTTCCTATTGTCCTCTATTTAATTTTCAGTAAATCAGTACTCAAGTACAGCTTTCCTTGCTTTTACTTCAGTGCTGCTGATTATTTTCCAGTAAATAAGACTTTTGTGGTGATAGGATATCATCAGGAAGCATGTGCAGTGATTTACATTGTGTCTTTGAAAGACAACAAGGGATTCATGTTTGAAAATGAGAAAACTCTTCCTTGATTTCAGATAAAACAAATGGAAACATGAGAAACTGAGGATGGAAGAAGAACCAGTTAATCTTCTTTCTTTTGCCAGCTTTCTGGGATCTCTGCACAGCTCGTCCTTCCCTGCCTTGTTCAGGTGTTGGTGGGGAAGCAGAGAGCATTCATGCCTACAGGAGTAGTAGTGGCTGAGGTTATGGTAGTGCAAACTGCTCCTGTGCTTGCTGTCCTGTGTGTGAGAGTATCAGTTCCCGATGATGGTTGTGCCTCAGTCTGGGCTGAAACAACAATGTTTTTGTAAGGAGGCCGAGTGAGCAAACCCATCTCACACAATGAAAGCTCTTTGGTGTCCTGAGTTCGGCCTTGCTGTGCTAATTAGTGCAGTGCAGGAGTAAGTGGGGTGTAACTAGTCACTTGTGTACAACTGCCTGTGATCTTGGGTTCACTTCTCAGGCATTCATCTGACAACTTGGAGTAACTTTAGAGTACAAATTAGCAGATCAAAGCTTTCAGTGGTTAGATGAGTAGTGTGTTCCTCAAAATTCGTCCTCTAGGGAGGTAAACACAGCTTGATATTGCTCTTGGTGGGCCAGGATTTCATCCTGGAAATATCAGATCATTTCCTTTAAATCAGGATATGATAGATGAACTTGCTGCTGTCGAGTCCGTGCACTGGTAAGACAGGAAGTGAAGATGTTTTAATTGTGGAGGAGAGTTAATGGGATGTTGCAGCTATAAACTCTAGGAAAGCAGCGGTGAGTGATAGTTCAGCATTACACCACAGCATTTTGTAAAACTCTTAAGTGGTAGAACTAAGCATTCCTTCTCTTATTGAAAACATACACAGATAATCCATCATGCTCACATCCCAAGAGGCAGAAAACTTTTAAAATGCATTGCAGCCAGTTAACTGGCCTCTTAGCAGGCTGAGGTATTTGGGAGTATGAGCTGTGCAGAGCACACAGCTGTTGCCACAATAGCTTTTCTCCAGCTGTCATGCAGAGGTCTGTCACAAAATACCCCACATTCCCTTGTAACTCAGCCCTTTGTAATATTCAGGTTTCCTTGCTCAAAGGGAATAGAGCCTAGCAACTACCTAATCACCCTCTGAATTTTTTTTTTATCCTGCAGTTGCCATTTACTTCATGCTTTTTTTTTTTTTTGCAAAACTTAACAATGTATAGCTAGTTTTAGCAGTATGCAGCAAGAAAGCCACTTTTATTATTTCAAGTTTGATCTGCAAAATAGTGTCTATTTTTGATCAGAATTGATAAAATTATCTGTCCTGCTGTTTTTTCCTCTTTGTAGAGCTATAGCTTTTGTTTTGTGGCAATGACACATATAGTTTTGCACACTGAGTAGACTTTGGTGACTTATATGAATGTATTCGTTAATAAACGTCACTAGATCCTTGAGGTGGTATTGACTGGATGTAATTCGGTGTGGCTGGGGTCAGCTTAGTTTGTCAGTCAGCTTAGTGTTACACATGGTAATGCATGAACATGTCTGAAACTGCTAAAACACTTAATGTGATACAAAATGTATGTAGGGGTTCAGTGTTTGGGGGTTTTTTTGTTTGTTTATTGATTTCATGTTGTGTTTACAAGCTCAAGTCTTACTGCCAAATCTGTAAAAGAAAATACTTTTCCTACTGCTCTGAAAGTGTCAGTAGCAAGTTCTGATTGGAGCTGAGCTTACTGTTCCACTAACTAGTGACTAAAATGAGTTGGATGTAGATTTTTGACTCTTGAATGTTAATATCAGACACTTGTATGAAAGCGAGCAGATGACTTGCAGATGAATGTGTGAGCAGTTGTTCAGACTTTTTTTCCCTTTTTTTCCTTTCCTTTTCCAAGCTGCTACTTTCACAAGACTGCTAGTTCTCATTAACTAGCAATAAACCCAAAGGTGGGTTATCTCAAAGCGTCTTTTATCTCTGAAATAGCTGTTGGGCAATGAAACAGCTTGTTCTGAATTTTATGCTCTACATATGAATTTCAAGCTCTAAAATAGAGTAGTAAAGTAGATTGAAAAGCAACAACTGAATGTGCAGCTGGTGTTGGAGCCGGCGTGCTGGGTGTTTGACAGACCCTGATGTCTCCGTGTCCCACTTCCATGTGCTGGACTGGGGATGTGCAAATCCCTCCACGGTTTCTGGATATTCTGACTAACCCTCGCTGACCGTCCAAAAATGCTCTCGGAGTAAGCGCGCAAGAAAATCAAAGGAATAAAATGCCATGAATTCCAGGCTGCGGATTCACGCAGGGCTACGCTGGGACTGGTATGCTTACACTGTGATAAAGCCTGGGGCCTCCTTACGGTGAGCAGGGCCGTGTAACCCAAGGTGACAAAATACAGTTCAGGAGCAACTGATTGTCGACATCTGTTGGGGTTAAAGGTGGGAAATAAAAATCCTAATCAAAACAAAGCACTTGTGATGCAGTCACCTGGAATAATAAGGGCTGCTTGTTGCCCTTCTTGTGAAACTTGAACCGCCTGACTCCTTGCTTCCTGCAACACTGCTACTAAGCAAAAGCTTGGCCTTGCTCTGGTTATAGATCTACAGCCTGGGAATGTGGTAGGTGACTTCAAGCTTGCCTGCAGGCAAGCAGGAAACCTTGGCTTGCATGAGAGTGTTCCAGTGTAGCCAGCAGTGGCATGATGAATCCTAAGTTATCCAGCCAGGACGCCATGTGCACATACGGGGTGGAACTGAGCTGGATTCAAAAGCTGGCATAAATTTGGGGCAGTACTTAAGTTTTGAGATACTCATCACTCTTGTTTTGAGCAATTTACAGTTCTTTTCCAAAGTGAGATTCCTTTGGGATAACTTAACCCGTGCCGCAGTCAGAAAGCACCTTTCTGTATGCGAACTCCTAGCGGCGGTTGCTTATATAGCGAGTAAATATTGACGTACCTTTTGGTTATCAGGTTGTCTTCCACTGCCACTTGCACAAGGGGTGCTGGCACAGTTTCCCGGATTACTGCCTGGCATGCCCTTTGCACTCCCAGGGATGAATAGGCCACCGCTGGCCTCTAGCCCTGTGCCTCCTTCCCGTACTAGAGGGAGAGACTCCTGCCTCTGGTTTTGGCTGGAGCTCTGAATTCCAGTGTTCAGTAGTGGTGGTAGAGGGTGGCTCTTATAAGTAGGGCCCTTATATTCCAAGAGTTTTGAAGAACCTAAATGGCTCATGTTTGTATACCTTGTGCAACCTGTTCGCACTTACCGAAAGCATTCCCAGCCCCGAAAATGTTGTGACTGAGCTCCTTGAAGTATCCCAAGAAAAATACCAGCTCTGTCAAGTGGAATGTAGCAGTCCTCTGGCTGGCTGGTAGGAAGCTGGGTTTTCTGCAGACCTTCCCAAATTAGTCACTCTTCAGGTCTAGACTGGTATGACACAAGCAGAGAACTTCTCCCTTTTTTCCAACAATTCAGGTGGCTTAACTGCACTGTGTGGTAGTCTTGTTTTCAGTTATGGTCATAAGGCACTGTTAAAGGAAAATGGAACCAGATAATTGCAGCACTTCTTGTTCTAGTTCAAGAAGTATGTAACACCAACATTAAAGCAGAAATCATGCCCATAATTGGTCCTTTTTACTTTTTTTTAACCTTGTTTCTCTGCACAGGACATGTCCAAAGATTTCTGGATGTAACTTTGAACAACCAAGGCAAGCTCTTACTGTGAGGAGTCGGAGTGAATGGGAACCAGATTGAAAAGTTTATTTGCAAATACTGCTGTTAGGCAATGTTGGCCTTACAAAGTTGCTGGAGTTCTGCTTTGAAATTCTGACAGATAGCAATGGTAGCCTGCTACTACAAATTTGTAGAGTTAGATCCCAGGTGAATTCTTTCTATCTGAGCAGAGAGTGAGGTCCTTTCTGTTTGTCATGAATTGCATTCTTCTTTACTAAGATATGCTCTGTGACTGTGAGCAACTTTTTTTCTTGTCTCTTTTTTTATCTTCTGTTCTTTGCTATTTTTTATGTTCTATCCTACAGCTTAAGTTGCAGCTTGGGTTTGGGATAGCCTGTAGTCCACTTTGGGATAGCCTGTAGTGCACTTAGTGGGAACACGTAACACAAATGAAAATAGTTCTTTCCTCTTTCTAACTTAATTGCTTGAAGTAGATAGCAGACAAAGGACATTTACTTAATATATTTGCTTTGCCTTTTCCTACTTTTTCTTCTCCAAAGACACACCATGCATGTACTTAAGCTGGTCAAAACCCAGCATGAAGTGCCTGGTACTCAGGAGTGCTTCTGGATAGAACTTCTGTGAGGTTGAAATCACTTTTTTATAGATTGCTTGCTTTTACTAGGTTGTTTTTAAGAGGGTTGGCTGGATTGCAGTGCATGGGCTGTTCTTGGCTAAATTAAAGAAGGTCACGTATTCACGTTTCAAGTGCTTGATCTTGGGACTAATCAAGCATTGTGTGCAAGGGCTATCATTGCACCGAGGTCAGGGACTCTAATCTGCTGCTGGAATGGGAAAGGCTGGAGAACTTGCATTTACACAAAGCCTCGAACCTGACTGAGTGTTACTGAGGAGTTATGTGGGGTAGTGCTGTAAGCTCTGCTTACAGAGGGAGATCCTGTTGGATGCTGGAGTTTGTGGTGAATTTTCGTAATATACACGTGTGCTCACACAAAACCTCACAAAGGACTAGAAAGGAAGATGGTGCCTCTGGAAGAGGCTTGTGTGGAGCTTCCCGGAAGTGCAGTTGGCAGGTGAGGGCTGCATGTGTGCCCGTGAGGGCTGTGCTGGAGCGCTTGGAGTGGTGCTGGTGCAGATGAAGAGCTGAAGGGCCTTGGAAGCGAGGGCAAGTTGATTGCTTTTTAGAAGGGACCGACAGCGGGGAGGCACAAGGCTGTGGAAATGTTTTTATTTTTCAAGCCTGAAGAAACAGGGCTTTGCTGCAGTTGAAGGTTTAATTTGATAAGCTGGTACTACAAGTAAGGAAAAATGTTCAAAAGGTCCCCGTGGTGCCACAGCAATTTGCCACTATAGCTATTTACTCCCTCCAGTGCACCGAAACTCCGCAAGCCACCGGAGTTAAAAATAACCAGGGAATGTTTTCACCCGGGATCAGTTACCCTGTCTGGTTCGCTGTGCAGCTCTGCAAACAACTTCATCTGGCAGTTGAGCTCATTTAACCAGACTTGCACCAGCTTCTCAGCTGTGAGCAGAAAGCAAAATGTAGTTTTTGGTGAATCCAGATAGGAATGAGTTCAGGCGATAGGAATGTATGCAGAAGGGCACTATTAAAGATAGCAGAAAGTACTGGCTGCTAGGACCAGTGTGCTTTAATAATTAACTAGATGTTAGCACTGACACATAAAAATGCTGCAGTTGAAGAAAAAAATTAGTGTAACACTCATAAGCAAAGTACACTACAAAGATCTTTATTCAGGGGACCTATGAGAAGCATTACTTCTCAGCAGATTGGCTGTGGGTACACACATTAATAACTATCAAATGTGTCGCTTTCCTCAAGTCTTCTAAGCCAGAAAATAAACTTGAGCTTCTGCACAACTTACAAGCAAATTATTTTTCCAGCCCTGTTCAGATATTCTGTAATTGTAGTGATATAATAAGTTGAGTCACTAGTTATATTTGCTAGGAAAAAAAATTTTAAAACTGCTCTAGTTACGGTTTCGAGTTTTTCTGACAAAACTTACATGTGAAGCTCATATTGCAAAGCATCTTCAGTATTCCTCATTTAAGCAGACAAATCTATAAACCTGCAAGCAAATCTGAGTCTTGTGCTTCGTATGTGGTAAGCAGACCATGAAATGATTGAATGCCAGTGATAAATGTGTGTGAAAAATCTGGCATCTTTGGGTAGAAAAGTGATCTGCTAAATTTCTTCTGTCATTAGGCTTGTTCTGTGTAAGGAAAATAAATGGGATTACAGTAAAGTACTGCTTGAGGTAGGGAGTTTCTAAACTGTGTGTTCATAATGATATTTCTGTGTTTATCTCTCCTTTTAAGAAGGCATTTTATAATCATGTGTAAAAGGTAGCTGTTTATAATATACTTGCATATGTGCTACCAGCTCTAAAAAAGCATACAATGCTCCCCTCTCCTAGCTCACACTAACAAGCCTTCATTAGCAAAAGCCAATAAAGCAGTGGTGATGTATTTAAATGGATTCTGGCTTTGCATGACCCAGTATTACTGAGAATGCAATAATGAGTATATTTTAACTGTCTTGCAATTTCAGTTGCTGCTCAGGATTTTTTTCCTAGCAGCTTGTCTTTGAAGTCCTTCAGAAACATAGTATCCTTGCTTTTGCATCCCATTCTCCTGCCTTCCCTCAGGCCCCAAACAATGTTACCTAAATCTCGACCACATCCTGAGTGAGATTTCCAAGACATGCATAGGTGCTGTATCGCTTTGATTTTCCTTTAACTGATGTTCCCCCTCCCTGTGAAGCAGGTTCGCACCCTGCTGGGAATTCTCAACTTGAGATGCTGCTTGGGGTCTCAGAATATCATGGATGGGAGTGATATGCTCCTGTGCTCAGCAGCACTCGTGCAGTGAATTCTGAAGACTTTGTCTGATGGGTGTATGCCATGATAGACATTTTCCAGACCCTCAAGTTTGAAAGCAAACCTGTGAAACCAAGATCTTCTTAGCGCATCCGCAAAGTTAAACCAACTATGCCTTGTCTTACCATCTGAGAGTATTTGAATGAGAACCTGTAAACTGTGGAGGTAATCTTATTTCTGTCTCTGTAGGGGCTTTAAGAGGGATGTGTGTGGTGAGATTTCTTTTTGTTTCCAGAAATGAAATATCTTGCCCGTGGCACCCAGTGGACCAACCACTTTGAATGTCCTGCCTTGCTACTTTTATTGCTGGCTCTTAGCAGGTTGTCCTCAACCCACAGTGCTGTTGACTGCTTAGCTTTGGTGTGGAGGCTTGTGCTTCTAGGTCTTTTGAGTTGGTTTAACTACTTCTCTAGCTTTGGGACTATATTATTTTGTGTTGTACAAGTGATACTACCAACTGAAGAAGTACTAAACCTTGAAGCTCTTGTCTTGTTTGATTGCTGCAATAACTGAATGTTGAAGCTTCATACCATACCTGGGTTATGGGAAGTTTAGTCATCTGGGGGCACTCCAGAATCATCAAGAAATCATAAGAAGGGAATCGGGCTGTTCACTGTAACTTCCTGAGCATGATCTTAGCATTAAATGTTAGATAAAAACCAGGCCTTCAGCAGTAAAGTGATTTAAGATGCTTCTGCTTCTAGCAGTTATGTGATTTGTAACCTGCTCTGTCATATTGCGTCAGCCTGGGGGCTGATGCTGTAGAAAGGATCACAAACGTCCAGGTAGAATTCTCTGTAGCTCATGTGGACCAAGACAGTTGTGGTGAGACCCTTGTGCAGGCAGGGTGGGTGGGTGGAGGAGGGATGGGACAGGCAGCCACTTCTGCAGTGGGTTAACCACGGAAGATGATGTGTGTACAACTGGCTGAAGCCTTGTGCAATGTGGGGGAAGTTAACCCGTTCCAGCTCTGCTCAGGGTGGAGACTGGGACTTGAGTGGTTGCCCTTATTGCATAGGGCACAAGGAGAGTTGGGAAATGCCTCCTGTGTGTAATCCTGATGAGCAAGTCCTGTTCTCTGAAAAGAGGGTGTTCAGCTGAAGTCTCTTTGAGTTCAGACTGTGTCAGATCAACTAATGGAGCAAGAGGTTTGATTTTTCGGGTTCAGCTTGTAATGTCAAGGCAGCTCCTAAGTTTTCAAGCTGTTGTAGTCTTCTGGCTGGTCCAGGTGCAATAGGGGCCTGCACGTCTCTGAGACCACTGAGAGTGCCTATCAGTGGGTTTGCCCTTTGATCTGTCCTGAGAACATTACTTAAAGTGCACAGAGACATTTTAAACGGAATGCTTTACTTTCATCAAGGATGTTTAAAACCTGAAACATTTCTGAATTCCTGTATCTGTGACCTAAATCTACTAACTACAGAAAATACTTTGTCTCGTACAGAGTTTCTGCTTTGTTTCTATCTTGCTGGAGCAGTACATCCAAATATATAGCTGCAGACATCTCAACTTCTTTGAATTTAAAAAAAGACACTTGAAGGCTCAGTTTTTGAAGTAGCTAAAGACATGTTTTCCTTTTGCTGTCTAGAAGTTTTTGCACCCATTAGAATGGATATAGTGTCTATCAGGTAACTGAAGGGTTTGACAAATTATTTTTGTCTGCTAAACTATTTTTAGTCATGTATATCCTACAAAAGTTGATCAAATTCTCTAACTTGTAAATTTGAAATTGCCCAGTGTCTGTGTTGGTGGGACTGTGTGGGAAAAGAGCCTCAGATCTGAAGTAGTTGACTTCCTTGTCCCATTATCTGCCTTCTGCCGAGTAGGTTACATTCCACACATTTTTAATAGTGGCTTCCCCTCCTCCTTAGCTGCTTTGACTTGTTTTGTGGGAGGGCTTGAATATTTCAACTGACACACCAGAGGTCTTCTCCCAAAAAAGGAAACGGGTAATAAAATTATTCACTTAGTGCAGCATTTGAAAATAATCTGGTTTGTGCTGATCTGGGTGTTTATTGGAATTGTGACCTGGGGTTTTAAAATCCATTTGAATTGGGGGTTTTGCTCGAGGTTTGAGTTTTTGGGTTTTTTTGGTTTTTGGGGGTTTTTTTTGTAGTTTAAGACCTAAAATTGCACCTTGAAATTCTATCTTGTGTGCATTTCAATTTACAAATATTCTGAAGAAAATAAACAAAAGCCCTGCATCTCTTGAGCTGATCTCCTGAAGAAGACACTGGCTGCCTGCCTGCGTGAGGGAAGGTGGTGATCTGGAAGAATTTGTTCAGGGTGATTTCAGAAGATGAATAATTTAAACTGCAGCCACTTGCTTCAGACTAGATAATTGAGACTGGGTTTTCTAACAGCTGAACAGCTTATGTTAAAACTTAAAAAATTCCCTGCAGCACATGTACTTTAGGTAGCTGTTTTGTATGTAAGTAATCCCATGCCAGTTGAGTAGCTTGAGAAATTTAAAAGTATCTCAGCTTTTCCCCTGTGCTAGGAGTTGTGAGATGCTACTGTGGTTGCCTATTCATTCACCTTTTTGTAACTTTTCCTTGGGTGGATTAGGATACCTCTGGTCTCTGCTCAATCTAGAAAACAGGTGATGTATATAGGGAAAGGGACTCGTGCTACTGGATTCTCTTGGGCAAGACCCCATGTGCACAGCAGTTCTGTTGCTGCTGACTAAACATCTCCGAGCTGGAGCACTGCTTTTTTGTCAGCCTCCACGCTGTGCTTTGAAGTGTGTGCTGCTGCAACTGAATGGCTGCCTGCTCTCCCAGCAGTGGGCTGTCACTGCGATTCCTGGGAAGATATCCCCAGATTTGTTTTTATGTCTTCAGGATCTGACGGTCACTTCCTAAACCTGAAGCATGTAGGCTGTCAGTGCCAAAACTTATTTGAAGAGGACTTTGTTATAACTCTGCTTTCCTTGTAAAAAAATAATAAATGTAAAAAACAGCAATGCATTAGTGGGCTTTGATTGTGTTCCACATGTTTGTAACACATACAGTCTCTCTAAGCAGCTTTGAGTTTTGGTCATTATGAAAGGTTGAGTTTAACACATGCACGGGAAATGAGTCTTCTAAGACTTATGATTTAAATTAAAATACTTTCTAATGCTGGAAGAAAGCTCAAAAGAGAAACTACTTGCCTTTAATTGGTAGCATCTACCCTGTCTTTGTAAATAACATCAGCTTTGCAGCGTGCTAAAAGCTGGCAGAGCTGTGTGGTGCTAATGCTGTGATCAGAGGTGCACTCACACTGCTACATCCAAGTTTAAGCAACAAGAAGATAAGGTTTTCTGAAGGGTTTCTGCTTGTCACACTGATGGACTGCCTGTCCGGAGACTTCACCTGTGATTAGTGGAAATCTGAATAGTCCATTATTCTAAGTATGATGAAGTTGAAGAACCTGTTTCTAATCTATAAAAATGAGAGAAACTAATGTGCTTTTCTGTGGTTTTGGTGCAGAAGGCTGGGTGCCTGTGCATTCCACACTTTGTTTTCTCTTCACTGAATGCCTTAATCACAAGATCTCTACTTGGTAGAATATAGGAGCGGAAATAGCGGTAGGGTTTTTTTTAAAAAAAAAAAGAAAAACAAAAAAACCCCCCTCTGATCAAACCCCATGCATTCTAAAGCTGCCTTTTGAAAGTAAACAAATTGAAGGTCTTTGCATACTGCTCACATATTTTAAGATGGCATTTGCTGTACTGCTGCCTCTTATACTTTTAAATGAAAGATTTGCAAAAGTTCTTTGCTCAAGAAAGTAATCAAATAGTGATATTCTGTACTTGAGACGATTCTTTATTATGTGTGCCCATCAGATTCTTTATTATGTGTGCCCAATGTTGTTGCATGTTGCAATTTGAATTTAGATGTTGCTCTGTAGATCAATTTCTTAATGAAAATGAGTGGGCTTAGGTGATGGAGTATGTTCTTTCCTTCAGGGCAAGATGTTTTAAGCTGTCTTCCCTACTAGATGTATGGTAAAGCCACTTTTTCAAGTGCTGCAGGTTAACAGGGATTGGAGTTAGAAGTAGTGCAGGAGGACTGTGACATGTAGTGGGTTTGGCTAATTTGCTATGAGTTGCTTACTTCTGTACATGTTCTGAATTGGGCTTGGGTAATTTATTTGTTAGCTACTCATTTCCTGTAAATGTGAACTTGCTTGCAGAGAGAACAACTAGAATTTTGTTTGTGGATTTTATAATTGCTGCATTTCATGCTACAGAAGCTCCTGGCTTGCCTTCTTTCTTCTTGATGTTTGCATGGGATAGCAAGTTCTTCTGCTGTGCCTTCTGCATTTTAGAATCAGCCTCTGAAGGATTATGGCCTCCAGAAATGAAGCGAGGAAGGGAGGGATTGCTTTGGAGAGGACCAAAAAGCAAGTAAGAGCAGCAGAGTTACATTTCAGGAGTAATGGCTTCCCTCCTGGAAAGTCTTATGGGACTTGTCAAGTTGAAAGACTGTAAACCAGTGTAGTGTAGCTAATTGTGGCATGTAAGTATAATTTGGCATGTTAAGAGGATAAGCAAAAAGGACCTTCCTTGTAAGTTGGTTCTAGCCTGTGTAGAAATCTAATAATTTGTGTGCTGTTTGTGGAATTCATACTAGCACCCTCTTCTCTGAGCTTGCTATATGCCTAAAGAATATTGGTCTAAGTAACTTGGTTTTTAAAGGCAAAATATTTTAGTAATAAACAAATTCCTGAGTTACTTCTGTGGCAGTGGCTGTTCATAGGATCTGTCCTGAAGAAGGTAGCTTACTTCACTGAAGGTTTGTTACAAGTTTGTAATCACAGAGAGATATTGCAGCTGGTAGGGGAACCAGCTTGTCTGAAGTGGAGAATTACAACTAACGTGATCAAGTTACTTTTCATCAGCCCTTGTCCTTCTTCCCTTTGATCATCCTTGTACGTGGGTTAGACAATATGTTTACCAATGCTTTTCGTGACCCATATTCATCTGATGTGCACCTCTGTTTTCCAGATAATGATGCTTTTCTCCTCAACTGATGTCTGTAAAAGAATAACATGTAGGGAAGTCGGCCTGTATCTTCTAATGCAAATGAAGTAAAAATCATGTGGTCTGGCTGCTGAGTGTAGGCTGGCGGCAGCTCATAAGTTTAGAAAACAAGTTTATTTGAGAATTTATGTAAATTCTTTGTAAGAATGAGTGCACACGGGGCAGAAGGGAAATCACCTTGCTGGAAACCCCCGGAGCAGATCTTGACTATATGCTGTACTGAACTGAAGTATCTGAATTTGAACCCTTAGTTTTTAAGTTCATACCTTTAACAACGTAAAGTCCAAAAGCCTGCCAGTCTTCTTGAGAAGGGGATAATAAACTGGGCAATATAAGTATGATGTAAGAGAAAAACAAATTCTTTACATTTTTAGTGCTGTGCCTTCCTTATTTACCCTTAAAATTTGAAAGCCTGCTAAAAGACTAGATTGTTTTATTCAGAACAGGAGTAGCAGCGGAGAGAGAGGAGAATTTATTTCATTCAAGTGAAATTTGTTTAAAGAGTTGTTTATTAACGTTTGCGTGGGTGTACGAGGGTGATTCCAAAGATTTAGCTGCGTTCCTCTTAAGAAATGGCAACAGAAAACTGGGCTCAAATGTGTTTAAATAAGCACAGAAAGTTGCAGTTTTGCAAATGGATGAGCAAAATACTTTGTTTAACTGAATTGAGCTGAGATCTATTGTGTGGAGACTGCTTCTGCCCTCTTCTAGTTGGGATGAGGCATTTCCCTAAAGCAAAGCATGTGAAAGAGTAAGATCCTTCAGCCAAAGGTCTTTCCTTTCTGTTGATGGTTGGTCTACTAAGCTTTGGGACACCAGCAAAGGCCATATTGGAGATTCTCTCTTGTAAGGGTTTGTGTACCTGCAGCACAGATGCTCCCCCTGAGGTTTTTAATATGAGGGTCAGGTGAGGAGCAAGGGAAGAGGGCAGAAAGATCAGTTTCCAGACCTGATGGAGTTTTGCATGCTCCTGATGGTCTCACATTCTGTAGATGCATTTAATAGTTGTCAGGGAGTTTGCTGCTATGCTGGAGGAAGAGCATTTTGATGTTAAGGCCCTGTTTGCTGTATTAATCTGCTTGTCCAATTACTTAAGCAAAGCTGTGTTTACAAGCTTTAGATGACAGAACCAAGAGTGGAGAATGGCTGTCTCAGGGCTGTGCTATTCAGAGCATGTGTGGCTGGGTCAGTTTATGGAGCACTTGTGCTTCAAACAGGGAATTTCAATACCCATTGTTTCATGAGAAAAGGTGTTCACTGGAGAGCTCAGGTTCTGCCTGAGCATCCAGGTCATGTTTAGGAAATGAGACACTGTTTCTCTTCAGCAGTTCATGTGCTTCTGAATGAGAAGTGTTTGCTCTCAATTTGATCTTTAAGCTCTTCTTTTGCTTGCAGGAGCTTCACTCACAAATGTTGGGTAGAGAACTGTTCTGGAACCTGCTGTAAAGCACTGCTAAATAGGATGTTGGAGTAGAAAATACTAAACCTGGAGTAGAAAATACTAAACCTAGATTTTCAGTGATCCTAAGGTCTATGTGATTCTAGAAAATGCTGGTAGCTCAAACTGAATTCCCTAAACAACTATGGATTTCCTGTGGATGTGGTGTTTGGTGCAAATCATGCTTTTTATCTGTTACCTAGAATTGGCTCCACCATGGGAAGTATGGTGCTCGGTGTAAAACTGCTCCAATCTTTCATTTGCCTTCTTTACTGCTTCCATAAATGGCCATACTGTAAAAACACTTGTTGACTGTGTGTGGTGTTTGATTATGTAGCACCTCAGCTGAATGTTTGCTTGCAGTTTCTTGATGTGGTTCATCATAGATGTGGCTTTTTGAAATGTGAAAGTCAGTGTTTGCACGTAAAACTAGTTTGTGGCATGAAGTAGATCTTAACATTAGCACAGGTCTGCTAATGTGCATCTTGAGTGTACTGTCTCTGGGTTTTAATCAAATGAGGATGGTCCCTTACAGGAGTTGTTTGGCTTTTTTACTTTAGTTGTAGTAGCACATGGTTGGGGGTTAATTATATTCTCACTGAGGTAAAACAATCCTTGCTATTAAGATAATAAAGCTCTAAAAGTGCAAAAGGCAGGATTAACACCTAAACTGCTTAGGTCTTCCAACTCAAAAGTTATGTGAAACATTCATCTAACAATCACAGAATCAATTAGGTTGGAAAAGACCTGAGATCATGAAGTCCAGCCATTGACTGATCACCACCTTGTCAACTAGACACAGCACAAAGTGCCACATCCAGTCTTTTCTTGAACGTTATTAACATTAATGCCACAGATATTAATTAATGTTAGTTATCTTAAAGTGCCTCTATTCCATGTGGTGTCTGTGGTAATTCAAAGCAAAAAATAAACTTCCTCTGAGATTTCTACATGTTTCCCTGCCCTGTGAGTGGGGTGGTGCTGACTAAGAGTGGTACTACACCCGCAGGTGCACAGGCGAAGGGGAAGAAACACTGTGGTCGGTTTTAGTACAACCAAATGTTTTGCTGGTAAATAAGCTTTTTTTAGATGGAAATTGTTGCCTGCTTAAATATGTAGACTGACTACTGAGGGCAAAAGCAGTTTTGATACAATTTGAGAACATAAATATTTTTCCATTTGGAACTCTTTTGACTTTAAAATCTGAAGTTGCTGAGGCTGAAAATTCTGGCACTGCTTAAGAGCATATTAATTGTGCTTACTGGGGCTTTAGGGTCTCTTCCCTTTCCCTGTAGATCAGCTAACAAGCAAATTTTCGCAAGACACTGCTTATAACCAGTTCTGTGCTATGAAATCTTACTCACGTGTCAGGATTGGCAACGGTAAAACCACTCAGTAGTTTCTGGTTCCTGGATTGTGACTCTGTGCACATTTCCCCGGAGGTAAGTTGCGACAATATTGGTCACATTGTGCTTTTAAAGTCTTGACTAATTGGGAGGATAATGCTGCTCAAGAACTTGACTCTGTCAACCTCCCTAGTCAGTGTTCCTGTTGTGAATGATCTGGCGTCATGTTTGCCACGCTGCTGGGCTGTGCCTGTGTGTGGTGCTTGCTTGGTGGAAGAAAAGAAAAGGCCATCCATGCATCCTCTTGTCAGGAAAACATCTCCCCTTTGCTTGTTGTGTGACTCCAATGTTGATGTGACATCCTGCACTCTGTAAAAATAATTTGGGTAAAAATGGGCACTGCCCTGTTTGATACTCTTCAGCTGAGCACAAGCGAGTATGGATTCGGGGGAGGCGCACAGACAATGTTGGGTTGCACAGAAACTTTATGTGTTACTCTGCAAATTTGCTGCTTTAAAAGTGAGCTCACTGATTCTGAGTAACCTTGTGCCGCTGAGGTGTGGGTGTCAGCGTAGCACAGGCACGGGCACAGACCTCACAGAAATAAAATGCTGGGGCTGGAGATACTTCCTGCAGTATGTTTGGGTTGACATGGGGGACACTGGCCCAAAACATGGAGCCAAGCAGTAACTTTGAAGTCTTCCCGACCATGAGTCTGGTGGTTTGGGTTTCCTTGTTGTTTTTGTTTATATTTAGGATAAAAACTTTCTCTATTACCCCTGGTATTTCTGCTAGGAACTTCAGCTGTCTGTCTGTGATGTAGAAGTTCCAATACACATGGCTTTGCTTCTGAAAAGCCAGAAATGAAGTGCTACATATCCTACTGTAAACTGTCCTCGTGCGCTGTACTGTGCTTTAGCCGCTTGATGAGAAAACCAGGCCGAGTTACGCTGTTGTCAGATGGGAAGGAGTAATAACCTTTGATCTTGAAATGTGCTGCTGGTGGTAGCAAGAGAGGCTATGAAGACATTCTTCAAGAACATTAAGATTTAACTTCTCTGCAAGCACTGATTAGGCTGGAAAGGAAAGCATTGTACTCTCCTGGTATCTGGTGATGGAAAATCCTCAGTATTGGTTTTTTCAAAGGGGTTTGTCCAGCTGAAACTTTGTTTCAGTTACACAAGTTACACACTGCAGGCTCCTTGCACTCCTTGTACTTGATTTCTAAGCTTTTGTTCTTCCAGAAACCTGGAACTTTGAAGATAGTGGTGTTAATTATGAAGCAGTAGTGTCCACATCTGTGAGACAAGCCTCTGATTAATATACCAGTGCTTTCTGACAGGCATCATGCCTCATCGTGATCTCAGGTCAGCCTGCATCACTGAAATATCTGTGCTGGGCATCTCTCTGCTGAGATGGGGTAGGATTTCTCCATCTTGCTCCAATGGTGGAGTAATTTACCACATTGCTTTGCTAATTTTGGTTGACAGTGACCAAGTCTGGGTTCTTTTTCTTCCCGTCTGTCAGAATCAGTTCTGTCGAACACTGCCCAAGCGGTTGGACAAAACAAAGGCTTGTGTGCCAGGAAGGTCTGAACACACTGTCCCCAGTGTGAAAAGGCTTACGCAGCCTGCCCTACCTTGGAAGAGATCCCCTTCCTTCCTTTTCACTCTCACAATTAGGTGGGTTAACCTGACACCTCACGTTAGAGGCATGATAAAAAATACTCTTAAGCTTTTTGTTGTTTGGCTGTAAATCCCAAACTAGGGTGATGAGTGCTTCTTGATGCGTCTGGATTAAAAATCTGATGCTGAAATTCAAATCTCTTGAAAAACTTCACTTAGCAGAGGGGACATTAAGGTTATGGAGCTTGTTGCTGGAGTGAGTAACATGTAGGTGCTTTGTTCTCCTTCCTGGTCCCCGTGGGAGCCCATGTGCTGGCCTGGCTCAGATCAGCCAAATCTGAAAGTACAGATCACATGGAAAAGTAACACTTATTGACCAGTGCAAATTCTCCTTACTTCTGAGGTTTTGATGCTTAGTCACAAAACTTCTGAGAAATGGTTTCAGGTGGCGGAAAGCACATTTTCATCATAGACTACAGTGTGATTGATGACTGATATGGATGTGTAAAAAAAACCTGGGTGCTCCTGACTGCTGAGCATGCAGCATGGGACGTGTGGCCCTTGGGTTGATCAGCCTGGCTTGGTGTGGCTTTCATGCCCTGTCACTGTCGTGTGGGAAAACTTCAGAACCTGATGTGTTAAAGTGCGTATTTAGTATGTTATCGTTGTTGTAGTTTTCAGCAGGAATTTCTTGTTGATGGCTTGCCACCTGCAAGCTATTCAGACACCCTTTTCTAAAGGGAGGTTACCCAGTACATCTTCATTTTAATTGATTTTGCAGCACATTTTACCATTATAGTATATGCACCATGCAGCTTCTGATGTTGGCACCCCTGAATGATTAACATACTTTGAAGGAGTCCATTATTTCATGGGTAGGCAACCAATTATTTCATTATCATTTAAAATTGTCATGCTCCAGAATAACTGCTGTATGTATTACTTAGTTGAGTGAGGATCTGAGGGTATGACTTGTAATTATTAGCCTTGCTAATGAACTTAGATGGCTAAGTAACACTTACACAGCTGTAATTTCAGCATTCCTGACACTTCTGGTTATGACACTTTCCAAACTTAAAGATAATAGTAATTGTCTGTAGTCTGCAAAATTAGTCTAGACAGTCTAATCTAAGGCCAAAAGGTTGGAGTTGAATAAATATGTAATTTGGGCAGATAAAGCTATTAAAGCTGTGCTTATCTTCTTGACGCAATAGTTCTTATTTTCTTATTAGATATAAGTGCTATTTTATAGCTTTTTCCTAAATAATTAGCTTCTAATGATCAGTCAACAAATCTTTGAAAAATAAAGCTCTCCAGACTTTGCTAATGAAACGGAATGTTTTTATGCTGGATATTGTCCAAGCTGGTGTTCAAAAATTCCATGGAATTTACTGGTAATAGAAAAAAAACCCCACAGGACAGGAACTAGCGTATTGCTATCAATGCCTACAATGATCTGGCAGTGTAAATAAGATGTGTTACTGGGTCTGGTTTCATTCTTTAGGTTTAGTCCCTGTTGGTACTTATATATTTAAGCAAATTGTATATTAAAAAAAGTAGTTATATAAATAAAAGTTGGGTGAAAAGGCATCTTTTAATGACATCATATGCACTTTATTAATGTGCCTGGACATATAAATGTGGTTTGCATGGCTAGTATTTATTTGGATGAGGGATTTTTTTAATTTTTAGCTGTCAGTTTGCACTTTCTGATCTCTTGATCATCTTGAAGGCAGCAGGGAATTATAGTGGAATGTCAGGGCTGGGGATGATAAAACCTCCCTCTTTCACTAGCAGGAAGTTGCTGTAGTTTAATTGTATAGTGAAATACTAGCCTAGAAATATTTAATGCTAGCTTGACTCATTCCAGAAAACCGTAGGCTTTGGGTTTAGTGGGCTGGTCAACCTGATTGTATCTCCATGTTTAACAAATGTTTTAAGAGGAAGAATGTGGAGAATTTACCTTCCTCAGGCTTTCTGCCTGACTCTTTCTGATTAACTTGTCAGAATAAGAAAGGTATTAACTTCAGAAATTTTTGATCTTAGCTGGCTGTGGAGTCCCAGGGATCAAACATTTTCGGGTACTTAAAACGTGAAATGGGAGTTTGAGTTGCTGGAGTGCGGCTTTGTTTTAATGGCTTGCTGGCCCAGGAAAACTTCTTAGTGCATTAATGTAATTGTCTTGCTCCAAATGTGCATCACCTAAGCCAGACAATCTGAAAAGTCCAAGTTCATCAAGGAGTTATGAAGTGGCTTCTTTCTTCATAGACAGCAAATGCCCTAAACATGGGTCTCCTCAGAGCCACTAAGCTGCAGTCTGTTCCTGAGTGTGTTGTAGTTAGGCTTAAGTTACTGAAGTGAAGACAGATTTAATTGACTGTAAGTCTTCTCCTGTTACTGTACTTCGTTTATAAACCAAAATCTCTTACATTACACTGTATATCTGGAGGTGTTCTAGTGATTTATTGTGTATGAGAAAAGGTATTCTGGAACTTCTGTCTCACCAGGGGATTTTCTGAGCAACCTAACTTTCTTTTCTCTTACAGTCCCCATTATCTGGTTATACACCAGTCCTAAAGTCAGATATATACTTTTTAAAAATTATCACTGGCTTCTTGCGATAAAAGCTTGAGTTCATCATGAAGAGCTTGTGTGAGCTGCTAGTTTGAAAACTGTCTAAACATGATAAAACTTTATGGATGAAAAGATAGCATGTCGTGAATATTTTAAACATTCTTTGACTTATGAGTGGCTAAGATGAAGAAGATGAAGTACCTGGTGTGTTCATAGTTCCTGCGCGTATTTTCTGTGAAGCAAAAATGAAATTAAATTAAATTAAGGCTCAACTGTGCTTGCACTATAGAATATGTTTTACAGTCAGACATGTTTCGGCTTGAGAAATTGCACAGCCGCCTTCAAAGAATTTTGTAGGTGCTTACTGGCATTAAAGGGCATTAACTGAAGGCATTACAAAGAAGTCTTCTCAGACAGTGAAAGTGTACCTTCTCTGATCTTGAGTAATGAAAACTGCACCACCAGGAAGTACTCAAGAGGCCAAAGTTGCATGCACGTATTGCCTAAAACAGGTCTCTGTGTGAGTGTGCTTGGTGTTTGGTGTGGTTTGATTTTGAGATGTTTGAGAATTATAAATTGGAGGGAAATGTTCACAGGCTGGTGAGCTGCTAACACAGAGTTGCTCTCCTGTGGGGAGAGCTGTAAGCTGGGAACTGAAAGGAGACCTAAGCACAGTGCAGATTCAGTTTGAGTGTACAAGGTGAAAGCTGTTTTAAAAAAGTATCAATCTGCCGGTTTTTAAGGAAGTTAATATTTTAAAAGATGTTCACATGCGTTGCGAAATATACATTAAAAGAAAGCCCACTCTCATCAGTATTCACATTATATTCATGTAGCCAGTACCCACTCTGTTCATAATTAGAATCATAGAATCCTTTAGATTGGAAAAGACATATAAGGTCATCAAGGTGAGGCTGTATTAGCACTTTCAAAGGGTTACCCTAACTGTACATTTGAGCTTGGCAGGATGTTAGCAAAAAGGCATGTAACTTTTCGGAAAAGGAGTTTTAATGATTATTCTTTAAACCTCTGTGCACTGAGAGGCTGCCTTAGTCAAAGTATCAAAGACACTGTCTTTTCCCCAAGCAAATCTACTCTCTCTGGGTTTGTTCCTTTTTTTTCCCCCCACAATCTTTTAATTATCTATTTAGCAGTTACACTCTCCAGATTTCTACCTGTAAACCCAAGCTATTTTGCCAGCCAGGCCTTGGGTGCCAGATTTGAGGGAGAAAAAAAGGGTGGGGTTGGAGAAGGTAAAGCTGCTTTATTTTAAGTAGCAATTAGAGGAAGGGCAAAAATGAGCAAACAGTTTTTCAGGCATGTTGAAAGGTATAAGAGCTGATGGATGTTCCCTGTCAGTGCACAAAAGTCAGTTTGGTTTTCAGTCTTTCGTATTCCTGAGTCTTGGTGCACTGTGTGACCTATAGAATAAGTTGCTGCTCCAGGACCAACATGGCTCTTAAATCTGTAACACAAGTCAGTCTTGCTGAACTGGGGATGAAATCTGGAATTTCCTGGCGTACAGCTGTCTGGAGAAACATCATTGGAAATGAGTGTGTTTATGGATACAAACAAGTGCTCATTTAGGAAATGCAGAAATTGAAGGTGCATAGATGGAATTAGGTATACATGTTAGTCTTCAAACTGAAGACGCTTTTCCCTCCATACCCTTCCCCCTCTTTCCCCCCTATCCTAGCTCATGTTTCCCCACACCTGTAAGGGAAGCAGAACTACTTTTGTTATTAGGTACTCTGGGTAGTGAGCAGAACAAAGCCCATAAAGAAAAGAGGCGTGTTTAGCTATGTGCATTAAATATGCCCATGCACTGAACAGAGTTTTCTTGGTAGTTTTCTTTTTCTGATGTGCTCACTCAGTGATCAGTGTCTGTGGAAGGACAGGGAGTGTGCAGAGGGAGAGGCAGAAGAGTATGGGGCCGTGTAATAGGACTAACTCACACTTTGTTTAGTGTTTCCAGACCAAGCACAGCTTTTGACAATCCTTGCATTGCATAAAAAATTTAAAGGGAAGACTTGGCTATACTTAACCAAGTCAGGTGGTTTTTTTTGTATCATACTATCTCTTCTGTCTTTGAATTGTATGTTGGCAGGGGAATAATCTAATGGATATACTCTAAGGCTGCCATGGATTAAGCAAGGACTTTGCATTTTCCATTATGATTTTCTTCTTTAATAGAACCACTAAGATTTGATTAAGTGTGTACTTAATCATAAAGTTCAGTATAATATCTATGTATATATGTGTGTGTGTTGCTAATGCTTCAGGAACAAATAACTTTTCAACTTGTGTCTGAATTTCCAAAGGGCTTAGCTTGTACATGGTTCATGTTATCTTTCTTTCACTATATCTTTCTTCAGTTTAATCCTCTTCTCTTTTGTGCCTTAGTTTTCACTGTTCATGAGATTAAGTATTTCACATCAGTGGGTAATGGCAGTAATTGAAGTTACAAATGACATCTGTTTCCCTGGATAGCCATAACAATGCTGACAGTATACATTAGAACAGTGGGAAGTAGTGCAAATTGAGGGAGGCATCATTGATTACTTGCAAGCACTGACTATCTTTTAATTTATATTTCTTGGAAGAAAGGAATGGGTGCTCTTATTGTTTGTATAATTAAAAGAAAGAACCTCTTAAAGATTTGTAGGAATATGGGGTGATTGGATAATGACACACTTGGCCTTCTGTAGCATGAGCTGTGTTGTAATCATTATTTCTTTAGTCTGGTGTTTATCAGGATAATTCTACACCTTTGGTCTTCTATTCTCCCCAGTGTTCAACACCAAAACACTTGCCCCCATTCTGTAAAGTGTGACTGTTTATGCTAGCAAAGAATGCTGAATGCAATCTTGAACATTTCTGTTTGCAGTGACGCTGGGTTGCTGTGGGTATCTCCTGCACTCCTTTCCTGACACTGGTTTGGGCGCTGCACAAAACCTTCGCAGAGGTGGCGCTTCCTGTCATCAACCCCAACACCATCCACCTCCTGCTCACCCAGCACCAACCAGTTAGAGCTGTCTGGAAATACCAGGTCCTAGTGAACCACCTGCTCTTGGGGAAGTGTATGTTAACTGTTGGAACAAGCTCGTCAGAGACTCCCTGATTAGTTGTGTGCTTTTAGTTTGTTTGGTTTTTTCAGTGACCCAAGTATTTGGGACTCTGCAAAATGCTAAATTTGTGTGTTTTGCTGTGTCTGTTCCTTTATTCTGGAATGCAGTCTGGGTTTATGTTTGCTTCCAGAAGTCAGTTAGGGTTTTTTCCTGCATGTTTTCCTTGTTTTCTAGCCAGCCAACTCAAGTACTCTAAAGAAATGACTTCTCCTTTGTGCTGTGAAAGGAGGTTCTTTTAATCTCTTGAGGTGCTGAGGCCCAAGGTGCTGCTTTGCCTGATTACCCCTTCTGCTGGGCCAGCATAGTGCTTGGGCAAGGTGACAGGTTACTGCCACCCATCCTCTAGGAACATGTCTCTGTGACATAGAACCTGTCTGCTTCATCCTCTAGGGACAGGAATCTAGATTAAAACCCCTAGAAACTGTCTCTCATCTCCTCTGGAGGGCACAATGTGACACTGGGGTCACATTAGTTTAGGCTTCATTGCTGTGCCACTCTTCTTAGGTAGAAGAGTTGAAGACAGAGGCTGCAAGATTTCATGTGTGGAAAAACATTGAAAGTTGCAAGCTGATTTATGCAGTCAGTCATTTAGATCTTAATTCATAGTCTGAGAAAGCTTTTATGGTGTAGCCAAGTACCTCAGACAGAAAGGTGTCCAGTTACGGCCCTACTAACTGGCCAGGGCGCTGGAGCTCTGGTCTTAACCTATGGCACTGACTTTGTCTATGGCTTGGAAGGAATGCCAGAAATGCTCTTTTAAATGAAGAGAACTCAGGTTTCTGTCTTTTTCTGGGTTAAGGTATTTCTGATGTGATCCACATGAAGTGTGATAGGGCTGTAGCTGATGCTATTATTTGTTCCGTGCCTCTGGTGAAGACCTGGCACTGCAGGTGATGAACTGGGCTTTGCATTGGTTGAGTGGGTCAAGAGCAGGCACATTCTTGGTGAAGTGCAGGGGAAATGAGGTAAAACCTAGAGAAGAGATAATAGTATAAAAGGTAGGCAAAGGAGAGACTGCCAAAAAAAATACCATATCAAATAGCACTTACAGCCTAAGAGATGTCTTAGGATCATATATTTCAGGTATTTGGGAATGTACTCAAGTCTAAAGTGGAAGCTTTGGTGTGTAGAATTCACCAACATGTTTTAAGTTCTAGCATACAAATTATAGCTAGGGAGGATTTTTGGAATATTTGTGATGCTCAAATTGTAGATGCTTATTTAAATCCAGAGCTGGTCTGTAACTTCAGCTGGAGGGTGGAAACCCTTCTATTTCCTTGCCTTCTCTGGGTTTGAACCAAAAACTTGAAACATGTGGAAAAAATTTAAATAAGCAACCAGTGGCTCTTTGAAACATTATGTGTATGTTTAGTAAATACAGATGGAGATTATAGAGACAGCAAGGGTGAATATATATTTTGGCATGTACCTCTCCTTTAACTTGCTCATAGTGGTGTGCTCTCACTGTGCTGGGCTGCTTTTCATTGCACAGCCTTCAAGCTCGGTGTAAAGACAAAGGGAAGGATGTTTTGCACCCAGCCTCTGGACTGCAGCTTAGAGCAGCTTCCCATTGATAGCTTCCTATTTCTCTCCCACCCTAAATCATAAAAGTGCAGAATAATCTCATGGCTGTTCAGTTTGTGGAGCATTGATTGCTTTAGGAAGAGTAAATGTGAAAAGCTGTGTGAGAGCTGTGAATCGGCCCTGGGGTTGTCCATTGAAGGTGTCTTTACTTAGTTGCTTTTATTAATTCATGGAGTGGGACTGGAGCTTGCAAGCGAATGGAGGAATTTCTCTATGTGTATTAAAAGCAGCATAAAAATAGGGAGAGCAGGTTTTCATATCTTCTTACTAAAAGACTTAAGTGATTGAAACAATGATGTAGGGATTGCTATTGCCGGTAAATAAAAACTGCTAGAGCAGTAGTGTGTATAGTAGTGTCATTGTTTCTATGCACTGCGAGTAGAAACTCCTGTACAGGTCAGGAGATTGTTTGAAATGCATTTTAAGATGACAAGTGTGTGTATAGGAAGGGATTTTAGCGGTGGGTTGCCCAGCTATATAAGTGATGTAGGTAGTGTGGGGGTGGGGTTTTTTTGTTGGTTTTTTCCCCTCTGCAAAATCCTTGCCAGAGGGCTTTCCCATCTCTGGACTTGATTGCCTCAGCAGTCTTAGAAAGAGAAAACCTAGAAAACCTGTTGCATAATATTTTGGGTAAATTGAATGGTTGATGAGACTACTGGGCTCAACTTCTCATTTTCCTTCTAGGAGATGAGTGGAAAGAGCTTTGATTTTGCTGGTGATTAAGGGAGTGGTGTAACAGAAGAGCGTGTTCAAGTTACTGTCTCCTTAGAAGAAATTTAGCTGCTTCTAATTATTTCCTGCAGGCAGCGGCCAATTGCGGTGGAGCCAGCTGAATGAGTTGTGGCTCCTCTGATTTGTCAGGGCAACTCAACTGCACCTAGAAGAGCAAGATGTGACAACCTGGTCTGTAACAGGACATCCTAGAGAGCGGTGCCGTGTGTTCTGTGCCAGCTCCCATCCCAGGCTCCTGCTGTAGCTTCCTGGTATAGCTGTAGTTCAGCAGGGTGACTGCTCTGAGGTGTTAGGACTTGCACACACAGCTTTCGGAAAGGGGACAGCAGTAGGCAGGCCTGGGTATTCCAACACTCTGCTGTGTGCTTGCTCCTCTAATTTGTCTAGCCTTGGTGTCAGTTTGAAACCAGTAGGTTGTCAGTGGTTTGAGTCTGCTGGAATTGTGCTCCTGTTAGTCTTTTAAGCAGTTCTGCCACAAACTCCTTGACCTCTATAAAGTTATTTATGCTGGTGTATGGTGTTGGGCTTGCCAGGGCTGCAGGATGGCATTCAGGAGTAAAGGGATGGCCTCACAGAATGCTTCAGTCTCTGCCATGCCTTAATTCTTTAAACACTGCCTGAACAGCAGCAGGAAGGTCCATTTCTGCTCAAATTGATAAATACTGTGCCTGCTATATCTAATTTTTGTAAATTAGCCCTGGCTGAATGAGACCTGCAGGCTGTGGTTGTCCTGTTTCCTGTGGCACATGGTCCCAGAGCAATTTTGGAAGACTCCTTCAAAACCAGCAGCTGTTTCAGGCACATCAGTCTTGTCCAGTGCCTGGAGGTAAACCATGCACTAATTCCCTTGCAAACCTCTCCTGTGGTGGCTGTGACAGCAGATTTGGTAGCACAGCTCCATGGAAGGGAAGGAAATACTTGTAAGAACAATTTTTAAATAGAGGAGTTCTGGCATGTGCTCATTCTGAATTTGACATGTGACTGATGCTGGATCAGGGCAGTTTAATCTAGTTCCATTTTTGGGGGAGGAACTGTGTTCCATGTCCCTGTACCTGTCCAACACCCTCACTTTGTGTGCAGTTTTTGGGGTTTTTTTCTCTTTAAAAAAACAAACTAAAAAGGGTGGAGGGAATCACAGAAATGCCCTGCAGATTACAGAACATGCTGTAGTTCTTGGCTCTTGCACAGATAATGAGAAAAATAAGAAGAATCCCTCTGAGATCATTATGGCTTTCTTTTTTCTGAACTCTCTTAGTGAAAAATATTGCCCTTGTTGGATATAAACTTGCTCCTTTAGGTGTTCTACTAATACTGATTCATGAGAGTGAAATAAATTGATTCCAAATTCTCCCTGTTACTCAAAAGCTGCCGTACTTTATCATTTTGTAGATGTAAAGGTTCAGACGGTAACTTTGAATTCTGCAGGATGGAGAAATGAAAGCTGAAGCTGGAGAGGGATAGGGACTAACTTCAGAGTGCATGCTTTATCATCCATGGTTTATTCACCTAATGCTTTTTTATAAATACCGCTTTCTGCTTCCTTAATGAAACACGGGACTTAAATTCCCTTCCTTGTGATCATGCCTTTGAAGTCAGATTCCCTTAATGATTTTATTTATACATCTGTATGTTCACATAAGTTTCTCATCCATCTTTCAAGGTTTGTTAAAGGCCACAGAAGTATTGAGACCTTATTTATAGTTTGCATAAATTCCTTCCTCAAAGTCTGTTCTTAAGCTCCTGGATAGCAGTGAGTCACGGATACAGGCAAAAGAAAAGATGAGAACAGTTTTGAAGGCTGAATTTTTTCCTCTTTAAATCTTATGAGAAGCAAGCTAAAGGAATGGCTTGTAGTTGAAAGATCATCTTGTTCTGTTGTGAGTGTTCTGCTGTCTATAGATAGGCACTGCTGCTGGGAATCCTGAAGTTTGTGTGCTGTGTTTAGGATCCCAGGCCTGTTGACTTACTGGAATTTTTTTGGTGGTAGAGGGTTTGTTTGGGGTGGTTTTTTTTATTTTGATTTGTGTGGGTGGGGTTGTGGGTGGGGTTGGAGCGTGGATGTTGTTTAGCCTGGGTGCCATCGATGCAGAGCGAGTGAGACTGCTGTGTAGGTGTATCCTGAGAGCACAGGTTACTCATGTCTACCTAAAATGCAAAGGAGCTGTTCAGTCTCTGCTCTGGGGGCCAGCAGTTTTTCAGTGTGGTGCCAGATCTGCGTGAACAGCTCAAGAGCAGCCTGTACATGCTCCTGCTGTAGCCGACTGCACGGTGGTTGTGGTACATGAGCAGAGGTTATATATAGCTTACACAGCTGGTCGAGTGTGCTACAACTGGTGATGTGTTTCTCTCAGTAAGGCAGCTGCAGCTCAGTTGATGAGCTCTGCTGGGGAACCCCTGTCCATGCTGCTGAACCAGAAGCCTGGCACGGACGTGTCCAAATGGTGGGGTGCAGTCAGGACTCCAAACCCAGACTGGACAAGCACAAATGCAGCCACATAAATGATCTGCAAAGAGGAGGGTTAGTTGTATTCTGCACTGACAGTGGTGTTGTCTGGAGAAGGTTAGTGGGCTAGTGCTGTGATTTCGGTTCTTCCTTTTTTGTTGTTTTTTTGTTTTGTTTTGTTTTTCCAACCGTGACATCTGTTAACTTGACTTTGGTAAGTGTAGAGGACCAGAGTGGTGTCTTGTTGGTATCTTTGAATTTGTATGATGGGAAAGGCGCTCCAGTGAAGACTATGAATTTTGACATGAATAAGGAGATGCACCCTGGTTTAGGTGGTACCTTCTTAATACAAGAACAAAGCCCTCTTTTTTTCTTCCCAGGAGCCAATATGTAGTTTCAAAATGTTCCTACTCCCTTACTGGTTTACAGAAGTGAATAAATACACAGGTAGTATTCCTTCAGTTCTGCACAGTCAGGGTAGTGCGCATCCCCGGTGCCTGTTGGAAGCAGAGGCGGGAAGGAATTTGATCAGGGCTCAGATTTGTTATGCCAGTGTCCTTTAGTTTTAGGTGAAGATAACTTTGCTATGACTGCATGCCAGCTAAAAATTCATCCTTTCAAATCTAAACTTGTCTTCAAGATAGCGTTGTTAACCCAGTATTCAATACCAGATCACCCAGTCTCCAGAGAGAGGTGCCAGAATGTGTTTTGCTCTGCAGTTTGGGTGATAAGCAACAGCCTGGCAGTGTCTGATGGAGCCTTGTGCTTAGGCCACGGATGCCATGGGTATTTTCTGGCTTATTCTGCTTTCAGGGGTTGTCTTTCTGGAGGGTGTGAGTGCTTAAAGTCATTAAAACTAGGAGAGAAGTGCTGGGAACAAGGATGATCCCACAAACTTTATTCCGCTAACAAACTAAGTGCCGCTTGCACTGTGTGGAGCTGTTGCTAGAAACTGTTATAAAACTGCTAGAGAACTTTAGAAACAGCTGGGAAAATCCTGGTACTTCCCAGAAATTACTGGCTCTGGGAATGGGGAAGCGAATCTTGTAAACTTTCGAGAATTTCAAAGAAGTTCTAAACCCTACCAGAAGTTCAGAGAAATTACAACAAATCTTAGAAGTCCCTAGAAACGGAAAGTTTCCTGATAATTTGTAGGAGTTGCCAGTAATGTCTAGAAAATGTTAGAAATCCTCTGGGAATCCAGTTAACTCAGTGACTCTGCTGGTAATCTCTACAATTTATGAGCATTTGCTGGGAATAGGAAAACCATTACTGGTTATCTTTGGGTGAAGTATCAAATGGCAAAGGCTGTCCATGGATAAACAGACTCAGCTTCCTTAAGCTGTTCAAGCATCCAATTTTAGCATCTGCCTGGATGAGTGTCCTGTGTGTGCTTGTCTAAGACACAAACTTGTTTTCCTCTCTGCAGTCCTACTTTGTGACGGATTATGACCCAACCATCGAGGACTCCTACACCAAGCAATGTGTGATAGACGAGAGAGCCGCACGCTTGGACAGTAAGTGGCCCACCCATAGTGCCCACAAAACTTGGAGAATTTACGTTATTCCCAGCAGTCACCTGGGTGACGTGCTGGAATGAAAAACATGCCTCTTGGCTGTTCTGTGCTGCCTCTCCCAAGTGCAATATCAATGCTTTGCTTTAAAAATTTTAGTTCTTGCTTGTTAGTGATATCTTTAAGGACAAACCAACAACCCTCATCTCCCCCCTTTCTCTAAGCATTTTCCAGCTGTTTCAGCTGGTTGTGAATTAGCAGAAGTCTTCAAGTGTTTTGTTGTTCAGTTTGTTTGGTAGGTCTTGAGTTGTTCAGTCAGTGCAAGAGCTTGTTGGGAATATTAGCAAAAAATCCAGTAGTATCTGTGAAAAGTGGCTTCTGCTTAGCTATGATGCATAGGAGAGGCTCTCCCAATATCTTATTAAGAATTATTTTTTTTTCTCAGTCTATCAGAAATGTAGTAATCCGTGTTTCTGCTTGTGTTCAGTTCTGGATACAGCAGGACAAGAAGAATTTGGAGCCATGCGTGAGCAGTACATGCGGACGGGGGAGGGTTTTCTGCTGGTTTTCTCAGTCACGGATAGAGGAAGGTAAGCCTGATGTCAAGGTATTAAACAAGTTTTAAATATTCTTAAATTGCAACTTGTCCTTAATTGAAATAATTTCCAACAGAAACATTAAGTATGTCTTTACTCTTAGGTTCAAGGTGTGATATTCTTTCAGCACTGATGAAAACCCATTTTGAACCAATCACTTAGTGAAAGTATCCGTTTCTTTCAATAGATGACTTGAAAGCAAAAACAAAAAAATGACAGCTCTATTCAAAAACTTTATTGCAGTCCAGAATACCAGTTTCCTGGAAGTGTCTGGTATTCAGTCAGTTCTTAGGAATATCCCTTTGCCATGTGCAGCATGAAGTAGCTGGCTCTGGGTTTCTGAGTGGGTTTAGGGTATGTCTGCACTCTTTTGCAGGCAGTGCTCCCTCTGCTTACTCCCTTGAATTGACTGAATGGCTGCAGAGTGGAGATGAAACACATCTTTTTAGAAGCTTGTGGAGACCTGTGCTTAGTGGCATGTCTTCCTTCTAATTCACCTCTGGATGAGGTGTCAGGCTACCTAATTTTTTTAATGTGACTTTCTTATCTTGCTTTTAAATTTTAATTGGCAAATCTAAGTGTAAATGCCTTCAGACTATATGGCTGGAATTAAATATAGTGCCTGGGAAGACTCCAAAGAGTCTGTGATTGTCTGCAAGTATCTGTGCTGAAGATCCTTATGTAGCGATATAGCTTTAACAGTGTTTACTTGAAATCAGTGATTTATTTATTTATTCTCCAAAAATCCTTGTTTAGGCCAGAATTAGCTTGTTTAATATACTATCCTGGGAGAAGCTTTCTGCTTTGCTCACCTTTCTTTAAACACTGCTGGAATATTCCTTACTGCTTGAACAGCATCAGTATGTCATATAACTTAGCTGGTAACTGGAAAACTTTCTGATCGTTTAGCCCTGCCATTTTTCTGTTCTTGAAAAATAAAACTTCCAGCTTTGATAGCTTCCCCCAGAATTCTTAGCAGCAGCTGTGGAGGTTGCCAGCTGAAATATTGATTACCAGGGTCTCTAGGCTGTAGTTTAAATGTTCTAACTAGAGCTGAACTCCAGAGTTGGTATTTGTAAAATGGACTGTGGTTACTTGATTCTTTCCAACACACTGGCCTCGGGTCCCTATGGACTGAGACATGGGAAGTGTTTTGCCCACCCTGCAGCCCCACCTCAGCCCAGTGCATATCATGCTGCTCACTTGAGGATTTTTTTAGTTTGAGTGTTGAATGGTTCTCTAACTGGTCATGCTGTGACTGAAGTGCCTGCAGCTGTCTGTGCTTGTGTGTCATGGCAGGGCAAGTCCAAGGAGGTGACTCATCATTTCTGAACTTTTACAGAACCTGAAAATCTATGAATTAGTACACTGATGCTCTGCTTGTATTCTTTTACAGCTTTGAAGAAATCTATAAGTTTCAGCGACAGATTCTTAGAGTGAAAGATCGTGATGAATTTCCTATGATTTTAGTTGGTAATAAAGCAGATCTGGACCACCAAAGACAGGTAATTAATTAGCTGCTAGTTACTGCTCACTTTCTTCCAGAAAATTTAGTTTTCCTCCCAAAACCAGAATGGGAACAAACAAATGAAAAAAGCCATATACAAACTAATTCCAATGCAAGAAACTACAGTCAGTTTTTGCACTTGAAGAACCTTAAGAGCAGGATGGCATTCCATATACAGCACATCTTCTATCTGACTCAGTGGGGTTATGTTGAGACCAAATCTATTCACAGAGCAGAGAGCTTTCTGTCATGACTTGATTACTCAGGCATGAACGTGTCTAATTCCTCGGTGCTGTTACCACTGAGCTGTGCCAGCAGAGTGCATTCCAGCACTCTGGCTCCAACAATCCTTAGTCTTCAGTGCTCTTACTTTTACCTTTCACTGCTTTTATGTATAAATTAGTAGTTGTTCACTGTTTTCTCTTTGGCCACTCATCTTCTGCATAACTGACATAAGGCTTTAAAAGTTGGAAGTACTGCAACACAATTACTGTTGTATTTATGTATCTTAAGAAAGTTTTGAAACTAGTAGATTTCAACCTTACCTCAAGACAGCTTAGAATGATTTAAAGAAGGATCTCTAAATGTGTTTTCCCTATTCTCTGTTGATTTTTAATGAATCAAACTAATTTGAGCTGAAATGAAAATAATCTTATTACAGCAGCAGGAAAGGAACAGATGTCAAGCTTAATATTTTCTCTTGAGACAATAAGATGACATCTAAAGCTTGGTAGCAAACACATGATTTCTTTCTTCTGAGAATAAGCTAAATATTACTAAAATTGCTTTAATTATTATAAGAGTTTCACAAGAAAAACATAGCCTAAAAAGATATTAAAGAGCTTGGTGGGTGAGTATGTGCATTGTTGAATTACAATTACAGTACAAAAAGTTCCTGTTGAGTATGGTCCCTTAACTGTTACAGCCTCTTTTTCCCAGAAGCTTTGTAGAAAGATCATGATAAAATTAAAATGCTGAAAGATGCTGCCTTAAAAGAAGTTTTCACAGAAGTAGCTCGTCAGAAGTAACTTCATGTACCCACACATTCGCAGAACAGCCTGTCCCTGAGACAGAGACAAAACTCTTTCATTCATCAGTTACCATCACCCCCCCATCCAAGTTCCTGGATTTAACCTTGCAGGTCCTGGAACGTATGTACTTCATCTCCTGCACAAATGTTGGCATGGAAACTATGTAGGTGAAACTGAACTATTCTGCTAATTGTAATTGCTGATGGACAAACACCCAGATGTTTTAGGAGGGAAGTAACATCACTGCTGTCAGCCCCAGCTCTTGGGATGCCTGCAACTGTAGTTGGTAATCCCATAGAACCATTTCTAGAAACAGTTGTGAACTTTGTTCTCTGTGCTCCACCCTCCCAATGTTATTACACCACTTCTGTTTCTCCTTTAAAGGCAGAGAGGTGCCTGTCACCTGTTCTCCCTTTGTGCCTGTTCCAAGCTGCTTTTTCAGAAGGTGATGGGCTGGTACACATTCAGCTCAAAGCAGCTGTTTTCAAATTGCTTAACTTTGCATTTTTGCTGCTTATATCTAAGTCCCCAAAATCTCCTTTTGCTTTTCATGGCTGTATTAATTGCCTGAATTGATCAGGTGCTGATAAGCATAACTTTGGGTGCTCTCTCTCACCATTTACATGCCAATTGGTGGACTTGTCACTCCCAGCATAAGCTGGGGCTTAGGCAGATGTAGCTGAGAAAACACTTCTGAGTTTGCTGAAGCAGCTACTTACGTGTTCTTAATTCTTCCCTGCTCCTTCCCTGTCACTTGGTGTGTTTCAGTTGGCCTTGAGTCAGTGTGAAGGAACGGTTTAGGGATGCTGAGCTGACATAATTGGTCCCCAGAAGGGAGAGGCTCCCCTCCCTCTTGACTTCACATTCCCACTCTTTCCTTTGCTGGCCCCAGATCTCACTTGAAGCACTTCAGGAGTTGAATCATCTCTCTGGATGGGGAGGAGCAGGAATGGCTTCCTGGGACCTGTGTGAGCTAAATCAGCTTGCAGAAAGATTTGAGTGCCGGTGCTGGAAGCATGGGAAGGGGTGGGACTGTGGGTTGGAGCAGAGCAGGGAGGAGTTGGGGTGGGGGGAAGTGAGATCTCGCCTTTTGGCAGGAGCAAGCAGTGAGATGTTATCATCTGGGTGTTAAACAGTGGGGCTGTTTCTGCTCCATCATGTGAGCTTTCAGCAAGGCATCCAGTCAGTGAGTGGGACCAGCTTGCTGATGTGGCTGAAAAATAGTCAACTAGTCCTACCACCAGCTAGACCAACTAGTCCAAAAGTAAGGAAAAACTTCAGCCTGACAAGCAAGGTCATCCTGCTACAGCAAGAGGTTTCTTGCACAGGCAGCTGTGATGGGAGGTCTGGGGTCAAAGATGAGAGTGCTCCCTCACCTTGGCTAGGAGTGCTGGCATGAGTGGGAGGTGTGGGGCATCCCCTGGCTGTAGTTGTGGGTAGAAATGTGAGAAGGGCAAGTCCTCTGCATTTTTACACTTTGTCTGCCGATGTGTCAGGCCTCACTTGGGCTACACCAAAAACCTGCTAAGCCATGCTGGTGTCACACATCTTTTATTTAGCTTGTTCTTTGTCTCTTAGCTTGTTTAATCCCAAGTGTACATTTTTCAGCTTCAGAATTTAAGTAGCATTTTTAGAAATTCAGGAAACTGGATATCAGTTTTGAAAGCAAAACTGCTTTTACTGGGCATCTGCCTGCTTTTTCGAAAAGGCATGAGGCAGACTAGTGAAACACATATGACCTCTGAAAGACTAAAACTAAGTTAAAGAAAATAATTTAGTGTGTGTTTGGATTGGCAAATGATATTCAATAGAACTAACAAATCTTCCCAGAACCCAAAAGAGTTAAACATGTACAAAAGTTCTGGGTATCTCAAGGGTCTGACCACACCTTTAAGTAACTGTGTGTTGAGGTTGAACAGAGTACAGAGTACTATCATTGTGACACCATAAATCTGGGAGCTAATGATGCATAGCTAATCACCCTTGTGTGCTGGCAACTGTTTCTCAGGAAATACATGAACTGGGTTGTAAAGCAGAAGTGCACTAACAATTGTATGATCTTGATGAATTGTTGGGGTATAGTGTAAAATAGCGGTGGCTGTTATGTACCGTAGACCAACTCACAAGTGTTTTTGGAAGGGATGTGAAAGGGTAAGTTTGAAATAGTGATTTGCTGTGGTAATAACTGTATAGATAAATGGAGTTAAGCAGCCTTCCTGTGATTTTTGTCTCTCAATATGCACGGGTTAGGCTGGCAGAGAAAAAAGAATCATTAGAGGACAAGCAAGCATTAATCTACAGAATATATGGTAAGGAATGAACCTGCCAGTATTTCCAAATTCCCCAATCAGCCACAAATTGCTCTGAAGCCAGAATTGAAGCAATGTCTCTCATTGCTCTCTCCTTAAAGTAAATGCTGTGTAGCAGTCTTTCTCTTAAATGGGTTAATTCCTTAGACCTCGACACTGGATGTTTGTACTGTAAGATAATTCAGTAGAGCACCAGATGTTTTAATAACAACCACTACTGATGGAGGAGTAGACTTGTCAGTGCAGGATATGTATGACTTTCTGTAGATAACTGCTGGCTTAAACTGGGTCAAGTCTGATCATTCCCCAGATGGCAGGGTTTCAAGGAAAATCCAAGTCGCAACAGGAAAGTGCTTGGGTTTCATTAAATACCATCTCCTGCTTTTGCATCATGACTGAACTAACACAGTGACCTAGTGCTGAGATATCTCTGCTGCTACCTGTTACCTTTAAAGCAAGGTTTGAAAGAGAGGTCTGTGTGACTTAACTCTTAACTTATCACTTTCCTGTACAAAAGGGTGACAATAACGTCTTGTGGTGGTAATGCTGGGGCCGTGTCCAGGGACACCTCTGTGCTCAGAAAGATCCTGCCTTCTGCTCTTCCCATGGCTTGTGTGATTTTGAGCTTTATAGACAAGGAGCAACTGGGCATCTGATGCAGTGTCTGAGTGCAGTGAGCCCCTCTGTTGAGATATGAAGATATGTCAGTGTTTCAGAACCACAGTCTGCACACAGCAAACCACCTTTGATATGAGAGTGTGGGCAAACTGGAATCAGTGGATAGTGATCTACCCCTGCAGGAAAATCGGGATGACAGATGCACTCTTCGGGAGTGATGGAACTCTTGGCAGGAATGGGCAGTGTTTCTGTGCTGGGAGCACTGTAGGGTGACTGTAGTGTAGAAATAAATGCCTCTCAGACTTGAGGAAACATTTAATTGTTTCCTGCTGACAGGAATGTGTCCCTCAGTCTTGTGTAAGTGTCCAGGCAAAACACAGGTGCAGTGTTAGGTTAGGTAGCCTTGTAGTGTTGCTTTAGGTGGAGGAAAGCATGGAAACTTCAGAAATTAATGTATTTCTGACACAATCGTGAAGAGAGAGTGACATATGTTCACAGGATTATTGTGCAGATACTCAAATGGAAACTGTTTCAGCAA
Source organism: Ptilonorhynchus violaceus (assembly GCA_013397565.1). NCBI lineage: Eukaryota > Metazoa > Chordata > Aves > Passeriformes > Ptilonorhynchidae > Ptilonorhynchus > Ptilonorhynchus violaceus. Next base: position 1,465,780 of record VZRJ01010608.1, on the reverse strand, counting down.
GTAGAATGTTAACTTAAGGAAATGGGGAAGAAGCTTTTCCATGTTTGACTTGCTCACTTACATCTTCTGTAACGGGTTTTAATTTGAGAAACTTTTACTGAATGTCTGAACAGCGTGACTGAGTGATATCCAGAAACAAACAGGAAAATATCCTGTAACAAAAAGGATGAGCATTATGAGTGATTTATTCGTATTCAACCTTAAACTTGCTAAAACTGCAGAACCAACACGCACAGATGTACACACAGTTACTACCATAAAATCTGTGGTTCTCTTCACTTCTGTCAAAATAACATACAGTATTCTTTGAAGAAAAAGAATTTAGTTTTTATTTTGTTGGTGAAGCTGTCCCACCACACGTACTGAAAAACCTGTCGTGTTACAGAGTTGTCATACTCGAGAAGGGATAACAAAAAGATGAAAACTCGTGTTTTTATTTTCATGTGTTTCTATGTTTGTACTTACATTTCCTTCAGCTTTGAAGATGGAACTGGTATGTTCTGGCCTCTAATTTACATCTTGGACACTGCAAATACTTCAATAGTGTTTCCAAACCAAATATTTTTTTAAACTGACTTTGAGGTCACTAAAATTGACCGCAAGCTACTTGACAATATACTTATAAGACTGACAAAAAAGATTATTTTGGAATTAAGCAGTTACAGATACTCTAGTAAATACAACAAGGACTTTAATGTATCTATAATATTTTAAATGCAGAATATTGTGGAAGTGTAGCTTGATTTTATTACAGTGTTTGTTTGACTTGTACCTGTAATGTGGTTTAGGTACCATAGTGAAGAAAGTGGTAACCACATATGTTTGAAGACTGAGTTCAGTTTCTCCTCAGGACTATACATTCTTTGCCAATTATTTATTTTTGTTATACTTTAGCCTCTCACATTCTGGGGCTAAAACAAACTATGCAGGGATGAAGAAAAGTTAAAGGAGTTAATTTTGCAAAAACTGCTATGTTCGTACTTCAACTTATTTGTCTGAGGCAGAGAGGCATAGAAGGTTCTGGAAGCTCTGATGCAAAATTTGGAGGGTTCTACAGTGTCATCGATGTGCCAGAGAACAGCTACAAATATTTGTTGAAGTGCAGCCTTCATAAGCTTTGGAATTAGAATATTTCAACATCTTGGGTTAGAGTGGAGGGTTTGAAGTGGAATTGTTCTAGCTAGGGGAGCAGGAGTCTTCATTTTCATTCTGTTTTCAAACAGCAGTTGAGGACTGAAGGATTCCAGTCGTTCTCCTTATGTGCCCTGCAGTTAAAAAGGCAGCTCCAGTAGCTGATCTTGGGGTTGAGTTGGTTCTGAGGGTTTGTTTTTTGGCTTCAGCTGATGATGATAACACTGAAATAAATGTGGAGTTTCTATGAATGCTTGAGATCAGCAGCTGCATCCTGAGTTACTCCAGCTAAATGCACAGGGTGCTGGGGGCTCCTTGCAGAGCTTCACGAAGGTTTAGTGGGAGCAGCCCTCATTTCAGCAGGAAATGGATGAATATAGTACCAGTGGGATGCTAAGGACGGAGGAATCAGACATGCGGAGATGCCATGCATGAAGGCTCTCAAACCACTGTGTAGCTGTTAGGAAACTGTTTTGCAAGCTGAAAAGGGCTTCTAGATCCTGCACTGTGGTAAATGCTGCCAGTGTTTTTCTCTTCCCATCTATTTCCATTTCTGTGTAGCTTCTTAATCTAAGGGAATATTCTGAATTCTTTTCCAAAACTAATTTAAAAATAAATCCTCATTATTTTTGTTCCTATATCAGTCCTCTACGTGCTGGTTTAATGTTTTTCTGTAAAAGCAGTGTAATCTTTGACATTTCTTCCACTAGGCATTGTCTTGGCAAGATGTGTTGTACTTCCTTTTATCCCTGAAAGCTGCCCTTTCCTCCGCGGCCCTGTGGGTGACCTTCCCGTTGGAGGCTTGCATGCCTTGCTCACTCAGGGTGGCCTTCTGTTCTCTGACCTCACTGCTTTCCACTTCATCCAAAAGTACACAGTGATCCCCTCTGCTTTTGCCCTATGCTCGACTTATCCCTCCTTCCTAGAATGCTCCACTGGCTTCCTGTCTTCTGCTTCATCGCTTTAAATTTTATACCAACTTTTTATGATGCTTGTTGTTTCCTCTTTGTCTCCTTTTCCTCTGTTGTCCCAAGACAGGGTAGACAGGTTTTCTTTAATATTTCTGGATTACCTGAAGGCTTCATGGATTTTTAGAGCTCTGTTAATTTAAGCTACGTTTGAAACTCACTGTATTCATGTTTTGATATGTCATAAATAGATTTTTTTAATGACTTTTATAAAGACCTAAAAGATAAACAGCAGTTGTTGTTTTAAAAGTAGTCTGGTTTTTTTTTTATTTCTCTAGATTTAGCTGGGACAGTGAGAAGGTGAATTTAGCAATGATATTCAAAATTCTGTTAGTAATCCAGCAGATGTTGATTGAAGCACTTGCTTTGAGGAGGACCAAGAGGCTCATGTCTGCCAGTGAAGGAAAACTTGGTCTTATGCAAAACTGAAGACAAGGCAGCTGGAGTGAGGGAAATTTCTTGGAGGGTCAGTCTTTGTCTATTGCAGAAACTTACTTTAAAAGAAGTCTGTTTCCCAGTTTATCATGTGGACAGGGTGAAAACTATGCTGTGGCCAAATAAGCATTATTGTTTGAGGGAAATGGATCCTAAAGGACAACATGCTGTGTCTGCTGATACAAACCTGCTTGTAGAACCCTTGAGCTTAATGACTGATGTCTGTTACAGGTGACACAAGAGGAAGGCCAGCAGCTGGCACGGCAACTTAAAGTAACCTACATGGAAGCCTCAGCAAAAATCAGATTGAATGTAGACCAAGCTTTTCACGAACTTGTCAGAGTTATAAGGTATGGTAACCTGAGACCAGATAATTGATGTCCCTGTATTAATGGATAGCTGCAGCAAATGTGTGGAAATGCGGTGGGAAATCCCCGGGAAGATTCTGCCTGCTGTTACCTCTAAACTTTGACCAGTGCTCTCCATTATAAAATACTCCTGTACATTAGGCAAAAATGTTGACATGAATTTAATATATATTTGAAAGAGAATTTTGTTGACTTAATCTCTCAAATTTTATTGATCGCCCAGTCAGTAAATGTGACAAATCTGAGATTGGCCTTCTGTGAAAAATTTTCTGAAAAAAGCCCCAAAACTCAAAACCTATCACTTATTTAATCAGTAATTTGGATGTACGAAGGAAGTGCATTCCCTAAGAAAGCATAAAAAGAAAGGGTTGTATACAGTAGTTGTGTTTATTTACCTGAAAATGATTCTATGAATTTAATTTGAAATACCTATTTCCAGGAAATTTCAGGAACAAGAGTGCCCTCCTTCACCAGAGCCAACACGGAAAGAAAAAGACAAGAAAGGCTGCCATTGTGTTATTTTCTGAGAATCCCAAGAACCAAGCTATCAACTGCCAGATTATTTTTTTTCTTTCCATCATTTTACATCACTTCTGGTATTGGTCTAGCCTTATATGTGCATGTCCTAAAAGTGGTCACCAGAATAGCCTTAGTCCAAGAAGCTGGCAGAATAGTTCTTGAAGAAGACTCGGTCATCCTGGGGCAGACTTCAAACCAAAACACTAAGGCTGCTTCTCTAATACCACACTTCCTTCCTTCTCTCCCTTCAGAGCTTGCACCTTGTGGAGTTTTATTCGCAAAGGAGATGAAACAAAACCGTGTAGGACAAGGTGTTGAAGTCATGCATAAGTTGTCTCTTGTGAATTAATTTATTTTTACTTCTGACATTTCATTAGCTATTACAGAGACCTATATTGGAGTATAGAGAATACTTTTTAAAAAAGGGGTGGTTTGGCTTTTTTTGTTTTGTTTTTGCCCTCAGTTAAATTAGACTTGAGTATTCAGCTAGCCTTAAGAAACCTACACTGAATTTCATTGTCAGCAAACATTTTCATCTCTCATTTATGCTGCAGTTTTATTTCGGTGGCCAAAACATTCTACTGTATTTATTTTATAAATCCAGAACAGCTACAGGATGATTACTACTACTATTAGGATATGGCCAAATACCTGAGCTCATTCTGGATTGAGGCATTTCAGCTTATTAAGAAATTTCACATTATGTTTGAAAGCAAATTGTGTCTTCCTTTGTATTTCTGGGTAAGGGATTAAGGAAAACTAAAATTGTAGCTGTTTTTGTTTCATGTGATATAAAAATGAATTTGATCTTTCCATTGTCAGAGATGATTAAATGTTTTTGCTATATACTTTTATACATTATTTTCTTATCAAACTAGTTAACAAGTATTTTTATATGTTTGTAAGCAAATATGCTTTCACAGCATAACTTGTGTATATGTAAAGATGAGTATTTAATTCTCACAGTTCACTTTTAACTGACAAAATGTGGGATTTGCCAAACTGGTAAATTTCTCCTTACTCTCCCGGTTATACCCAAGAATGGCCAATTATGTGCCTGCCCAGCACACCTATAGAGTAAAATCTAGTGTTGTGTTTTAATGAATTTCAGTATCCCTTACTAAAGACTGACCATTATGTGAATTATTAAACTGTAAGACTTTTAACTGATTGTTTAGTTAAACTGTGGATGGTTGTTTAATTTTGAGTTCTGTGGATTGTGTTTAAACAATTCAAGAGTATGGTCCCTGATATTGAAATACTGAGTGGTATTGCACAGTTGTCACCTTAACTGAATGTGTCCAACAGTTCTTTGAAACTTGATTATTAAGCAAACCCTTGTATAACTTCAGGTGCTAGAATTAAAGATGATCTAACCATTATCGGGGGGTAAGCACACTGCCTCTTTCTGAATCTCTTCCAAAACCTGCATTTTTGGGGGGTGGGGGGAGTGATGGAACCTGGCTAGGGAATAGCAATGCGTGTCTGCACAACATTTTTGTCAAGCTTGGAAGTAAAGAAAAGCCATTTTAGCTTAAGTCATGACAGATGATAAGGGCTGATGTTTGCTTTGGCTGGAAGTATGAAGTCAGTGGTCCAATCAGCAACCCTTATGTTTTCAGGCTATGCTCACTGTCAGGTGCTCTGCCATAAATCTGCAAATGCCTCCTGAGAAAACAGGGCTTAAACAAGTTCCAGGTACCTTTACAGCAGCAAGGCATTAAACCTTGAAGTAATTCTAATGCAGGCATTGCAGAGGAATTTCAGGTTTTCTAATGTAATTTAGATTAGCTTGCGTAATGCCGTTTTGAGAGAGTGGGGAGCTTCCCCTCCCCTGATGGCTTTATTGGTTGATGAAAGGCTACTTAGGAGGAATGTGTAGAAGATTCAAACAAGAAGTTACAGTGGAAACACATTTGGGAGATGTATTGCATTTTTCAAGTCAAATGTAAGAAATTACAGCCTGTAGCAAACGCCACGTGTTTTCTTAACTATGTAAAGCTCTCCGGAGTTAAGTCACTGAATATGTGGCGTTAGAATGAGTTAAGAAAACAGATTACAGCATGTGTGTTGAGACTGAGCTTGTGAGGTGCAAATATCTTCAGGTTTGGTGATTTTTTTCCTTTTTTTTTTTTTTTAACCTTTCCCTCATGGTAGAATGGCTTTAAATAGTAGAGTGTTATCTATATAAGTTTTTTAACATGTAACTCCTTGTGACTGATAGAGAAGGTGGTAGAGCTCCGCATGGAGAGATGGATAACTTTGAGGTGGTTGATGCTAAGCAACCTACACCTGCTAAGCCACATTGTAAACATGGTGAGCTTTACAAATGAGATAAACAACCCTGGGACCACCAACAGCTGCTGTGCAAGTCTGTGTTAAGTTTATTAATAAGGCATGTGCTTTTTAAGGCATCTGTTGGAGAAAATGTGCAGAGAAATCTCAGTGTAATGTTATGGTCTCTTTTTGAGACTATCTCCTGTGTGGCACTTTAAGGAGGTGTTAGATGTAGGCATTTTGATCCTACTCTTCAGACTTGAAGTAAATATTTAGAAAAGTAGTAGGGATTTTTGGCCAGTAATGGTGATCTAGGTGGTCGTGAGTTCAAAATAGCTGAAGCTATTTCATTATTTGCTTTTCTAATTGTTGTAGCTCAAGGTAATGGTGAAAAATGATGCTTCTGGCCCTAGTGTGGCCCTTGAAAAAATATCATAGGGACCTTGTCAGTCTTTTCAAAAATAGTTGTGGATTAGTTGTGAATTTACAACATTGCCACCTTGCTGTAGCATAGAGTTTAGCTGACAACCCAAGACTTTCTTACGACTTCTGCTGGCAGAGGAAATGCTTTAAGATTTGTCACTTGTGTTTGTAGTTACTTCAGTTCAAGGCCACATCCATAAATCCATTAAAGTTCAGGAATCTGGGGTGTTTAAAATGTACCCAGAAATGACCTCCTGCTCTTCCCAGAGTAGAGTAGGATCTAGATCTCTTTGTGTTTCAAAGCATAAAATAACTCCTCTTTCTGGCATCTCACACTGCTACTCTGCTGGATGAGAAGGGGGATTGACATCCTTATAGGCAAAAGCCTTTTTATACAATTGGCCAAGTTTTTGTGTGGTCCGGAATCGGGGAAGAATCACATCCATGTGAGTACTCTGGTTCCTTATGGCTGCTGTGGTTAATGTATTTGCATCCTCTGACCTGGCAGCTATTCTGCATCAGTACTTGCGTGCAAACTAACATTCAAGTGGAGAGGAGAACTTCCAAAAGTATTACATGAGCTCCTCTAAAATCTCTTTTTTGTGGCACGGCCTGATGAGGGGCAGTAGAGCCACTGATAGTGCAGTGCACCCTGGCCATGCCCCCTCTCTTCCTGCAGAGGGGAGGCTCCTGGCTCCCCCTCCTTGCACTGGCAAGTGTTGGCCCTGTAGAAGTGCTGAGTGTTGGCTGTCAGGCAAGAGGTGATCAGATAATGCCTCAAGTGAGCCCTGGCTAGCCCAGCATGCGAGCATGAGATGAGCTGTTGTGGAAGGGTTAATAAAGCAAAATATATTTGGAAAGTGTTAGCTCCCACTAATGCCAAGGAAAACTCTGACTTTAATGCGTGGCCTTGTGGTTAGTCATCATTGATAAAGTTCAGGTCTAGATTCAAACAAAAATATTGATGAATGTTCTTCTGACATCGTTTATGTGACAAGATTTCGCCCGTGGCGTAGCTGTAGTCATTCACTGGCCTGGCCACGTAATCTTGTTACAAGACTTTGATGAACTTACTCCAAACAGGAGATTCTTGAAGTCAGTCACCACAAGCCCAGCACTGCCAAAAATTATCTGCACTTATTCTTTGGAAGTTTGTTGCTGGGAAAGGGTCAGGCATCTACCAAACAGAATGCAGTCTCACTTTATTTAGGCATAGATGGTGACGTTGATTACCCTCATGTATCAAAACCATGATAAAAGAAACACTCAAGCAGAATTTAGGAAAACAATCAAGCTGGAAATGTGGGGGCACGGAGGTGTTTCCCGTGTTGCTGCACTGACCCAAAACATGAAGGCTTAAAATTGTAAAGATGGGCTCTTGCTTGGAGCATCCCGATTGGTAAATGCACTGCTCATCACTCTGTAAATGTGGCTTTTTCTGCCTTCTTTCCTGGGTCTGTTGTCAAGTCAAGTTAAAATTGTAGGCTTGAAGCAAGTTGTGGGTTTTGCACGGGGCTAAGTAGAGCTGTTTTCGAGGTCTTAATCCCAGTGTTGTGTGCACATGTTGTAAAGCCAGAAAACTTCAGAATATTCTCAGTACTCAAATATTATTGTAGAGCTTTGACTATGGAAATACTTGCATGCAACGGATCTGGTGCAGAAATGAGGATGGGTAGTAGTCAGAGCAGCCTTTAGCTGGGAAGATAAAGAGCTTTAAATGAGAAGCCACAAATGTGGAAAAGGCGGTGGAGTAAACTACAAGGGGAGCTTAACACTCAGAAACAACATTGTGTATATGTGCTAGGCCTTTCTGCTTGCTGTTCTAGACTTTTAAGACTGCAGTTATTTTGGAGAGTTTGAGAGACTCTTGTGGATTAAATATAAAGAAAAAATGATGTCCTACACAAAAGCTAAATTTCTTTAATGCAGATAATATTTGTTAAGTTCCTCAGAGAGCCAGTAGTATGTAGAATTAAATGCAGTGCCTTGCTGCTGCAAAGCAAATACTGGTGTGTTCAGCTTCTTGTTCAGCTGGATCATGCTGTATTAAGATACACAGTATTTGGTACTCACTAATTTGTAGTGACATCAGCACCTCTTAAATTACTTTAAAAAAAAATGTTTCTGACATGGAAGTATTGTAGAGGGAGAAGTTAGCAAGCAAAGTGCAATCACCAAAAATGCAAGTAGAGGCAGTGATAAAACCTCATAGTTCCCTGTCTCTTAGCCCAAGGTGTGGATCGGGGTGCACTAAAACCAGTTTTCACATCAGTTAAACTGAGCTGGAGAACAATAGAACGCAATTACTTCTGTGAATGCCCCGGGATCGCCTATGGACCACCACGAGGTGGCACCAGGGGCAGCCCTACGTGCACTTGGGAAGCGCTGCTTTCACCAGGATCCCTGAACAGAGTTTAAGTGCCTCTTTCTACAGGAAGGGTAGGAATGAACGGCGAGAACCATAACAAAGCTGTGGATCTATAATTAAACGGGGCCATGTGTCAGGGTTGCTTCAGAGTAATTATTTTCCATGAACTCTGTAAAATCCGGATGGTCAGTAGCTGGAGAAAAAACGAGGATTTATAAATAATGGTTCTGGAGAAATTGATGTGAAAAGCAGGAAGGATGCTTGCAGTCTAAAACATTAGATGCATGTTAATTAAAACATTGTACAAATTCTTAATTTCTTCCGAGTTTGCCAACTTTTATATTTGACAGCTGTGTCGGGGATATAGGAGACAAAGCAAAAATGAGTAATATTTATGTATCGTTAGTACCATGTACAATTTGCAGTCAGAAAGTTATGTATAAACACTTCATGTTCAGCTAAATAACACATCCATGATGATTACTGTTAGCACGAGAAAAATGTGGTCGCTCTTGTCTAGGCACCAGTGCTGGCGTTTCCCTGAGGAGGGGGGAAATCTCTTGACCATGGTGCTGGCCTTTGAAAGTGAATCAGCACTGTAATGCTTTTCTCCTTCCTACTGCAACTTCCAGGCAACACCTGCCATGACTTAAACAGAGTAAAAGTTCATGTATGCTCCAGTATTCCTCCTGCATACTCTAAAATCTGCATGTCCTTTATTGCCTCTCAGAAGAATATCTGCTCATCTGACTGTGAAAGGCGTTCTGTCCTCTCTTGCCTTGTGAGACTGAGCTGTCCTGTGTCTTGAGATGATTTTTATTATTTGCAAATCATCAAGTGCCTTAATGCAAGTATGGAGTGCCACACTGGCACTGTGAGCTGATGATTCTGCTCACACAACTGCCCTTCTCATGCAGAAGGCTGATTTTTGGTCCTTCTGAGAGCTACAGTTTCAAGGCTTTGGAAAGCACCACGTGTTTGCTTTAACTTTCTGTTCTTCTCTAGCACCGCTTTCAAAGTATCCATTCCGCCAGTTGTGTTTCTGAGAAATGGAAGGGGGAATACCTTGTGAATGTTGAATGTTTCAGGGGGTTTTTTTGGTTTTTTTTGGTCTTGTGGATTCCTAGTGTGCAAGCTGTGCAGTGAAGTTGCTCATGTCTCTACTCTAAGCTTCTACCTGCCTTTCAGAACTGGTCATCTTGAATTTTTTTTTTTTTTTGGCGATTAAAAGGCAGTGAGGCCTCTCCTGTTTATCTCAGTCTTGAACAACCACCTTGAAATCATTCAGCTCCTCATGACAACAGCCAGCTTCCTGATGGTGTTGGCATCTGCCAGGGTCTAATACCACATTTTGTTGTTTTTGTAGGATATCTGGGAAGGCATCTGTCACTGCCAGGTTCTAAGGTCTGGGCTCTTCCATTGCTGCCAGGAGCTGCTTTGTGATGACTTCTTCACAGCACTATTACTTGTAATGTCTTTGAAGGGCTCTGGATGTGCAAATAGGGAATAACACACCTGTTTCCCACTTGCGGCACTGGAGCAATCCCACAGAACTCCTATTTGACTTCTTCATACTGCTAGGACTGAATCTGACGTATTCCTCAGATGATTTCCCTCTGCCTTTCAAGAGTTAGGTGCTGGACAAGAAAAATGAGGAACTGTTGCTGGGTGAGTTAGTGACAATAAACACAGTACCCAGAGTGTTCAGTGCCCCTTGACTAACCAGGTTTCCCAGGTCCATGTGAGAAGGTAGAATGAGGAGAAGAGCCAGGAGCAGTGGATAAGGATTGAGGCAGGGGTTCCTGTGGAGAGCTCAACCCACACGAATTCACAGGACTTGATGGACCCCATCCAAGATGGAGAGAGAACCTGCTGATGCCCTCACGAGGCTGCTGGGACATTTTTCATGACCACCTTTAATGGAGAGCGGGGAAAGTCCTGGTGACTGGAGGAAAGCAAGTGTTGCACCCCTCTTCAAGCAAGGCCTGGAAAGCAATGTAGGGAACTGCAGGGAGTCAGCCTTGCTTCTGTGCCTGGAAAGTCACACAGAGTCCTCCAGGAACTTGTCTCTGGGCACATAAAAGAGAAGTGGTTGGGAATGGTCTGCGTGAATGTGGGAATTTACTGGAGTCGCAGCTGATTATCAGGATTGCCTTTTGTGATAAAGTGACTGAATTTGTGGAATAGGAGAGAGCAGTGTATATTTTTTACCTCAACTCAGCAAGGCTTTCACCACTTTCTCCCACCATCTTTTTGTATTAAAGTTTAGGATGTTGTGGGCTGGGTGGCTGGGCAGCCAGATGGGTAAAGCACTGACTGGTGGATTGGGCTCGGAGGGTCGTGGTTGGCCTCCGTGGGTAACAGGCTGACATCCAGGTGGAGTCTGGTGACAAAAGGGATGCTGCAGGGATCCCACCTGGCATCTTGAACTTTTGGTCAGTGACCCAAAGGAGACAACTTGGTACGCTCTTAGTGTGTTTGCAAGTGACACAAAGTTGGGGAGAGCCATCTGGTAAACTTGGGCATGGAGCTGCTGGAGGAATTGATCAGCAGGAGCCCATGGAATTTTACAAGGAAAAAGGCAAAGATCTTTTTAAAAACCAGAGTTTTTAGTTGAAGCAGCTTACAGCTCCAGCAGGGCTGAGTGCCTGTGACAGGCCTGGAGGTCAGGCTTGCACTCGTGCGTGCCAGGAAGGTTGCACTGGACCGTGGTGGCTGCCCAGGGCATGCAAGGCTTGCATTGCTGGTTCCAGTTCATCACGGGTCCAGAAAGAAGAAACGGGAGCAGTGGCTTGTGCAGCTGGTGTGTTTTAGGGAAATAATCAGATACCTCAGTTATATTTTTTAATGTGTTAAGTGCTGCTTCCCCTGACAGAGAAGTTGCTGGTTCCTGGGCAAGAAGTAGCTTGGCAAGTGGGATGGCAAGGAGACAAATGGTGAAGTCTTGCAGTTCAGGCTCAGATGTTTTAAGTGAACCATGGTACGGGTATTATACCTTGTGTGTGGAAGGACAAGGTGTTTTGGTGTTTAATTACAGGCTGCTGCCTATGAACGAGACATCAATATGTTACAAGGCCTCTGTCCCTGCAGTTTAGTTTCCAGTTTGGTCACCTGCCAAAAGATTCTGCTACTTTTAATATCCTTATTTGGATCCTCTGAAATAATGGCCTGCACAAGAGCAGATCTCTGCTGTGGTTTTATGGTCTAGTGAAGGATTTTATAATTCAAACCTTTTCTCAGCCAGAGCAGGATCAAGTGACTTTTTCCATATCTGGAAATTATATTATTCATTACAGAACAACATGAAAAAGCTGGAAAGTGTAACTGGGGTGTATATGTGTTCCAGGGTGAAATCTGTCACTGTTTCTCACAAACCTGAGATGTGATAGGGCTGACAGCTGCAGGGAGATTTGTTGGTGCTTTTTTGCCTGCTCTAGTGAAAATGAAAGGGTTTTTTGCCCTTTGAGCTGTGGTGGCTGCCTCATTTTTGGCTTATGTCACTACACTGAGGTGACAAAGTTTCCACTTTCCAGCAGAAGGGACAGCCTGAAGTATGTGGGCATGTCTCTGGATTTCATTGTAAAATCTCAAATTCACTCTTGGATATTTTTGTGTATGTCATGATCCGTTTTCCTAAAGTAATCTCAATTTCTCATGACATTTAAACAATGCTAACTTATTTTGTTAGCTTTAAAAATTAATTTTTAAAGGAGTAAATTGATTTAAATAGAACAGGTTGCCCGGAGAAGCTGTGGATGCCCCATCCCTGGCAGTGTTCAAGGCCAGGTTGGACGGGCTCTGAGCAACCTGGTCTAGTGGAAGATGTCCCTGCCCATGGCAGGGGTTGGAACCAGATGGTCTTTGATGTCTCTTCCAACCCAAACCATTCTAGGATTTAAAATCCCAAAGTTAGAAGCCGGTCAGTGTCAGTCCTGGTTACTGCACAGCTCTAAGGACAGGGCTGCCTAGCTGGCTACTTATCCAGGGAATCTGGGAATGTCAGTATTGCGTTTGAGGACACAACCAAATGAGGCATTAACAGTCTGCTTCTGAATGCTGAAGCCAGCAGGAACCATGGAGGAACAGGAATGGGAACAACACACATAGTGCAGGGAAGGGATTTAAAACACCTTTCATAAGACCTGGTTCTGTTTCCAGGGCCGATGCCGTCGCTCCTGCAGGACCCTGCATAAATTAGGGAAAATTGTGCTTTTGTTGAACCCGAATTTCTGTTGGTAAAGCTTGCAACTTCTTTCACAGATAGGAGGATGCCAGTCGAGAGAGATGAATGCAATATAAAAATCCCCAGCAGATGGGGACTGGAATTTCCCAAAGAGCAGCGCTGCCAGCTGGCTCCTGAGGGGCTTCAGGACTGACACGAGCAGCCTGAGGGAAACACTGGGAGGCTGCTGCTATCCCAAAGGAGGGGAACGTGGTGGAATGGGGCATCAGTGTCCAGAGCTGCTTTGTGCCTTCTTCAACACAACGGAAATTCCAAATGGTCAAAATCTGTATTTCAGTTTTTTATTTTTATTGATTAACAGAACAATTCCTCACAGAAGGCCACTATGTCCATCCATTGGCACAGTCCCGTGTTTTATGTACCGCCTTTTCTGTACATATGGGAAATTAGGAGATGTTTCAGAGATGAGCAGGGGATGAAAAGAGCTAATGAGTTACTAAGAGATTGCCTTAGCAGTTAGCACTGTACAGATGGATGAAACCAGCATGCTGTCCTTTCAGCAGTATGATCCAAGAGGAAGACTGAGCCTGCTAAAAAATACAGATCAGCACCCACGCTGCTGTGGACTTCCTCTGCTTTAGTAATTATAGTATTTTCTATAGAGCAGATGTAGCATGCACATCATATATATATAGTAAATATAGTATTTTCTGATTGCTTAAAAAGAAGTGGAGCTCTTGTGAGTGCAGTGCCAGCTCCTTATATTTGTAAAGAGAGGGACTTTAAAACCGCCATGAATGGCACAGTCAGGTTTCTAAACATTTCCAGGCAGGAGATTATCAGAGGGTTGGGTCATCCTGTGGCTGTGCAGGACTCGAGGGCATTGCGGTGTGTGGGCTGCAGGGACAGTGTGGGTGTCTCCCAGGAAAGCTGTGCTGCTTCAGGTTCCTTTCTGCAAGATGTAAATAGTGGTGCTGGCTTCTTTGCAAAGTGCCTGGAGCCTGACAAATGAAGTTGTTTATGATGTCGGGAGCAGCCTAAAATCATAATGGCTCTTGGAGGGAATTTTTAGAAGCTGCATTATCCTTTGAAAGGAAGATGAAATACAGAATTATGCCAGATGCTCTTAAGGATGTAAATACCCTCTTTTCAGACAAAATCGTTAGCCCAACTTTCACGAGCTTTACTTAGGCAGGGCAATATGAGGGAGGGCGAAAAAGCAAACAGGCGCATTCCTCCTTCCCTAATTCCACTGCATAAAGCATTATGTCATCCAAGGCACTGGCTTGGGAGTCCCCAACACAAATGCTGGGTGTCCTGGAGGTGCCACTGCTTGTCTCATAGACATGTGCTTCTCCTCATTATAACCAGCTGCTCCACAAGCCTTTTGTGCTGTTGTCTTCCTTTCTGAATTTTAAAATTACAGTGTTTTTTTCACAGGCATCTCATGCTTCTTGTAAGGCAGCAGAGCTCCTGTGAGGATTCAGGCTCTGAGGTGGTGTTGCTGCATCTGTGGGCCCAGATCTCTTCCTAAGTGAGGCCCAGATGTTTGTTCTGCAGGGGAGTGCTCTGTCCAGGTGTGAAAGGGTTTGTAACTGATTTTTCTGGAGGTTTTCCTGTAGCTGTCTTAGAACCTCTCTGGTTATTGAATGAGAACGTGCGTGTTTTGTTCAAGCCAGCCTGATTCTGGAGCTGACATCAGGCTGGGTTGCAATAGTCTCCTGCTGGTATCTCATGAACGTCACCCTGGCACTGTTCCCAGCTGGAGGCAGTGGTTGTCTCACATCGTGTGAAGGTGATTTTCCAAAAAAGCCTCCTCTTACAACGGTGCTTAGCAGACCAGATCTTCTCAGTCTTTACTCTCCCCTCATCTCCTCCTCACCCGCAGACCCGGTTTGAACCCGGACAGCCCTTCGAGGAGGAGGAGGGGAGGAACTTTCTTGTCAAAGCAGCGGGGAAAGGGCATAAATGCAGGTCCCTGTCGCAGGGCACCGCCTGCAGACCCGGGAGCATCCGCCCCTCCAGGCAGCAGCCTCGAGGGCTTGGAGAAATCCGTGCTTGCGTAAGCGCTAATTAGCACTGCTGAAGGACTCGTAATCTCATTGAGCAACTGTTTGGGGTGGCGGCTGGAAAATGGCCTGAGCTGTGCTGCTGGGGGCAGCTTCGGTCCTGTGGATAGGAAGGGAGATCCTGGCGATTGATCCACTGAGCACGTCCACGCTGATGCTGAGGTTTTGGAGCAGGAAAGCCGATGCCACAGTCTGCCCTGGCCAGACGCAGGGACCTGTCTGTGTCTCGACAGAGCTCTCCTCTGGACTGTGACAAAGGGGCAGGTTCTGCAGCCGCAGACGTCTCATGATGAGAGAGATGGTTGGTCACAAACACGGTGTTTTGCTGGGAAAATTACTGTCTGGACATGCCCAAAATGCACACTTAAACCTCGGAGCATTTCTAGAATATCTGATCTGGAGCTGTTCTATGCCGAGTTCTTGACTTTCCGCTGTTAAACCTGTGAGGCTCCAACCAGTGACTCAGCAGGTCCTTTGCCATTTGCAGCAGGGAAATGCAGGAACAGCCTGTTCGCTTCAGCCCTGCTGCCGGTTCGATTTCTGTGGTATTTCGACAGATCGAGCCAGTATTCCAGATCACATTTACGTGGCTTATAAGGTCGTTTGCCGTATTCTAAATACCTGGAAAAAAAGGAGGGTTTGTGTCTTCTCAGTGCTCAGTTCTAATCTTTCCCCCCGGCTGGCACTGGCATGGGCACTCTGTGGGGCAGCTTCTCAACACTTCGAAGAAGAACTGAAATTTTATTCCTGCTCCAGCATTCATGTGCTGTAACCCAGAAGCCCAGCCCCTTGCTCCCCCCGGATTAAACACGCTTGCTTTGAGATGTCCCTGTATGTGCAGCGGTCAGAGGGAATCCCTGGAAACAGGGAGCAGACGTGACTCATTTTGGATGTGTGCGGATGTGGCCGTGCACAAACACATGGTGACACGTGCCCTGCGGCACTGGGAGCAGAAGGAATGGCAAGGAAACTATTTCTCTCTCTGACTGAATTCCAGCATGGATCTCATTTGTGTCGCTGCCCCTTGCATGAGCTCATGAGTGCCCCAGCTTCCCTGCCAATGGCTTTTTGAGAGTTTCAGCTTTGAAGTAATATAGTCAGCAGCGCAGGGCGTGGGGGCAGAGGGCAGGAGGGGAGCTGGGACACCTGCAGAAGAAAGCCACAGCCCAGCAGCAGGAGCTGGAGGTGCTCACAGTTGGTCACAGGCAAAGGCTTCACTGTCAGTCATTAGTGTTTGTTTTGAATTGGTGGAACAAGAATTGAGAAACTGCTGGGCAGGAGGGTTGGGAGATTTTTGCTTTCAGGGAGCTTGTCATCCATGTGCAGGAAGCAGGGAGACACTTGTGTTTTAGGAGGCTAAATCCGCCACCCAGAGTATTTTTCTGAGGAGTTTCAAACTGTTGTTTACCTGCAGCAGAGCAGTGGAGACTACACTTGGTTCTACTCTGAAGATGTGTGTGAAGGGGACCCCTGAGGCAGGCACAGGCAAGTTCTCCAAGTACTGCTCTGCTGAAATTTGTATGTGGGATTTTGGTTTTGGTGTGTTTCCCACGTGGAGAGGCTGTGCTTGCCCTGGGGTTCAGCAGCGTCAACCCAAAATCTTTGCAGCCCACTTGCCTCATCCTGCTGGGACGACTCTGGGTGTATGGCTGTGCTTGCCCTGTCTCAGAATGAACCACCATTGCTGGCATTCTCCTGCTCCATGCTTTGGTCCAGGATGAGTGAGAAGGAGCCTGAGGTGCCAGCGGGCTACACTTCAGGTGAGGCATGTGGAGAGGAGAGCCCATATTCCAGCAGCCAACCTGTGCTCCTTGCTTTTATTGATTGATGTGCCTTGAGGGTTTATTTCTGACAGAGGCTTCTCTGGGTTGCAGGGGCTCATCAGGGTGATTTTCAGCTGTTCCTATGTGGAAAATATCAGCCTGAGTAATCCCACAGACAAGTGAATGGTTTCAGTTTGCTCATTTCCAATTGCCTCGGTGCGAGCAGAGCAGGTAGGTGGAGGAGATGGGCTGTGAGTAACTCTGCCTTCCAGATGGTCCATTTCATCCAGGTCACTCAGTGTGGATTATAAATGAGATAAATGGGAATGCACTGTCTATACATAGCATCAACGACAGCATCTGTGACAGGATGTTGTCAGGATGACAAACTCACAGGGTATATGCAGTTACAAGGAGCAAGGTTCAGGTCTGGGCATCTTAATTGCCATTCCTAGGAAACCTGGTTGATGTTTTCCCTGTTTGAAAGAAGTATGGCCAATTACCACCCATATTCAGGAAGGGTTTGAATTCGGTTAAAACTGGTCCATGAAAAAAGCTCTTAGGGCAGTTCTGCCTATCCTGATGTGAAGGGATTGAGGGTTTGACCCATTCACCCCTGAAAACAAAGACTGTAAATTAAAAGGTTGATGGAAGGTATTAATTTACTTGAACTAAAGGAACTGAATGGTGCAAGAACAATTGGCTAACTGACATCCATGAATACCTTTGAGCTAGGCATGGGAAGTCTGTCTGTTGGTGGGGTGAAGCTCTGGGAGTTGCACTTGCCTTCTGGAGCTCTAGGAGCTCTTCATTAGCAGCCTCTGGAGCTTCAGCCTGAAACCGCTCATCAGGAACAGTTGTTTGTGAGATGAGTGACTGGGCCTGATTGACCCAAGTCCCTTCCAGTCCCTATTTATGTATCCTGGGGATTTTTAGTCATTTATTCTGAGAGATCTCACATGTAAGAACAGGGCTGGGTGCCTGGCTGGCCAAGCAGCAAGGGAAAGGGCCAGAAGATGTTAGCACAGGCCAAAGAGCCAAGACTATCTGGGAAAGGTTTGGGAGCAGTCCCCCACCCCCTTTGAGTGTGTAGATATCCTGGGTCACCCTGAGGGCTGCGTGTTGACCTGGCACTGCTCCTGGTAGCATCTCCCTCCGCCAAGGGATGGTCAGATCCTCTGGGCAACCCCATGAGCCTGTGGTGTTACAGGAGATGGGGTCATGCTCCAGCTGTGTCTGTGCCTGACACAGCACAGCCACACCTCAGCAGCCAAACCTCACATTTGTGTGACATTGGGAAGCAAGATCTGATTCCCAGTGGTGGGCAGGTGTGGGCACCTGGGAGCATCACAGCCCCTGTGCTGCATGCAGCTGGTGGAGGTGAGAAACGAGAGCCGCACAGGCCCTGGCACTGGACACTGCCGGGTCCCCCCAGGGATGTGTGAGCAGGAGCCATGGAGGGTGGTTTGGCTTTCAGTCCTGCGCCCGAGCCCTGCACTCAGGAAGTCACGTCGGGGCTGGAGGGGTCTCAGGTCCCTGCCCTGGGGTGAGCACTGTGCAGGACCAGTGACAGAAATCGGGCGTGCAGAGCGTTTTTCCCGGACTCCGAGTGCCCCTGGAGCAGCCTGTCCCCCCACCCGCCGGTGCAGGGGCTGCAGGGGCCGAGCGGCCGGGCCGTGTCCCTGAGCGGGGGATGGTCCCGCCTGCCCGCGGGCAGGGATGTGATCCCTGTGTGCCTGCGGGATCGTGCCGGCGAGCCCCGGGGACCGGCGGCGGGTGGGAGGGGCTGATGTCAGCGCGATGGACCCGTATCTGTGGCAACCAGGATAAATAAATAAATAAGGCGCGTGTGCCGGAGCAGGAGGCGCACAGGGCGCTGCGCTGCCCGGCACGGCCCCGCCGAAGATCTCTTAAGCGGCTTAGCGCCCTTGCTCCAGTTTATTACCTGAGCGTCTCCCTGCCTGCCGGCTGGCTGGGAGCATCCAGCCCCCTCGGTGGGGACCCCGGGAGCCTCCCCCTCTCTGCATCCCTCCCTCTCTCCCTGCTCCCTCCCCGGCGCCGGCAGTGGTTCGCTCCGAGCAGCCGGAGCTCCATGCGAAGCCGCTGCTCCGCGGTGGATTCGGGTCCAGCCGCGCCAGGCCGGAGCCGCCCGCCCTCATCCCCGCGGGCAGGTGTGTGACTCCCCGGTGCCTGCGGGAGACGAGCGATGCTGGAAGCGCTGTAGCGGAGCTGGAGATGGATGGTGTCAGCAGCAACAGGAACATGTCTTACAGTAGATGGAGTTACAACAGGTATCGTCTGTCTTGGTTTGGTTTGCTGTTTTCTTTTTTTCTTTCCTGATATTGTAAATCCACTGTACTGTTTATATAAATCGAGATGGGGAGCTCTCTTCAGGGAAGCAAAACCCTTTACTGATGCTGCTTTTCCAGTCTGAAAGACACTTGGGACACCCTGGGTTCCCAGCAACTCGAGCAGCGGTGTCTGGTGATGTTTAGCAGGTGTTTGTCTGGAAACCAGGCTGGGAGTTTCACCCTGGGCCAGACTGGGGATGCTCCCGGCCCTGAATGCAAATGTTTTCCAGGCTCTGTCCTCTGAGCAAGGCTCTGAGATGCAGTGATCACCTCAGCAGTCACCCAGACTTCCAAAAGGCGGTCTGAGGGAACTGCTGCTCAAAGCCGGCACTGACACGTTTCCGATAAATATGAACTAAAGCTTGGGAAATGAAGGTGGCAGGGAGCCAGGATGTGGCTGAAGAGTGGTGTTTTCAAGTAAACCCTGTGTACAGCCCGGGTACCACAGCGCTGAGAGGGCTGAACTGGGTGTCTCACCGAGACGGTTGAAGCATTCCCACCATGTTTCATATCAGCATGTGTGTTTTTCCTTTTCCGGGAAACAGAAGTTTATCGTAGCATTAACTTTGTTTTTAAGTGATTCACAGCTGTGATTGATAGGTTCTGCAAGCCTGGATTTAAAAAACAAGGTACAAACTTTATGCTCTTTCTTTTTTTCTTTTTGTCTGAGTAAATGTTAGATCTGAAATGCTAAGAATATGAGCATCTCACTGATTCACTGTCACAAACTACCATGATATTCTGAGGAAATAGCCCTTGGAAGTGTTTTTCAGTGCTTAAACAGGTATTCAGTGTTGCCCACGCTCCCTGGATGCGTGGGTACGTATGTTTTATACGTGCATCTAGAGCGTTTCACTCATTTTTGGTGCATTCCTACTGCCTCAGCAGAAAATACAGAGATACAGTGGTGCCAATGGAACAATGTCTTCTTTAAAAAAAAAAGTATATGTTTATGTGTATGTAAAACTGAGTTATACAACAAGCTGTGATTTTATGCATTTGTTGTCCCATGCAGAAGATTCTCTCCATCTTCTGCCGTGTCCTCAAAGAGCAGCAGTGACACCCCATAGTGCTCAGTCTGTCCCATGCAGCCCAAGTTTACAGCAGTTTCGATATCCTGACCCCAAGTAAACAGTCCAAACATTTCACACAAACTCCTCTTGGATATTTTCTCCCAGTGCTGTTCCACTGTGATCTAACCTTGTGTATTGCTTGCAATCTGTTTCTCCAGTTTTCAGTCTGCCCCGACCCTGACAGAAGTCACTGATGATTGTTCATCAGCCTTCACCCGGGAACATTCTGCTCTTGTGCGTCCGCCCTGCTTGGCTCTCCTGCTTTGTCTGGGGGCAGGAATGCAACATTTCAGTGCCCAGGCTGTATTTTTGGTGGCCTCTTTCCAGACTTTGAGATTTTTCCTAATAAATCAAACTGATGCCTGTGTACTACATATATACACATCTATATATATACACACACACACACGCACATATATATATATATATTTCAGTACTGAGAGGATGAGGAGTGAATCACAGATTTTACTAAGAGTCTTCTTCTGAAAACCAGTGCAAAGTTGTTCTCTCACACTGACCTGCCCTCCCACACCCCTCTTATGCCCAGGCCCGTGGCAGGAGAAGGCACTAACTCTCTTGTACCCCAAGCCCTGGTGGCTGATGTTTGCATTTGGAGCATGTCCCAGCTTTGGTCTCACTCCCCAGTGGCCACAGAAGTCCCAGCTGCTCTCGGGGTGGCAGCTCTGTGGCAGAGTGTTTCAGGCAGAGGCATGTGGGACAGCCCCGTGAACAGCCAAGCACCGTGTGAAGGCCAACAACTGCTTCTTGGGATACACACCCAGGTACTCCTCTTGGTGTTGGAATCCATGAATCAGCATTGCAGGAATAGAGGGACTGGGCCAAAGGAGCAGGGGCTGCCTCCCATAAACATAATTGCATCTATAATAAAAAAAAACACCGCACATGGATTTTTCCCCATGGAAATGAGGGGAGGTGCTATGTCCCTTCAAGATGGCCCAAGCAGGGGTTTTTCTAGTGAGGTTTATCTGACATTTGGTGTGTATCTCAGCATTTGGCCCTGTGATTGTGGTCTTCCCTTAGACTTGCTGCCCAGGATATCCACAGGTTGTTCCTGCAGATAATTTGTGCAAAAAAGAGCAAGTCAAAGAGCCCTGACTGCAAAACTCGAGGTGAGGGAACCCCCTGCAGCAAAATTCAGCACAGTTCTCCTCAGTTGCTCTCCTAACCAAAGGAAAGCTTTCCCCCATTCCCTCCCCTAACCTAGACCAGTGTGTGTGTGAAAAAGAAACAGGTACAATTTGGAAAGGCTCTTAATGATCACATGTGGCATTTCCACAGCTGGCTTGTTGGCCTGCCTAAAAGGCCAGCTTTACCTTGTGCACATCTTTGCCTTCCTCTCATTTCAGTGCTGTAGTAATTTCCCAGTCACTCTGAATGTTGCCAGTTGAAAATAGAGGCTAGGCAGCAATTTAAACAAAAACTGGGGATATTTTGATGATCCTGGAAACAGTTGGTAATTCTGGGTTCAAATGGCTGAGTTTTAGAGTCAAATCATGCTTCTCCTTCACCTTCTGCCCTTGGTGATAAGCTGTTTTCTGGACAGTTTATGTTCAGTTTCTATTTGGTTTCTTCTCGTCTTGAGCATCCCGCTAGCTGCTCACCATGCCTGTTGTCCCTGGGTGTGCAGAAATGCTCCTCTTCCAGGGCAGAGCCAAACCTGCTTTTTTCCATGCCCCCAGTGTTCAGTGCTGGAGCAGGTTTGGCAGCTGGGCTGCTGCCCAGCAGCACTCTTGCTGCCTCCTCCCAGCTTTCTCCAGGAGCCGTTCAGGGCCTCGCTCTTGGAGATGCTTGAAACCTCCTCATGCTTGTGCTCTCTGCAAATAGAGCTTCCCATCATTCCCAGGGAAAGCTAAGGGAGAAGAGCCATTTATAAGATAGGAAGGTGAAAACGGAGAATAGGTTTTGGCTGCTGTAAGACTGAAGAGCCATTCTCATGAGCTGGAACACCTGAGTCCTTCCAGCACTCACAGCAGCTGCAGATCAGATCAGCAAATAATTAAACCTCAACACCACCACCCAAATTTGACCACTGAAGGTCAAAATGGTCCTCCTGAGGGCTTGAGGGAGCTCTGGGAAGGCACAATTTAGGAAAGTGTGCAGAATTCAGTCAACCCATGGACACAGGAGACCCGTTTGAAATCAACTATATGGGCAAGTACTTCAGACTGGGAATCTGCAGGCCAGGAAAAACTCAAGGAAGCAGTGGTTCTGTGTGATTTTGAAAGGTTTTTCATGTGTCACTGGACTACGCATAGCTCTTATGACGAGGGTCACAACTGAATGGGTAGTCTAGAAGGATTTCTTCAGGAGCAGTAGGAAGTTGTGCAGCAGAAGGAATGGGTAACCTGCACATTATATAGATGCATGAACAAAGATGGTGGTGTTGCTTTTTTTTTTACAAAACCCCAGTGAACCAGCAGGCCCCAACAAAATACCAGCTGTGGAGTCATCCCTCCTTTCTCACATTTCTTCCTCAGACCAATACATCCATAGTTTTTCTTCCCTGTCCTCTTGGTTTCATCTCCATACATACTTTCTGTTTCTGTCCTGGAGGGCTTTTGTGCAGCTGTACCAGCTTCACTAATTATCACATTGTGAATGATACAGGTTTTCTCCATCACCATTTGGAAGTATATTTTGGGAAACTTGCTCTCAGGATATTTCAACTGTTGGAGACAGCTTGAAACTTTTTTTCTATTGATCTCTATCTTTGGTCTATTCTGGATACCAATGTTGGTTTTGACTTCGTTTTGAAGCTGCTATTTCTGCTTTTGTCTTTTTTTATCCTGTGTTGAAAAGCTGTGACAGTGTATTTGGGTCATGGTGTTGGAGGGTTTTGATCTTAGATCTTTGTTTTTGAAGATTTTTAAACATCTCTGCTTGATTTTTCTGGGACGTGCTTTCATCAGTGAGTAAACAGGGGCTGTCTTCCAAACTTCATCCAAAAAAAAGTCATCTTAGGGAAACTTTACTTTCTTTTTGCTTCTCTTCCTTGGACTAGCACCTGTGAAATCCTGAAGCATGTACAGGTCTTACCTTCCCAGGCTTGCTGCAGCGAGCACACTTTGACTACGTCAAAGAGAAGCTCCTTTCCCCAGTTGCAGCCAATCCACCCTTCCCTCCTCTGCCATCCTGTGTCTTCAAGTGTTTCCTCCTGGATGAGGTGTCTTTGTAGCTGTAGTCATTGGAGAAAGCATCTGGGGGGACAAGAAGTGGAAGTTGTCCTATGGGACAAGAGGAGAAGTAGAATCAGCCAACCCTCAAGTGAAGCCAGAACAAAACATTCACGTAACAGATACATCAATCCTTATAAGCTTATCAGTGTTGTGCATTTAGTTTGCTGGAATTACGCTCTTTATTTTTCTTTCATAATAAAGCATCTTAATTTTGATGACAAAAGAGAACCTAGAGTTTGGGAGTGATGTTTCCCCCCTCGAGTCAAGGCACTGGGAATGACCTGCAGGTGTGCTCATGTGCATCCTCCCATGCTCGGGATGAACGTTTTGCGTTGGTTGGCAGCACATCCTTGGGGTGTGCGAATTCTCCAGAGACTTGTGACAGCCTTGCAGAGAGGTGTGGGAGAGGAAACTTCAGCTCCTGCTTCCCCGAAAAAGAAAATTTAAAGCTTCTTAAACAAAAGTAGCCTGAAAAAATATTTTAAACCCACTTGGCTCATGTATAGCTTTACAGTCCCAACAAATGTGAGAATTTCTTCACTGAAAGGGTGTCAAGCGCTGGAACAGGCTGCCCAGGGAAGTGGCTGTCACCATCCCAGGAGGGATTTAAAAGCCATGCTGACATGACACTTGGGGACATGGTTTAGTGGTGGAGTTGGCAGTATTGGGTTAATGGTTGTACTCAATCTTCGAGGTAATTTCCAACCTAAATGATTCTGTGGCTGGTGTTTGGAGCAGTAAATATCACAGCCAGCAGCTCAAGAGTGAGAGTAAGTTTTTAAAGGAAAGTCAGTGTTACAGCTGGTCTTCAGTTTATCCATAGTGGCATTATATATCCAGGTAACATTAGTTAAGAATTTTCAGTAAGAAAGAGAGAATCCCTCTAGTCTTAGCTTGCAATAAAAATCCACACAAAAGATACACATCTTTTGTCAGTACAGTTATAGATCTCTGTAAAAGTTCCAAGGCCTCTGTAAAGCTTTGTGCTTAAATCCTGCCTTCAGGTTGTCTCTTGAACCGTAAAGACATCTCTAGCATTTCTTCAGGACAGGAGGAAACCAACAAAACTGGCCATGAAGAGAACGGCATGTGATGTACCACAAGAAATGCTGCTCTGGGTCTCTTGTTAGCACTTTCCTCTTCCCATGTTCTGTGTGAATGCCTTTTGTTACCGTCTTAAAGACGCACTAAGTGCCTCGTCTGCCGTGCTGGGTCACGGAATTGTCAGGCTCTGCCGTGCCTGAATCCGTGCACGACGCAGGGAGGATCGAACGCTGCAGCTCTGAGCCATCAGATGCTCTTTGTGCTCTCTGCTGCAGCCCTCAGCATTAGATTATATCTTAAAGAAAAATCAGCCATGGCACTCACGGTCTGCATTATCATGAAAGGAAAACCTTTTCCCTCTCCAATACATAATTTGTGTAAATGTCACTACTAATTAAAGTCTGAGGAATGATGTCCATGCCTGAACATAAACAGAGAGGGGTTTCCTCTTCAGACCTGCATCAGGACAGAAGAGCCCTCCCTGCTGTTGACACGATGGCCTTTGAGATGACCAGGCTGAGTTCAGCCAGCAGCCACCTGTATTTGCAGAAGAGAGGGATGGTAGTCAGTGCTTGGATATATCTGCAATGCTTGAATGCTGAGGTCAAGAACAGGGGAAGATTCCAAGAGCTTGTATGAAAACAAAGATGCTCCTGGAGAAGTGCAGGTCTTTGAACTGTAAATTGTCAACAAATCAGCTCAAAATCAATTTCAAAAGTATTTTTTAAGTTGCAATTTGTCTCTAGAAGTCTACTACATAGGTGATCAGACAGGAAAATCACCTTGCCTGAAAAAAAATGATATTATTTCCTTATTTTTATGAGTTTGCTGTGTTGGGTTTGATTCCTTTTATCCTATTGGTGCTGTGGTGTGTTCTGGTCGTGTTACTCTGGCAAACTGCCACACCGTGTCAAACCTCCCATTACCCACTTGCCTGTCGGGTAAACGTGTCAGTTCAAATGCCTCCACCAATTTGTGGGTCCTTAGGGAGATAAAATCATGCCTAGATGCTGGAATTCCAGAGACAGTGCTCTTCTGTTCCGGAAACAGTCCACTTTGTTTTGAAGTTTCACCGTCTCATGCACCGCCACCAGCACCCTCCTCCTCCACGCCGTGCATTTCTGCTGCCTGTGAACACAAAGGGCTGTTGGGAGGATGGAACAGTCCCTCATAGCCCCTCCAGGCACTTATGTCATTGATATTTATGTTAAACTATTGATCTGTTCTTGAGCAACTGCGTGCAAGCTCACCTAGATTCACTCTTGTCTTCACAGAGTTTGCTGGCAATCCTGTAAAACACATTTCTTGAAGTCAAACTTTTCCAGCTTTAAAATCCCACTCGAAAATCCTGCTCAAACATCTTCTGCTGGGACTCCTGAAGTATCAAAGCCAATTCCTAAATGTGGCCTTTCTATGTGTGCTCTTGCAGGTTGTTTTGCAAAGCTGTAGCCTAAAATCCTACCAAAACTCAGGGAATTTGCCTGGTTGGTGACAGACGCTCCCAGAGAGCTTTCTGAGGAAGGCTGTGTCAGGAAGTGATCCAGAGGGACTCGTCAGGGGCTATCAATCAGAATCAGTCCAGGAGAGGCTGGCTCCACAGAGATTGTTTTGCCTGTCTGCAGGATGCTCAGATTTCTAATGATAAAGCCACATTTTTGCTTAATTCCTCTCTTGAATTTTGTACTTTTTTAATGTGGTACTATTGAAGTTTCAGCTTAAAGTTAGCTTATCCTTCCATCGTGTTTCTTTATATCTTAGGCGGAACTAATGAAGTGCTTGGCTTTTTAACTTAATTTGGCTGGTTTTGGGAAGAATAATGAAGCTTAGGCTTTGTAACAGGGTCTAGTAAATGTGAACCAGTTTTCAGAAAGAAGTTATCATCTGCTTTGTGAAACAATGCACTCAGACCTGAGAGGATTTTTTGGTAGGAAGGTGCAGATAAATCAGAAGGAGGAAATGAAGAGAGGGGCCAGTAGGGACACTGGGAGATGTTCATTGTTGGACACTGCAGAGCAGGTGAGTTGATTTTTATGTGCATGCAAAACAATGTTGGCAGCCAAGAATGACATGTGTGGTCAGTGGATTTGGTTGGTTTTAGTTAGGTGGGTCTGAGTAAACCTCAGAGGAGCTGACTTGCACAGTGCAGATTTCTGGAGGGGAAAAAAAATGCAGCATTCTAAATAATGAATAGTTTATAGCCTTGTCTTACTAGCAACAAGTGAGTAATAGGTAAATGCTGAGAGGGAGCTGGGAATTGGTGGGATTGGAGCGGGACTCCAGCGCACTGCGTGAACAGAAGCTTTGAAGATACTGGCAGTAGCTTTCCTTCCATGACATTCTGTGCTTCAGCAGGCCTAAAATCCAGACATTGATAGGTAAGTGTCACCTTCTCTTGGAAGCTGTGATTTTGACTGGGATGCTGAAGGCTGCTGTGTGTTCTTCGGTGTGCATGGACACCCTGCCTCGTTTTTCCAGTGACTGCATCACCCACATCAACACCTCAAATTTCACTCGTTTCGCCTCCAGCTTGTGCCATATAAACTTCTTTTTCTCTCTGGCCCGCTTCATTCTTCTTCTCACCTTCCTAGAAATCCCTTGAATGTATTTAATTAGTGAGGATTTTGAAACCGAGTTTGGGCCACTCACGCAAGAAGCAGAGGAGCCAGCCCGGGCTGTGAACCCCGGCTGAGGCCAAAGCCCACTTAAGTCCCTCCTTACAACCCTTCTGTTCTTCTGCTAATCACAGTAAGAGGATTAGCTCCAGGAGTAGGGGATGTTGGATACTACAGTCAAAGATGTTCGTATCAGACTCTGGGCTATTTGCATTCATCCTTTTGCAAATGTAAAATGATTCCTGAAGCAATGGGTGCACTGAGATCCAAGGCGATTTACTTATGCTTGGAGTACAGGTGTATGGATAGCCAGACAAGGAGCTTCGAACTGAAAAATAAGAACTATCCTTAGATCAGAGCTGAGAATTAATGTTCCAGACTTGTGGAAAACCAGAGGCTTTGTTCCCACTGTCCACTCATATTTGGTAGTTGTATCACACAGATGTCATTTGTTCTCTCTTATGAATAATAATGAGCAAGCACACAATATTGTTATAAAAGCACTCTGCTTTTCTTGATGTCTGAATTATACCTTGGGTGAAGGTGCACTCCTCCCATCAGCTCCGGGTGCAGGTGGGCTGATCTTTGCAAGAGCTGAGGCTAAGCCACAGCTATTTTTGCTTGTAATTTTTGGAGCTCCCAGAGTTGAGCTTCAGTCTGACTACAGGGGTTATTAAATACATCATCTCAAATATGGTATCATTAAGTGCAAATACTCTGCTTTTTGCCCATGAGGCTGGGAAGGAAGGTGGTGATATTTTCCTGATATTTGCAGTCTCCCCTGGGCATCAGCTCTTGGCTGCCAATAAGGCAAGAGACCTTGCTGCCTGCAGCCCCACTCTTGTGCTCCTGAAGGAAGTGAAGCCAAGATTTGTCCATCAGGCATCCTTCTGGACAGGCTGGGACTGCAGGCATCCCAAATGTGCCTGGGAGGGCAACTGAAGCTCGAATGTGGTGAACTCTGTTTTGTTCACTATAATATCTCTGTGATACCTTACATACATTTGATTCGTTCACTGTGAAATCTGCATGGAATAATAGCTTGTTTTAAAATGTAATTCAGCTAAAATGTCTGCAAAAGCAGAAGCATCTGTTTTGCTTATCCTTTGCAGTGAGGTTTTCCTGTTGTCTTGGCTGTGCTGTAGATTTGTTAGCATAAACCAATGAGTTGCTGAGTTGAGTCAAAGTGTTGCTCCAAGGGTGGGAGACAAGAATCTGTTCCATCTTGGTACACAAAAATACACCTGTTTAGGTGCAAGCTTTCATTGTTATTTGACAAGTACGAGTGTTCTGCTGTGCTTCTCTGATCATCCCATATGGAGCATTCCTGGGGAAGCTGTGCAGTGGGAACAGCCCTGAATTATGGGTGCAGGATGAGGCTGAGTGCAGTTCCTGGTGTGCTAAACTCTCTTGGTAGAGGAAGCTATGCATTCATTTTTGACTCAGCTTGAATTTTTTGGTGTTGATGATTATCTTTCTGTTAACAATCTCTCTCTGCTTTCACCTTTTCCCTGTCGAACTGCGGGACCGTCTGTCTGCTTTGAAATACGTGCCTAAAGCCCTTTCCTGTGGTTCTTATGAATCATGCCGAGAACAACACTGCAAAGAATATTGATTTACATCTTATCATTTAGCTTCCTGGCTGGTTGTTTGGTCCAGACTTTGCCTCAAAGATCAGCTGCTGGTAGTTTTATGCATTAATTCTTCCTGTGTGCTGAGCAGCATGAAAGTGCTTGTGCCTCCAGGAGCAGTGTGATGCTCCAGCAGGGGCATGAGGCTCTGAGTGTGTTTGCAAGTCTGGCTTCCTTACCAGTGACTGCTCTTTTTCTACAGCTGTACTGTCCAAGTTTGCCTTTTGGGTGTCATCTCAGCCACAGTGCAGCACAGTACAGCTGAATTCAAAAATTCTGAATTCTGTGTACAGTAAATTGTACGTCAATGTTGGAAATATATAGAATCTATTTTTTTTTTTTTTTGCTAAGTTTCTCTTCACCACTCTTGTGTAGGTAGTTGGCAAGTCAGGTAGGTGACTTGGATAAGAATAGGCACGGAGAGAGGGAGTAATAAAACGGATTATTTAGCAGAGAACAATACTAGAGCCCTTTAATGAGCCTTTTCTGAAGTATCTCAGATTCAGTCTTTTAATATGGTGCAGAAATTATGCAAAAAGTTTTCTAATGTTACTTGGATTCTGTCCACAAGTACTTTGTCAACTTTTTCCATGCATAAGTTACTGGAGGTCTGTAAGTTACAACTTATGCACCACTATATCTTATGCACTGTCAAGTTTTTCTGTGCACAAGCTACAGCAGGTTTATAACTTAGTTTTTTTGAGGGGAGACAACTGAAAACCCCATCCCTGTGTAACAAACTGTTCAAATATGTACTCAGATCCTGCTGACTGTGATATGGGGAGGCTGCTCTTAAATACTTGTGAGTCTGACTTAAAATTCCCCTTTGCCTGGATGCTGTGCATGAGGGCAGCCTTGCTGCCTGGCTTTGCCAGACGAAGGGAAAAGAGCACAGGGACCAGGGGAAGATCTTGCTGAAGCGACACTGATTGTTTAAATTTGAGTTCAGCTTTGTTTTTGTTACAGCCTTGTGGGCTGACATTTAACTACAGGCTCCTGCTCTCCACCCTGGCCCCAAATGGCCTTATGAGTACTCTGGTCTATGGATTTAAAAAGAAAAATAATCTGTAAGAGGAGACACAGAACGCTGCTGAGGAAACAGGAAGTGTTATCCAGCATGTTTTAAGGAATTGGATTGCTGACATCAACCAGCCACTCTCAATCTTTTGCTCACCCATGTGTAGGAGGAGGCATGTTTCTTATGGGATGTTGGAAGATGTGAAGTCTCTAGAATTGGATGTTTACAGGGAAGTTCGCTCCGTGACACTCCCTGAGAGCTGCCAGTGTGCTCCTTGCTCTGCCATCTTGTTTGTCCTGTGACTGGGAACTTTACCTTTCTTTTGATGCTTTTCAGACACACTCTGGATATATTAAGAGACTTTTAAGGCCACTAGATGAGCTTTGTTTTAACCAAATCCACATTCTCATCCCCCAGTCTGGAAATGGTGTTGGTGCAGGAAACACCCCTTTAAAAATACAGGAAGCTTAGGAAGACAGTTTGGTTATTCCCACCTCTTTCAAGTCCTCTCCTTTGTACTCTTTTTTCCTTCTGCTTTACTGTCTTGTCTTTTCCTTCCAGTTTTACTCCGATTTACACCATCCTGGTGATGGATAATCATAAAAAAAACCCAAAGAGGTATTATTTTTGATGCACCTTAGCAGTGGACAAGGCTAGAGAAGATGAGGATGGATCTTCACAGCTGTTCACTTGCCTGAGCTGTCACATGAAGGATTCAATTGCCTCCTGAATTAAATCTGTGCTGTCTTGATGGTGTATTATCTGACAGTTGGCCGGAGAAATACGAGCTGTTATTTTGAGGTATTAATCATGTTCTGAAACGGTATTGCAGTGTGGTGGTTGTGCAATGAGTACAGCTTGGCAGGGCTGAAAGCTGAGAGCCTTGCATGGTGCAGTGGTGGGTTTGCAGCCAGGCACCTCTGTAGGACAGGAGATTTACATCATGACTGACCTTTTGGTTGTTTGGGGGTTTTTGTTTTCAATACTACTTGATTAGTTAGCAGCAAAAAGAATCCTTTTATTCTTTCAAGTAGGACTCTTTTCTGTAAAAGGGCAAATCAAATTAGTTTCATTTCAGAAATAAGCCCTGTTTCATAAGGCTGGAGATGTAGTTTGTGAAGCCAGGCTCCCTCACTTGCCTTGACCCGGGCTGCATGCGGGGGAGGAGGAAGAGTGCTGTCTCAGCCAGCTGCCCAGCTCCACAGGCAGCAGTAACTGGGAATGTCAGGGAATGCCAGGACCTGCTCCAGGTGAGCACCACAAAACACCTATCCAGCAGGAGACTCTTTATGTCAGAGTGCATGGGAGGGAGGATTCCTTGATGTCTCTCCAAAATACGAGGAACTGGGCACCACTGGAAATGCCAGACGGGCATGCCTTTTTTTAAGCTTAATCTGAAATGATATAATTTCTACGAAGGGAGTGATGTGGATGGCATGTGATGGTGCTGGTGGGTTGCACAGATTCCCCCCACAGAATGCCTGTGTTTGGTGGAAATGCCTCTTAGGGCTTGACCCTACTCTTTGCTGTAAGCAGGAGTGCAGGTGCTGCCAGCAAACCTGACTCCAGAAGCTGGAACAGGCTCAACTCATTCCAAATTACCTCTTGTCCTTATGTGCAGAGCTGCAAACTGCTCTCTGCTCCTGAGTGTGTCCCTTGCCATGGAATCTGTCTGGATGGGAGTGCTGACTGCATCCTGAGTGCCTCTTTCAAAAGAAATACAAAGCAGAGTCCAGATGAACAGATCCAGAGCAGCCCTGCCGAGAAGGACTTGTGGGTGCTGGTGGATGAGAGGCTGGACGTGACCCAGCAATGCCAACTCACATCCCAGAAAGCCAAACTCGTCCTGGGCTGCATCCAAAGCAGTGTGGGCAGCAGGGCGAGGGAGGGGATCCTGCCCCTCTACCCTGCTCTGCTGAGATCCCACCTGGAGTGCTGCATCCAGCTCTGGGGTTCCCAGCACAGGAAGGACATGGACCTGTTGGAGTGAGTCCAGAGGAGGCCAAAAGGTTAATTAGAGGGCTGGAGCACCTCTCCTATGAGGAAAGACTGAGAGAATTCAGATTGTTCAGCCTGGAAAAAAAAAAGGCTCTGGGTGACCTCATTGTGGTCTTCTGGTGCCTGAAGGGAGTCTGTAAGAAAGATGGAGAGGGACAAGGGCATGTAGTGACAGGACAAGGGGGAATGACTTCAAACTAAAAGAGAGTTGGTTTAGATTGGATATTAGGAATAAAATTTTTACGATGGGGCACTGGCACAGCTTGGCCAGAGAATCTGTGGATGCCCCATCCCTGGCAGTGTTCAGGGACAGGTTGGATGGAGCTCTGAGCAAC
Source organism: Ptilonorhynchus violaceus (assembly GCA_013397565.1). Lineage (NCBI taxonomy): Eukaryota > Metazoa > Chordata > Aves > Passeriformes > Ptilonorhynchidae > Ptilonorhynchus > Ptilonorhynchus violaceus. The sequence continues at coordinate 1,434,017 of VZRJ01010608.1, read as the reverse complement.
CTGGTCTGGTGGAAGATGTCCCTGCTCACGGCAGGTGGGTTGGAACGAGATGATCTTTAAGGTCCCTTCCAAACCAAACCATTCTGTTGAGTCTGTGATTCCCCATAGAGGAAATGACATGGGGAGAGGTGCTGATATCCTGCCCTTCCTCTCCCCCACTCTCAGAATACCTGTTACGAAAGGATAGAGGGAATGGGGAACCCTCCTCCCACACATGCATCAAACTCCTGCTTGTGAGTTCATCTGTGCTAAGCTCAGGTGGCTCCCCTGCCTCAAACCCTGCCCATGCATTCTTTTTGCCCCTTCTGCCTGTCAGTATATATCATATTCACATGCCTTGCTCAGTGTTGCAAGACATAATTCCTTCCCATTTTTTAATTAAATCGATTCCAAAGTTCTACTTAATTGGATAAACACATCTTATTTCTACTTGCTGACTTAAGGCGCTGATCAGAAACAACATTTTCATCTGGAAGTGAGGTCTCTTCCCTGCAGTTTGCATCGTGAAAAATAGTGTCAGTGCTGTCAGTGGCCCCAGGGATTAGAAGACAGGCAGCCCAGCTTTGGGACACGTCACAGCCATTGCTCAAGGTGCTCAGCACTCTTTGAGGCAGAGCTGCCTGGAAAGTTAGGGAATGTGTCTAGAGAAAATGGACTATTCTTTACCCTCCAGCTGTTGTGAAGCTTTGTGGAAGCCAGGCTTGGGCAGTTTTCCTGCACGTTTCCCCCCATTTGGGGCTTGTTTTATGAGCAAGCCCCCATGCAGCTGCTTGGTTCCCAAGAAGTGTTACTCCAGAGTGCTCAGTCACTCAGCACTGAGCCCCTGTGGCAAAAAATAGCTTTATGTAGATTGCAGGAGGTACTGAGAGGAAGCCGAATCCCCTGAGGCTCTTGTAGGAGGGGGAATGAAAAGGCTTTTTTGTCCAACTATGTCATTCTCATGCAGTCATGCCAAAGCGCAGTGGTGCATTGCTCCTGCTTTTCAGAGGCCTCTGGATGAATTGTTTGTCTCCAAAAACAAGATATCTGGAAGACACAGTGATTAATGACAGAGCAGGCTTTCCTTCCTCCCTGCAGGTCAAGTCTTCACGAACAAGAATGAGAAGGCTTCTAATATGGGGCTGGGATTTCTTCCTGAGACCTGCCAGATCCAAACTTCTTTTCCTGTCACTCAATGCATTTTTTCCAATAATAGAAACTGTCATCTGTAATTGAGACTATCACCCTGAAAAGTGAGAATGGTGCAGAAGTGCACGTAATTTAACTAATTGTGAGCCTGTTCATTCCCATTGCTAGAACAGACAACATTTTTATTAACCCGATCCAGTCCTCTCCAGCCAGCTGCACGTTTTTCTACAAAAACAAGGCAAGTCTCCACCACTTAAACTGCAAGGCAGAGGAAGGGTGGTGGAGACTGGGTTGTCTCCTTCAGCTTGGGCTGTGTCTGTTGTCCTTAGTGGTCATGGAGATTTGCCTTTTTTTTTTTTAAGCACACCAGAGCGGTGACAGGGCAGGTGAGTGATGCTCCATCTTAATGCTGCATAGTGGCAGCGGCCCCGGCATGAACTTTGATTTTTAACGCGTTTTTTAAAATGTTGTTACATAATTTGGGGGTTGTGCCCAGTGAATTGCAGGTGGGGTTTGGATAAGCAGTTTAATAGACCTGTTGCTGTATGTAGCTGCATCTGATTTGGCTGAGTGAGGTTGGTAAAATGCCACATGAAATGCCTTTCTTCCGCCATGTACTAAAGAACTGGACAGAAAAAAAAGCTGAAACAACAATTTTTCATGGGTTTGTTACCACTCTGGTATTTATGGCCTAGTAGTGTTTTTTTTATACTCCCACAGGATGCAGATTTAACAAAGTACCATTTCAATGGTTGAGGTTTCAGTACATTTTAGATTTCCAAGGTGTGGTTTTCAAACACCAGTTCAGCACTGGATGCTTTAAAGTTGTTTGTTTCTAAGTCACCAGGAAGAGCTTGCATATAACTCACACACACTTATCTTGTAATACCTTTTGATTTTGTAAATGCAAAAGGCAGAAAATTTGGAGCAGAGAGAAGGAGCATGGCTTTGTCTTCAAGGCTTGGAGGCATTCACAAAAATGCTATTTTTACCAGTCACAAAATCATTGAGATACTTCTGAAATATTTTTTCAGCTCTTAGTCTCTCATGTATTGAATGTGAAATGGCTCCTGTTATCAGCAGTTCTCTTTTGTCATAAATATATCTCTCAACTCACCTAGAGCTCTTTGCTAGAAATACATGATAATGCCTTCTTTGCTCTCTAACAGCAAACTGATGAGATGCTCATTACTTCATTGTCACTAATTGAGTAATTACTTCATCTGGGAGATACATTGCTCTTTTTTTAGATGCTTCGTTTTTTCAGATGAGTTGAATTTAAACCCAGGGCACTTGAGTTTACTTTTTTTAACCATGGTTGAGTTAACAAGTTTGCAGGTATTGGTCCTGTTTTATATGGCAAATTTCCTGTCCTGTTCTGACTGAGCTGTGATTTAGGCAGAGCATCAGTTTGCTAAAGGAATCCAGGTATGTTTCTCAAATTGTAACCATGGCATATTGTGGGTGATTTTAGTTGATCAACCTTCATAATTCTTGATATAAAAAGCCCATTTAGGATTAAAAAAAACCCCAAAACATAAGAGAATAAGAGATCTAGCATTTTAGAAGTGTAATAAATTGGTAACATTTTGGCTGAAGGCTGAAAAAATCCCAATCTGTTTAGAGAAGCACCGAAACTCCTTGGTCTCCTGAAATTACTGCATGCAGCTCATCATCCCTGTGTCATTCCCGATCCTCTGATGAAGAAAATGTAAGCCTTGTACTCGCACACACAGTTTAGAAGGGAGGAATATGAAAATAGGCACAGGTCCTCATGGAGAATTGAGAACATAACAATTCCTCTGACCTGTGACATGCAGGACAAGGGACGTGGCTGATGCTGTGCTTGGTGGCCTATGGATCCTGAGGTTGGCTGGTGAGATATCTTGCTTTATATAGCTGGCTCTTGTACCCTGCTGGACAACAAAATAGACAAGAAAATTATTGTATAAGAACCTCCCAGTTCCTCATAAGTGAATGTCTGAGCCCTGGCAGCCTTGCTGGTCGTCTTGTAAAGGACTTTGGAGCATTTAAAGATGACTTAAACAGGACACTGGCACCCAAATAATGATAAGCCATAAGAAAAATTGTGGCAATTGAAGCTAGGACAGAAGGTGACAGCATTCCCTAATTCCATAGCAAAATGTTTCACAAAGCAGACACTTGCTCACATTAAAAACACAGAGAACACCAGAAGTTTCAGTGAGTTTGTGCAGTCCCTCAACAAATGAGAAAATTTCAATCAAAAATCTCCCTTATAGCAGAATAGATCTATACGAAAGAGCAAGATAACTTTTTTTTAGGGCACTTTTAAGCAGGGACATGGTGGAATTTAACAAAACTTCTCAGAAGTTTGTGAGAGAGCAGAATAAACCAAAAGCCTTAGCCCCGGCTCCAACCCAAATAATCCAGACCCCTAAAACTGTTAAAATACACTTTAAAATGCAGAGAGATGATCAAATAGAATAAATGGGTATTTTATTTAATTATGATTGCACTGCTTGAAATACATTGGGAAAGTGAATAATTAATATCTCATAAGACTGGCTAAATTTGGAGGGGAAAAAAGTTCAAATATTTTCAAGGGCCTACAAATTAGTTTAAATAAAAGATGACTCCATACTACTGTGATTTTCCTTCCCTCTCCCCACTCATCCTTCAATACGTTTTGGGTATGTATTTTCTTAAAGTGCAAATATGCTAATAGAAAACGCAGTGGAAGAAATGTTTAAAATTGGAAATAAACACTAGTGCCTTGCTCCATCAAGAAATGGAGAGCAAATTCTACATGAGCAACACAGTGAACTTCCTCCCACATTACATCAGTGATAACCTCCAAAAGATGGTGACAGTGTAAATAGAGGATGCTGTGTACAAACCATGGAAGAGCTGTACATAGCAGTTTTATATGGAGACATATTATGCTAAAGACAGGATTATTTCCTTTGCCAAAAAATTAAAAATATTTTGCTTTCCTTATGTGGGCTAACTCTACTCAGCTCTCTGATGACTGCAAATTGTCTTTGGCTTAGCAAACTGATACCCTGGTGGAAGCTTTTACCTTTTTACCTTGCAGGTTTTTTGGGTGTGGCCTGCCATGTCTGCTGGCTGGTTTAGCACATCCCAGGTATGGCCAGAGATTGTTGCCCTGACAATTCACTGCTGGTGAATCAGACACGTTGTCTAGGCAACGGCCTTCAGCTTCAGCTGGAAAACCAGGAGTTAAAGGGCAGGATCTTTACAGTGTGAGGTCTCCAAGGGTGGCCTCATTGACACTTAGGGCTCTTCTAAACCTTAATCTTTCCAGGCGTGTTCTGTAAAGATGCAGTCTGAGGGCATGAAGGGGGACATGGCATCAACAAGAGCTGACAGATGATTTGCTGCAGTGGAGAGCTGCTGCCTCCTCCACAGTGCAGGGAGGAGGGGGCGGATCTGATTCCTGAGCACCGGCTCCAGATCCCCACGGGAGGATGCTGCGGGTGGAGTGGGAACACCGAGTGCCCTCTTGTGCCCCGCGGATGTCTGGCATTTCACTAAACGATATAAAATGTCAAAACCTTTCCTGTCTCTTAAAATTTCTGTGCTGGGCAGAGCAGCCTTTTATAAGGTCCAGCACGGACAAGGGCGACTTCTTGCCAACAGCTGGGCCTGACCCATGGCAATGCTGCCATCTACTCTCCAGGATTATAGAAGAGAGAGAGAGTGACTTTTTACAGCCTGATAGTGACAGGAGAAGGGGGGAAAGGTTTTAAACTAAATGAAGAGAGATTTAGCTTAGATATCGGGAAGAAATTCTGTACTGTGAAGGTGGTGAGGCACTGGCACAGGTTGCCCAGAGAAGCTGTGGCTGACTCATCGCTGGAAGTGTTCAAGGCCAGGTTGGATGGAGCTATGAGTAAACTTGTCTAGTGGGCGGCATCCCTGCCCATGCCAGAGGCTTGGAATTAGATGATCTTTAAGGTTGCTTCCAACCTAAGCTTTTCTAGGATTGCCAGCACTGTTCTCAAAAGGAAAGCAGAGAAAATGCTGTTTCTGGCTCCCGAGTGCAGATGCAGGCAGTGCCCTACCTCTGTGCAGTGCTTGATGGCAGGTTCCAGTCCCAGTCCTGGGGCCACCCTGGTGTGAGGGAAGATGACAGAGGACACAAATAGATTTCCTTGCTCTTCTTTGATGCACACATCTTCAAAAAAGGTTTCAAATAGCCTGGCTGCTTCTAACACAGTGGTGGCAAAGTTGCTCATCCAGAATCACAATAAATCAGCTCTGACATGAGAGCCTCATCACACATGGTTCTGAGTGCACAGCTGGGCAGCTGCTAAATGGCATGAACCAGGAATTCCTGTCCTGGAAAATTTACAGGGAGTGCCTGTGTGTTTATACTGATCTTTGATAATTCTGGTTTTACACTATGTACCGATGTGCTGAACTGGCAAAGTAATCATTTCAGGAGTTCCTGTAAGTGATAAAAAATATTACTTCCCGCTCCTGAGCCTGTGGCTGTGCTGAGGGTGTCTGTTTCCAGACTTGTGCTTTACCTGTAAGGATGCAACTGTGGGAATGGCAGGTGGTCTGTACTAAGGAATTCAGGGGATGATGGCATAAAAGAGAGGTGTTGGGGCAAAGAAGATGGGTGAAGCCAGCAGGGTAAGGAGCGAAATACAGGAAGATGGGTAAGCAAGAACCAAGAAAACTCATCCAGCTTCCTCTACAAGGCAGCTCCATGCATAGCCCATCCCCAGGCCCTCAACTGTTTACTTCTGCCCCTTGTAAGCATCACTGGAAGTAAAGAAACTATCTTTTTTAAGGACCTGAGCTGCCTACTGAGTAGAACTTCTAAGCTTCCACAATGCTTTGTCCCAGTAAGTGTGAAGTATCTGTGTGTATTTATGAGAGCTGCCAAATGTCTGTCTTCTACATTTGTGCTGAAAATCTGTGTGGCCAGACAGACACTGTAGTATGAGTCTGAAAAGGGAAGTAATAAAAATGTAGGAAAGGATAGTCTCGGCAATAGAATCATAAAATCACAGAATAGTTTGGGTTGGAAGAGATCTTTAAAAGGTCATCTAGTCCAAGCCCCCTGCAATGAGCAAGGACATCTTCCACCAGATCAGGTTACTCAGAGTGCCATTCAACCTGGCCTTGAATGCTTCCAGGGATGGGGCATCTACCACTGGCTAAAATACAAATAAATTGGTTTGGGTTTTGTTTTCTAGTCAAGCAAAGACCATTGCTTCTCTAAAGTTTTCCTTGGAAGTCTGTGAAAGCTGCATACATGAGGGTTCCAGGTGATAACATAACTACAAAAATTACCTGGAGCTTCTTCCCTTGCAATGTGGAATTTTACAGGCTGGTGTATGTAATAGAAGATGTAACCACAACTTACCACAGTAACAAATTACATGTGTCGATACAGGCAGATGAAGCACTTTCTGTATAAACACCTAGAAATGGTTACCTGAGACCCCGGAGACAGAACAGCTTTTGTTGCAGTGCTTCTACCAGAGCCATCAACCATCTTGGCAGTTCTAGTTTCCTGCTGAAATTGAAGTGTTTTGTGGGAATTGATTAATTACTGCTAATAATCTTGACAGAATGCTGTCAAAACATGGGGTTTTTTTTATTTCTACTGAATACAGAAGGCAGGTCAAAACGAATCACTGCTGCTTGAAACAGCATGCTTTGGCATTTTAAATCTAGCATTCTCAATTCTTCATTAGAATGAGTTCTTAGCAAAAAAACTTAGAAATTCTGATGTGAAAATTTTTTCCCAATTGATTCCTGCTCATAGCTTTCTTTCCTTTTCAGCTTATATTTTAACAAAATATAACCAAGGCATATTAAACTTATTTTTAAAATGGTGATTTTTGATGTGAGTAAAATCTTTATATGAATGTACTATGAGCACCAGATTTAAAGCCTTAAAATATATTGGATATTTTAATTGATGCTGAGGATCAACACAGCAAGTTTACCACATTTTTGGGGGAATATAGAATCACTCTTTTTTTAATCACATCTACTGAAATTTTGGAGGCCCTACCTAGGAATGTGCTATGCCTGAGATGCTGAGAAAGACTGGAAATGTGTGTATAAAGTGCAAGGGAACAGCTCAGGACATGCACCCGCAGTCACTTGGGGTCTGGCACTTATCAGACAAATCCAGGCAACAGCAGCTCTCAAGTCCAGCTCTTAAAAGTTTGGTTCTTCCTTTGAACTCAGGAAGTTCAGGCTCTCTTTGCTGTTTTTCGAAATTTCTTCCCCTGTTGGGCTCCTGTGATAAATATTCTCCTGGCCTGAGCAGCTGTGTTCGGTGCCAAATTTCAGCAAAGACCTGGAAGTGCCACACGGGGGTCTGTCTGTCAGGATCTCCCGTGTTTAACAATGAAAGATACTCCGCTTTTTGGAACAGTGCGTGCGTTACACAGACATGAAAAAATACCGGATTTTTCAAAACAGAAAGCGAAAAAGGAAATGGTTTGGCTCACTCAGCTGAGCTGAAGTCCATGGAAGAAGGTTGTTTACTCCTCTGGGCATGATGAAGCATTTTGTGCTGATTTGCTTTAGGCTTCTGAACAAAAATGACAGAACCACCTGCGTACTACTTTTTTTAAAAGAAATCTCCATGAGAAAGAAGAATAATTTATGGCAGCATTTAATTGTAACTATAAACAAGATTTATTCAGCAGCTTTAGAGCCATTTGCCTTTTTAAGTCTTATTTTCTTGTATCTGTAAACATCTCAATCTGTTTCTGTGAACCGTGAAGCTCACACAGCACTCCCAGACTTCTCAAGAAGGGCAGATGAAGAAGCCAAGCACAGATATATTTAAAATATCACCGTGCCTCATGCAGGAAATCTGCAAGCCTGGCAGGGCAGGTATGTTATCAACATGCTGCCTGGTGCTTAGTATGCAGACAAATGCATCCAAACTCGCTTTGTGCTGGCATTAAATGGGTGAGGGAGCTATTTTGGACCACTTTAACAAATACTCTGACACTCTGCATGTTGTACTAAGGATTAGTATAGTGCTAGTTGTTACAATCATAGTGGCCATTATTATTTACATTCTGGAATTGATTTTCCCAGTTTCACTTCATTGCTTTACAGCTTTATTTACTTTCTACTCTCCCCGTGTTGTTTTCTAGAGATGTAATGAGAATTGTGATTCTCTTGGTTAGTGTCAGTGTGAATTACTCTAGCAGAAAACTTTGTATGTACAGAAAAGTTAGGTGCAGAAGCATAACTTGTTGCATGTTGTAGCCTATCAACTAAGTCACCATCTTACAAGGTGAGATGTAGGAAATTTGCTGTATGTACAGTGGGAGGAGGAAATGTTCTAAAATCCAGCCTACACTTTAAAACAACTCTGTGTTTTGTGCACATACCTCATGCAAGACTGTTTTAGCAGCTAATGTACCATGGAATGCAATCTGCATTCCTTTAAAAATGAAGATGTTAACACCTCTATTAATAGGGCAGAAAATGAGACGCCATATTGAAATATATCAAACATTTATTATCTGTATTTTGAATCTCCTTATGTCTCCAAACTCTCCTGCAGTGCTCCAACTGCAGAAAAACTCACTTATTGTTCTAACTGAAATAAACAGCACTTTTCATTATAGACAGAGAGTTTTTAGCTGGAGCATTTGCCATTTTTTCTGGCCAGCTTTGGTTCCATGACACAGTCAAGAGGTGGTTGAGGCAGTAAGTAAGCAGTCAGGCAGCCTGGCACTTACCAGTTTATGGCAGACCTGAAAATCCCATTGAACTGACACCCACTCTTCTGGTGTGGAGAGAGGAGGAGGAAATGGAAGGAAGGAAGGGATGTTGTGGGGTCAAAAAGTGTCACTCTTGTCAGCTGCAGTGAGTCCAGATCCTGGCATCTGGAAGGGGGTGTGAGGGGCTACTTGCTTTATTTGGGATTCTGGGCAATTATTCTGAATATTAAAAAAACCCTTTCTTTGTGTCTGACACTGTTAAAAGCAACATTTTGTGCAAACCTCGGCTCGAGTAATTGAAGTGGGATTTCCCCTGCATTGTTTTCCCTCGGTATTTTAAGAAAGCATAATATTTGTGTACAAATACTTGCTCTCAGAGGATTTGTGGGGTTTGCCAAGGTCTGTTTTCTTTTCTTATTCGGGGGAAAAAAAATGAAAAAGAGAGAGAGCCTTACCTGTGATGAGTTTTTCCTTTCCTCCCAGTTTAGTGTGTCCTTAAGCCTCAAACTGTTTTATAGTACAAGAACTAGGAGTCAGAGCAAACCAAGCTAGTGGGAGACATGATCAAAACAAGGAAAAGGAAGTGGGATTTCACACAGCAGGCAGCAGATGGGGAGCTGCTTGCCAGAGAAAGCTGTGGATGCAAAAGTTTGTCATATGGAATCAGGAAATGCCCTGAACTGAAAATGCTTGAAGGCTGGAAAGAGAAGGATCCTTTTTTATTTTTTTTTAAATTTGATATTAAGACATATACTTTCCCTATTAATTTTTTCCCCAGTGTGTCCACATTTGCCCGTGCTGCAGACAGGATGCTGAGCCCGGCCTCCCCTCGCTCTGAGCCCGCACTGCGCTCTGCCGCTCTCGCTGGATTTCACACTTCGCACCGCTAGTGTTTCCATGGCTTTTATGGAAACAGAATAACACCCCAGAGGTAGCGGCATGCCAGCATGTGCTGATGTAATCCCTCTGAGATGAAAGGAGCTCCTTAAGTAAACACGAAGTCATGTTCTAACCTAGCGCTTCTGATGAGACACTGCAATGATTTACAGACCGATAAATGTGAATGACTCGCAGCTTGCAGCTTTCTTGCAGCTATCCACGCTTCAAGCAAACAAGTATTGTTCTCTATAGCTCATAAGTTGCCACTGAAATAATAATTGAAAGTGATAAGACTCGTACCTGGAAATCTCTGTGTGGACAATAAGAGCTGCTCATTCTCCAGACACAGAGAAAGAGCTGTTCAACCTGTCAAAGTTTGAGAAGCAAAACAAACAACATGGACAGCAGAGGGATTCTGTAGTGCTGGATAATCCATCTCCTTTCTAGATCCTTGGGAGTTTTTTTAAGTGCCTCCCTGTGCTACTTTTCTTCCACCTGATTATTCCAGTGTCAGCAAGAAATAACCATGAGGTAGAGATAGAACTTGTTGTCCCAGAGACAACTTTTCCCCCTCTGCCCCCTCGGCTTGTAGTCTGGCTTCAGACCAGAAAGATGCTCAATTTATAGCTCAGGGCAATTCCAATGGAATTTGATTGCCCTGTATTTGGAAAGGAATTACAGCACTGCCCAGAGCCCAGCAGGACCAAGTCTGCAAAACACTGCTCCCCCATTCATGGTTATTTCCCACTCATCCAAACAGTTGCCAACGAAGTACTTTTGTTTTAAATCTCTATGATTAACTGCATGTGCAGTATACAGATAAAATGAGTTTATGATTGCATGTAGCCTGGCTTTGCTTTCCTTTCTCCTCCATATAAACAGGGGTGAGTGCAAGGAGGCCAGAAATAGGAGTTGTTCCCTCATCCTGATCTTACATTGTCGCCCAAAAATACCCAGGCACCTCTTTGACCACAGTCTGCTTTAGGCTTGAGTTCTTAGTGATATTTGATCAAACAGTATGTTTGCCTGACAAAGAATGAGCAAACTCTATGCACAAATTGCTTTTCCATAAAGCAGGATATGAGCCCTGTTGACCCTGCCGGTGGGAGCCACACTGAGCATAACAGAAAAAAATTAGGGAATCCATCACAGCGTGGGTGGGTTGCTTGTTTGTGTCAGATATTTCTCTTTATGGACTGCTCATGGAGGAAGACCAAATTCTGCTCTCTTCAAAGGGGTAGGTGGGATTAACGGTCATTATTCTTGCTTCCCTGGTGTGGAAGGATGCATCCTGAGGAGATATTGAAAACTCCAATATTAAGCACTAGCTAAGATGCTGAAAATTGTGTATTAAAATAGAAAGCAGAATAGATACATGTTTAAAACTGTGCACAGAAGGAGTATGAGAGGTGAAAGAGAAGCAGCTCAAAAAGGTAAGAATACCTGGCAACTCTTCTGGAGGCTGAAGCGTGGGTAATATCTCACTCACTCCATCACAGAGATTAATCCTCAAATAAAAGGGAGAAGGGTGGGAACCAAGCCCCAAAAATGCAAAGGTGAATTGTCTTTCTCTGTGTTTAAAAGCCAAGAGGAAATTAATATAATATTTCCCCTCCTGTTCCACTGCGATTGGAGTTCTTCAAAATGCTTCTCTTACTTAGTGGGCAGGAAAATACCAGGAAATGTCTAATAATAACAAAACTTCCACATCAAGCTGTTCCTAGCCTAGACTTAGAGGCATTTGTTTTAACAGAGCTTTTACCTATGCTGTTGTTATTTCTTGTAGGGACGAGAAATCTCAGCTCTGGGATTGGGTGCTGTTGCCCTGCACAGTGTAAGAACATCCAATGCACAAGGGTTTCTCTGACAGATCCATGCTCTGGGGAGAGGAACAGAAAATAAAAATTGCAAAGTCACGTGAGCACAGTCTGCATGTTTGCAGGTCCTGGTGAGAACACCAGAAAAATATCTGCATTTACTTCTTTCGTCACTGCACAGCCCTTGTATCAGAGACCAGCAAATTAATGAACATCTGGATCTTGGCCCATGGGTCTTTCCCTTCTTGCCGCTGACACAGGAAGGCAGAAAGCTTAACCCAATAATATGAATAAGCTCTCTGGCGCTTACTGCAGCTATTGCAGGAGAGGAGGTTGCTTCCTACAGGTGCCCAGTGTTGTTGCAGAATCTCTGCCAGCATTTAGCTCATATGCCTGTCTTAGAAATAATAAAAACCTGAAAGCTGTGAGGCCAGTAGGATTGTGAGCAAAGTCGTCTTGCCTTCTTCAGCATGTGAGGGCATTTTCCTTGTGCTGCTAAAGCCTGACAAAAGGCAAAAGCTTGATTTTTGGAAGGCCACCCAGTCACGTGAAGTAGCCCGCTTTTGCTTTTATATTTCAACACTAATTTTTCCTTGGTAAGGGTTCATTTGCCATTTTCAAACATTACCTATACTTCAAGTGCACCAGTGATCTGAGTAACTTACTGGAAAAATACCATGGCATTGATCAAATTCGTGATCTATTAATGTTGCAATTGGGTGCATTCAGGTATGGCTGTGAAGAAATTGAATACCTCCTATGTTATTAGTTATAAGAGCCTACTCTCCTGGCACTAAAAAAAATCTAATTCCCAAACTATCTTTGCCAGCCTTTAATGCTGATATTGATTTAGTTCCTGGAGACTGGATTATTTTTATCTTGAGAGTGGAGGAGGGGGATTTGTTCTAAAACTGCTTTTGAAATTAAAGTGTTGGATAGATCTCATTACGTCAGCAGAGAGAGCTGAGAGTGATTTTGTAGAATACACCAAAAATTTGGCTTTTTTTAGTGGAGTGATGTAGGTATGTATGTATGCTCTCATAGAAATAATCTTCCACTGTCTTGATGGCATCCAATGAATCTTCATGTAAAATCTAGGTGAAGCTCTGAGTCTCATGTGTTTTGAATCCTGCCTAGGCCTGGCTGAGAGAACTCTGAGCAGATGGGGGAGATTAGGGAGGCTCTTCTCTGGTGGGGAGCCACTGAAGAATGTGGGTCCTGGCAAAAAGATGTAATAAAATGCAGTGTTTCCACAATGGGAAAGCTGGGGCGGGGGGTGTACCCAGTGTCCCAGAACAGCTGTTGGCATGGACACTGCTGTGAGCTGGTTCCTGACCAGCCATCCCTGCTTTGTGTCTCTCAAATTCAGCTGGAATAACTGCCCATGCAAGCGTGAGCATTCAGATGCTTGAGTTCCCCTATCAGTTCTGTAAGCTTAAATAAACACATAAACATGCTCAGGGGCAGAGCAATCCTCTGCTGGGTTCTGTTAGGGACAGAGTGGCGCTTTTGTTTACAGGTGGATTGTTGGTTACTGTCTGTCATTGGTGAAATTTAGCTCATTTTCTCCACATTGAGACTCATGTGTGCTACTTCGTTTGCATTAAGCCTTGCAGACAGCCATGGAAATGACTTTTTTTAATTTGCAAGTCAAGATCAATAAACCTAAGCTGGCAAAACACCTGCTCTGGTGTGATAGTAGTGAGAATTTTACAAATTCAACAGCAAAGTTATCCCAGCGCTTTTCCCTTGGTTATAAACCAGATACATTTGGGCATTTGCTAGTAGAGAGAAGCATGAGGAGCTGAAGCATAGCTGTCCATGGTCAAACCAGGGCTGCAAATCAGGAACAACAATTTCTGAAACACAACTGGTGTCACCAGGCAGTTGATGGACAGAGGTTCACTGCTGTAGCAGGCAAAGACGTAGGACCAGCTCACCACAGGAAGCAAATTTGTTTCTGACCTGGTAGACCTTAAAGCAGGTGATTCAGGATGTTCCTAACTCAGGGTCAAAAGACACAAAATGCCCCAAGGTTACTGATCTTGACCAAACAAACAACAATCAGGATTCTGGTGTGTTTCAGCCCTGATTTCAGTGTTTTCTAGGTGAAGGCAATACATAGCAGCTGAGTACCTGCCTCTTCTCCTCGTTCTGCAGTAACACCGATGTTCATTGCAGGGCTATCCTGCAGCCAAATGCTCTTAGAGCTGACCATGCTTTGTCATGCTCCTTAAATTAATCCCAGCTGAACTGGTCAGGGCCAATACTATTTCTTGGAAGCAGCTGAGTGGGGGAGTCTAGCTGAAGAGGAAGAAGAAAACCCCCATCTGCTCTGTAAGTAAGCGTTTATTTCAGCTTGAACCTGGGGATATGAATCTTTTGTTTGAGTTGTGGCCTGGCCACAGTCACTTTGTATCACTGATCAGATAGGCAGGGGTACTTCACAAGTAAAACTTATGTAGCTGACAAATGTTTACAGGAAAATATGGAAAGGAAACTTTTACAACAAAATGGATCTGGGTAACTCTTTTATTCTGTGTTCTGTGAGGGTGCTGTGATGTTGAATAATACTTTTAATGCAGGTAGGTTCGTGTGTAAGCTGCAAGTTTGGCAACTTGCAGTAACTGTACTCCTCAAAAATGAGTGGGGGATTGGCTGTGGGGATGAACAGTTTTATTGAACAGCTCATATTTTCAGAATGGCTGCGCTGTTTGGCTGTATCCTATTTCAGAAATGGTGTGCAATCTCTTGGGGAACACAAATACAAAAAAGAAATATTGTCTTATACCATACTATTATTTGGAAAAATACTTTAGCAGCAAAAGCTGTTGAAGAAAACAGATGGTTTTGCCAGACAAGGTATTGCTGTACTTGGATGTTTCAGGTTTGCATGGACTTATTGCTTATGTCTTTTAGAGACTGATTTATCTAAAGAAGCTCCCTCCCCTCTCTCTTATCTTAATTTCATGATATAAACTCAGTGAAGAGAAGCTATTTTTGTTTCACTGTGAAATAAATTTATTCAGTTCAGATCTATATTTTTATCAAAGACTGGAGTTGGTAAACAAGCGCAGGCAGCTTAGAAGCAATTTCTATTTCTGGTTATCTAACAGGTATTACTTAACTGAGGTGGAAAAACACTGTTAAGAGGAAGGTACTTCAGATGTGAAAGAGTGTTTGGAGCTTTTATCAGAGATTTGGTCATCTCTGCTCTGTGTGTTTCAGTGCTTTCTATTTGTTGGGCTGTACGAAGCACAGAAAAATCCTCTAGCTGTTGAGTGTTGCAATGCTGGTGCTTATGAATCAGCAGTGGGGTTTTGTGCTGTGCACTCGTGTGGCAAAAAGCCTGTAGTGAGGTCTGTAAGAGCTGAACTTGTGATTAATGGCTCTTGCAATTCGAGCAGGGTTGTGGATGACATTACAAAAGCACAGCAATGCTGCAGGCAGATGCTGTAGTGTGTTAGGAACCAGCATAACAAACAGCATTTTCTCATCCAGTGTTGAAAGCACTGGAAAAGCAGCCCTTAGCAGGAGGGTGGAAGGTTGGGAATACCTGTTATAGTGTGATGCTTTGCATCCCTGAGGCAGGAGAGAATTTTCTGGAAAAGCTGGCAGGTCTTGATTTTTTTGAAAAATGTACTTTCTTAAATTTGGTGACTTTAAAACTCCAGTTATGAATATGTGCAACACTTTAGGGTGTTTTTATAGCTGCTCATCAGAGAAACATCTGTTTTTTTAAGGCATTCTCATCCTCTAGCCTGTGGCACTTTGCACAGTGGGATGTTGGCTCAGACAGTTTGCTCTTGGAGGTCTCAGCCTTCTGTTACCTGCCCAGCAGCGAGGCTGTGGGAGAACCAAGAAGAATTTATCCCCACTGCACCTGGTGGTGCAGAAAGAACTAGAAGTGGCTGCTGCCTTGTGCAGGTCGCTAGTTGGATGGAGAGGAAAGAGCCAGGAGAACCTCTCACCAAATAATGGGAACATGAGAATGGGTATTTCACATCTCTGAGTTTTCCTGGCAATAGAATTATGGTGGATTACACAGAAGGATGAGGTAGGAATGGGAGTAAAGGGTACAGGGAGAGGATGATAAATAGCTGAAGACAGGCAAGAAAAACAGAGATGCTGAAGCAAACAGGGAGAGATAAAATTAAAACTATTTATTTACAGGTATTGCCTGGTGCCTTCCCAGTTACGTTTATTTGGTTGGTTTGCTTTGGTTTTTTTTCCCTGCAGAAGCTGAATAGACCTTGTTCCCTGTCTGATCAGTGGTGTCTCGTGCTCCCACACGTCCCCAGGCACAGATCCTGTCTGCCCCTTCCCCAGCCCTTGTTTAACTCCTGTTGGAGTGACACCAATGGTTCCAAAATTGCAGCTGGGAAGTAGGGTCACACTTGAAAAAAGAGAAAATGGATGTGGGAGACTGTCACTTTAGAACATTTAAATGTTACTTAAAATTCTCATAACAAAGTAATCCATTGCAGGAATGGTCAAAACAGTCTTCAGCTCTGTATATCTTCTGCAGTTTGAATATAATTATGTTTTTGGTAGTCAGTCCTAAGTGAAAACCTGCCCAATCCAGATATCCATACTTTGTCTATTTTCTTAGAACTGGACTCCTATAAACATGATATTTTTGCTGATGTTCACTGATCTCTTTTCTTAAAAAATAAAATTTGCTAATTATTTCCTCAGAGCTATCAGAGCCCATTTTCAGCGTCAGAAGTTTAGATCAGAAACATTATTGTCTCTGTCAATATTACTAGGTCAAGAAAGAAGTTACTCTTTTTATCTTGTCTCTTTGATTTGGGATATAAATGTAAAATAGGTTGTCAGGGTTTTTTTTCAGAATATAAAATCTTTGGCTCTGATGAATCAAAAATAGACTGTTTTAATGTTGCATCTGTCTCAAGGGATTTGAAATTATACATCGAGGTCAGATTTCAGTATTTAGTGAAACTTTCATTTTATTTTCTGTAAACACCAGTGGTGTTTTTCTTAGAATAGAGCTGCAGCTTACAGGTACTTGCAGTAATTTTCCTTCTAGTCCTTTTATGTCAATAGGGCAATTTAAATTCATTCTTCTTTAGTTTGATAATATTTTCATTAAAACAAATGCCTGCTCTGCTGAGATTTTTTTTTTTATTTTATCACAGATGTGTCCCGATCCTGATTTGATCAGGATAAGCATTAACAATTACAGTATTAATCTTACAATCTAGTGTCTTTAATAAAGATAAGTAATGTTATCTGTGTTGCTGTTTATTTCCTCCCTGAGGGAGGAGAAAGTTGGGGTTTGTTTCTCAAATTCAGACGTAGCTGGAGTGTGAATGTGAACATGGAGCTATGGGGGACCCTCCAGGTTGCTTTCATACTTGTGTCTGACTTTTATTTTTGGTCTAGTTGCCTTACACTTGATGTAATTAAATGCCATTTAGATTCTGCCCTGTTTCCCAGGGTCTTTACAAAGATCTAAGCCATTGCAGAGGGTAAAAAACCCCATACAAATAACACCTTACAGTTCTCAGTCATTTCTGTGTGAACTACTGAGCCAACAGGAAGGAGAATGCTCTCCCAAACACCCAGGGAAGCCACTTCGTCCAAACTGCACCTGCACAAAGGAAGCCAGGCACACACATGGGAGGGAAACAAATGTCATTCCTGCTGGAAATGACATGGGTTTGTAGGCAAACGGGACTTAACATGGCCATGTACTTTTTACTACCTCTGAAGGACCTTGGGAGCATTAATGTCTGGGAAGAGACTGAAAGGTGTAATACATAAAATGTTAATGATAACAGGGGAGCAGGTGTTTTTTTCTCTCTCAGTAATTCATAATTAATGTTTTCAAGGCTGGAGAATGTAGGGGGTTTTGTTTGGGTTTTTGCCCCTCTCTTTTTAACTTGGGGGAATTTTAGAGCACAGTAAACAATGGGTTTTCCATTCCAGTGAACAAGCTGTTCTGGGCTCTGTAGCTTTTAGCCCATTAGGATGAATTCTGTTGGAGTGATGGATGCTGCAGCCACCATTCAGTTGGCAGCCTGGTGTGCCTCCATGCTTAATTAGTCAGGAAAATCAGCTTGAAAGGCAGCAGTTGCCTTGACAGAAGCACTGAGAGAGGTTGGTTGTCATGTGTTGGGGTTTTCATGCAGTAAATGTTTGGCTCCCAGTGGGTGACAGTTGGCTGGAGCCTGGAGCAGAGGGGGGTGGAAGAGAGAGTGAACACTTAGCCAAGAGGTATGGGAAATCCTTGTAGTAAAGAGCAAACAGGGTTTGGCTCTGTTGGCACAAGCTGCCAACCTCAGGGCAGGATTTCACGAGCATCTTGGAGCTGGGCAAGTTGAACCCTGGCCTTGTGTTCTGAGCAGCTGAGTGCCCACCTTGCCCCAGCAAAGTAGCTACGAGATAACACTGAAATTGCATAAGAAGATGATTTTTAATATTCTCAGTACACTCCTGGGCCAGACACCAACTGGTGCTGGTGGTTTGGCTACATGGGGAACAGGTTCAAATCATGAATCATTTAGAGAAGGCCATATCCTGTGCCCACCTACTCCTTGGCTGCTTTCCTGGTCTGTCCCAGCCTGTGTAAGCTGAATATTGGCTCTGATGACAAGAAGCTATGCTAACAGTATGCTCTCCTTGCAAATAAGGCAGGCTCTGTTCTGGGCTGCATTAAAAGGAACGTACCCAAGCAGAGCAGGGGAGGTGTTTCTCCCCACCTATTTGGCCCTGGCCAGGCAGGACCCAGGGTTGCTGGATCCAGCTCTATGGAGGTGATTCCTCACCAGCTGCCTCTGGCTGTGACTGAAGGCTCTCTGCCTTTATGTGCTTTGCAGAGGCCATTGCTGCTCACACTGGGCTGGAGAAGCATGAGATTGATTTGCAGGGTGCGTAAAGGGCTCTGTTTTCTCTCTAGCTGTTGTTTTTTGATCTTCATTCCTTACCTGTCTCCATTTCAAGCCTTCCATAGAGACTTTCAGCAAACCCCCCAGGGCTCAAGCTCAGCTGTTGTAAATTGTGGCACCTGTGCTTTGGTCTAACAAACAAAACCACCTTCCTGATCTCTGTCACTGTGTGGAGTCCTCGCTGTTAGATACTGGGTGGCAAGAGGCACATCTGCAGCATAAGCAAAGCAACAGATTTAACAACCACACTAATTAATGTGACTCTTCCAGTGATGTCTGTCTAAATTGCACTCTCGGGTACCTGACTCTTGAGTGTTATTATGTTTTTTTCCATAGCATCTTCTCAAATAGAGAACTTCCTTCTGCCCAGGTTTTTCGAGAATAATATTCTCGTGGCTTGGCAGAAATGTTTTTGTCCATGTTCTAACAGAAAATTCCCTGTTACTAATCAAGTTTGGGATGCTTAGCAGCTGTTGGACTGGTCTCCAGCAGCATCTTCATACATCAGAGCATGGCTGCTTTTTAAGAGCACCTTGCCTGTGAGCTGTGCTCTGAAGGAGGCAAGTGTGTTATGACTGAACTAACAAAGCTTCTGTCGTTTGGGTTCTTTGTCTTGATCCTTGATTTTTATCAGCTGCTAGGCCCAAGTGTCCCTTTCCAGCGGGGTTTTGCTGCATTGCAAGCATACTTCAGCTGCTTGCTCGCTTCAAGCAGTTCATTGCTATTAAGAGCAATGTGCTGAAACCTTAGGCAAAAGCCTCTTTAGCTAAGGCAAGCTCCTAAATTCCTCAGGGCCTAAAGGCAATTTTACTAATTGGTGCTAGAAACACTCAAGTGAAGGCAGAGAGCCTGACACTTTCTGCCAGAAAACATCTGAATAACACCACACATGAATAGACCCGAAAGGCTGTGCAGTGCAGCACACTGTTTTGAAACAAGGAAAATGGCTTGTGGCAATGCCAGACTTGAGCTAAGAAAAGCTGTGAAACTGTCACAGGCAACAAAAGATGGTCAGGCAGTGGACTTCCTTGAGAATATGCCTTGTAAGGGCTGCTGGAAGTGGCAGCTATAAAGCCACACTGTTTGGTGGCAGCTTGAATAAATTTTATTTGCTTCTCCTGCCAAAGGTGGCCTTGTCACAGTTATAAAAGTTGACACAAGCAGTTCACAGGGAATCAGCAAGACTGCTGCAAACAGAGCAACTGCAAGAAGTATCCAGAGTAGCAGGGGAGGCAATTCCTTTAGACAAGATTTGATAGGGTGGCCCCTCGTGCAGGGGACAGGAACAACCTGCAGACAGACACCAGGTTGGCAAACAGACTTTGGTAATTCCAATATTGTAAATTTCCAACACTTTGGTCCTGCTGACTCAGCTTCCAAAGAAAACCAGTCTGTGTCTCCTGTGCCCAAAACTAACTGCTTAGATGTTCATTGCTCACAGTAGGAGCTGCCTGAAAGTGATGCTTTCAACTAAAACTAATTATTTTTTATCTCTTTCGTATAAACTTGCCTCATAATCTTATGGTTTGTATGCAGATGTTGCAGACCACAGCCTGTCAATGTTGTCATCCTTTGTCAGTGCAAGCCTTTTAAGCACAAATAAAAACTCTCACTGTAAAGAGCTCATCTGCCCCATAAAACTCTTCAGCTTTGGCTTGCCTGTGGCTTGGAGGGGTTCATAGGAACAGTCCTCTCCTCCCCCAGATATAATAATACTCTTTTTTCCCTCAGTACCCAATAATTTCTGCAACCTTCTGTGTTATAGAAATGCTGAACTCCCGTAAAAACTACTTTTGTATAGAATCAGAACAAAAGTGCTTTTTTAATACAACACATCGTGTTATATTTTAGGGCGTTCATGAATTTGATTCCCTTTGCTGCTATTTACTGAAAATTCAGGGATGGGACAGTATTTGTTTGAGTGCTTTTGGTGTGTGCTGTGCTCCCAAGGCATGTGAAAGGCAAAGGCTTTCCAGCTTTCATCTTGAGCTTTGGCAGAGGAGTTCCAAAATCTAAGAAAAGTCCTACACAGCATCATGGAGAAAGGAAAAGGAGATTTTGGTAAGAATTTATGTTTTGTTCATGTGCACCCTATGGGGAGCACAGAAGGCACCAAAACCCTTTGGTTCAGTGTTTATTCAAAATCAAATATTAAATGAACATTGGTAGCAGTCGTTGTCCTTGGTTTGAAATGGTCACATAGTATTCAGATATTCACTAAATTTGGGGATTTTTGTTTGCTTTGTTTGGGTTTTTCTTGGTTTAATTTTTAAAATTGTAACAGAATGTCTATTTTCAGATTTTTGTGGATTTATTCTACATATATTTCTAAGTAAGGAAAAGTATCTAATGTGGTTTTTCGTTATTATTATGGTTGGTTTTTGTTTTGTTCTGTGAATCATTTTCAGTATGATAAACAAAGGCCTAGGGGATGGAATTGCCAAAAAAAAATATATTGGCTTTCGGACTTGAGATTATGAGGTGAAAACAAACACTCCAGAAAGCTCTCAATAATTAGAAATAATATGACTTCCTCGTTGAAATTCACTTTTATTTTACTCTAAGGTGCGAGACCTGATAATGACAGTTAGGAGCCTTTATCAGAGGGGGGTATACAGAAATTTCTGGGAGGCAGCTACACCTGAATGTGCTCAAAGACAGACAAATTCCACTTTGCCTTAAGAATGAAGGACGATGCTTCAGCAATGCCAGCTGTCAGCCCAGCCTCCAAAAGGGGACAAATATCGCCATCTTGAGGTTATTGTCCTGTATGGAACGGTAAGGAAAGGCGAGAAATATTCAGCTGCAGCTAATTAAAAATTAAATAGCTTGAATTCTGCTTGACAGGCTCTGACTGAACGCAAAAATAAAGTTGTTGCAATAGATAAAACCTGATTCCTCTGTTGCTGTTCCCTTTTCTTATAAAGAAGAAAACATTGATGAATAGCATTTGTCAGGCTGTCAGAATCCTATTGAAATAGTGTTCTTTTGTTAAATAAAACGAAAAAAGTCCAAGTGATATTTTAGACTTATTTCTTAATTTTAAGACAGCCTAACTACCACTTTTGCCTTCCTCTAAAAATGCTGCATTCATTTTTATAGGTATAGTACCACAGTAGATTCAAGTTCTCAGCAATTGCTAACATGTCATTTGGTGTGTTTTGACTGTACAAGATGATTCTCTTTTGAGAGTTGTAATTCTGTGTAAATCTACTATGCCAAAGCCAAACACACCAAAAAAAATTCGTTGTGATTCTATTTTTTATCACCCTCACACTGATTTATTATATACATGTAGGGATTGTTTGCTGAAGGTCTAAACTGCAAGGACGGAGGAATGTGGCCTGAAATATATTCCCAGTTCTTTAATTCATTGATTTAAATGATCCAAGATCTAGGTGACCAAATTGAAAACAAATGTTTCATTCTAGCACTCACATTGCTTGTAATTTCAGCTCAATGTTTGTGGGGCTGAAGTCCAACAGGATTTCACAATTCTTCAAAGGCAAGCTTCCAGTGCTCGTTTCCAGAAGAAACCAAAAGATCACCTGGGAGATATTTTATAACTCTTTCTTATGTCCTTGACCTGGTCGCTGGCTTTCTGATTAACTCCGAGCCTGTTGCTGAGTGCCTGTGTTCTCCCTTCTTTGCCCATAAAAGAGGTGATTTGCTGCCTGAAATGCATAAATGAGAGGAGGTACACGGTGTGTGCTGAATGCAGAAACTGGTGGATTTTACAGTGGAACTGCTTCTCTCCTTCCCTCTGTTCTGCATTCCTCATGCTCGATAACTACTGTGATTTTTTTAATTTTTTTAAATGGGGAATGGATTTCTTCAATATCCCACTTAGTAATCATTATTTCCGTTTAAAAAAAAAAAGGTGGGAGGGGAAGATAGCACTCAAAATAGAAGCCTTAGGAATCCTGCCTTCTAAAGGTTTAGGGCTGTTTCAGGTCACAGCAGAGGTCTGACTAGTCCACTGATTTTTTCTGACAGCCACTAGGAGAAGATGCAAACAGAACAGTGTGAGAAGAAGAATATTTCACCACCCATTTTCCTGCTCAGATTATCAAGTCTACTAATAAAAGAGCAATGCAGATGTAGTCATGCATTTATATTCACATGCACAAGACTTTGGTTAAAGAAATAGCTCAGCCATGCCAAGAATCAATGTCATGGCGTGTAATTTAAAGAAAAACACTTACTGACAGGTGACTGTAAATGTGAATAACATCTTACAAAAGAGCAGTGCTGTCTGGGCTGTGGCACCCAGTGGTTCTGGGGTGCACTGACATTTCCCTGTGTGTTCTGGATTAACCCAGTAGGCAGCTAAATGCCACAGCCATTCACAGTGTGTGGGGGAAACAACTGGGGAGAAAACAGGTAGAACTTATGGGTTGAGATAAAGACAGCCTAATGGGACAGAAAAGGAAGGGAAAATAATAAGAGAATGCACAAAGAAGTGATGCACAGTGCAATTCCACACTGCCAAGTGACCAATGCCCAGCCAGACCCTGAGCATTGTGCTGCCACCTCCCTGCTCAACTCCCCCCAGATTTATTTTTCGGCATGATGTCATAAGGTATGGAATATCCCTTTGGCCAGTTTGGGACAGCTGTCTCAGCTGTGCCCCCCCCACCCCCCCCAGCTCCTTGTGCCCCCCAGCTTCCTTGCTGTCAGGGTGGTTTGAGAAGCTGAAAAGTCCTCAACTTGGTGTAAGCACTGCTCAGCAAAAATTCAAACATCAGTGTGTTATCAGCGTTATCCTCATCCTAAACCCAAAACAGCACTGTACGAGCTGTGAGGAAAATTAACTATCCCAGCAGAAAACTGGACACCATGGTCCATAGCAGAGCTCTCTTTGTCTTGAAGTGTGTGAAGGGCAGCCCTGGAAGAGTTCAAAAGCTGTGTGCATGTGGCATTTGGGGATATGGTTTAGTAGTGAGCACGGCAGTGCTGGGTTAATGGTTGAATTCAACTATCTTGGAGGTCTTTTCCACCCTCAGTGATTTTGTGATTCTTTGTGAGTGCCTGGAAACAGAATGGAGCAGCTTCTGAGTGAAAGTCATGCCTTTTGAGCTTGTCATCCCAGCTAAGACCAAGTCTCTGTGACTATTTGTCTGAGGAGATAGACAGCTAAGATTAGAGCCATGCCTAGGAAGATGTGACTCAGTTCTCTCTTGTAATCCCCCCTTTTGCTCCTGGAAATCAGAGTGAAACAGAACTGGCTCATGGTAATGAAGTAACACAAATCCCTTTTAATCTATAAGAAAATAAACTAAATGGATCTGGCCCTTTGGTTTCTATGTTCTCTCTTTCTGTCCTGTCAGGGGAAATTGAGCCCATAACTGTTCTTGGACTGTGCCCTCTAGATGGCAAATCCTGTGATTTAGTGCTGAACTGGTGGGTCTGAGAATTTATATATTGACAGAAAGGATTTAAAAAAAAACCAATCCTGAGTTTAAAAATTAATTTACATAGTTTATTTTGTTCCAAGATTTTTGAACATTTTAGGGTCATGATTTTCAAGCTTTCTCCCATAAACCTGGCAGCAGAATGTTTTATAGGAAAGCGGATCTTCTTAACCAGAAGCCCTTATTTAAGGAAAAAGGTTAAGCATCCTGAGAATCTGGAGAAATATGTTGTTGTCCAAGCTTGTTATTTTTATGAGCTTCCTCTTTTCCCTTTAAAGGAAATGACACATACTCCCCAGAACGTCTCTGCTCTAGTTAGAGTTGACTCTGCTTTTAGACGTGTTTCCATGTTCTTGGTTCCCCTGGTCAGCTCGAAGACTGCAGGAGCTGAAGGGACTGTACTGAGGGTGAGAGGGTTTGGCTCAAGCCTGTGATCTGTTCCAGACCTCCCTGCTGCCTTGGTCAAGTCCTTTAAATGCTTGGTCAGGCTCAGCGGGGAGCAATGCTGATGCACTAATGGTGCCCTGAGCAAAGCTTCATTGCTGAGTAAGGAGGTCTTTCCATACCGGGGCACCTCATGCCTTGGTCTGAGACTCCTGCTCCCGCTTTCTGGTAAACCGGGTGGGGCTGAGCTCTGCCTTTGTGGCTGAGACTTCTAGCCCAGAGGGGTTTTCTTCCTGACAGGTAGCTGGAATTGCAGCTTGCTGGCAAAGGACTCCTGGCCTCATGGGAGCATCAGCTGTGCACAGAGGCAGGAGGGGAGGAAGGGAGCTGAGTGTGCAGTGCTACTGGAACTCGTTCCAAGCCACTTGCTTTGCATTTTCTCTCTTTCTTGCCAAATTATAGATCAAAGTACAGGCCTGAATATGCATGTTAGGAAAAAGCTCTCAGATAACTTCTCCTTAATTACGTTAGAGCCCGTTACTGCATTAAGACATAATTGTCAATTTCATTAGAGTTAATTGTTGCAATTTTAATGTCACTATCAAAGTGAAGTATCCTGGCTGTAAGAAGCAGCACATCATCTCCTTTTGTGCAATGGCCCACGTGCTGCCACACGCCCGAGATCAAGGCTTGGCTGCCTTTCTGAAAGACAGATTTGATTTTAGCAACAAACCATCGGGTGATGCTCGGAGTCTCTTCAGGCGAGGGAGGTCAGGGTGGCTCTCCAGGGCCAACCTGCCTGATTGTGGCGAAGCTGAGATACCTGTGGTTCTTTTTGTGCTGCTCTTCCATTATTTTTTTCTATAAAGGGAGGCCACTTAACCTCCCTGCAGTGTTATCAAACAGTTAGGCAAGCAGCTCCCAAATCTTTCCATGGATATTGAATCGCCTTGGGTTTGTGTCCCCAGAAGATGCGTTGGGACCACTTTGTTTTAGGATAGCACCTAAATACACTCAGATACACTCCTGAGCAGGAGGTGCACTCCCTGAAGTGTCTTCCACCAGAAGCTGTCTGTGGCTGGGTCGTGTGGAATAAGCAGTGACTTGACGTTTTGGATCAGCGTGGGGTTTCGAGTGATTAGAAACAAGCCGTGGTAGAGATGAAAGCATGTATTATTTAGACAGGTCAGTTACATTGTATTATGTAACCTTATAATTATTTTTAGCATTGTTGACTCTCTACAAAAGACAGAATAATTAGATGATTATCTTTGTTAAAGTGTAGTGTGCTGCTGCTTCGGCTTCTGAACTGGGAGCAAAAGATGCTAAATATGATTTAGGAGGTACTTAAAATTGTATAGCAAAGCTGCTCTTAGGGAGAGATGTGATAAAACAATCACTTAAGGCTAAAATTAACTGTTTTATCTCAATAAAGGCCATGATTTTCTCTTCTAATGGCTTTTAGCTCCCAGTTCCTTCTCAGCTAGGTAGAGAGGCAACACAGTGGGACTGGAACATCTGTCCAATTGAAAGAGTCAGCCAGGTGTTACTGGGAAGAGGTAGCTAGGCTTGTGGCTGACTTATTTTCCTTTATTTTTTCCTCATTAACTGCTTTGGGCACGTACTGCTGAGGTGTTTCCCCATCAGTAAGGTCCTGGGAAGGATGCCTGTGTGAGAGGGAAGGAGCACTTGGCACTTCTGCATCCCCAGGGAAGCATCTCCTGGGTTTTAGTGGGCACCAAGCTGGCGAGCTTTCCTGCAGCGCTGTTTGTTTCTCTATTAATTTCAGATTTCTTCAGGCACAGTCTTTCCTTGAAATAACCAGTCTAAAGGCAACAGCAAAACATAGGGAAAAGCATAAAATATTGCTAAGAAAAGGCAGCTCCTGTGGGGTGAGATACCTTCCTGCAGGCCTGGGTGCTTGCTTCATTCCTTGCTCCGAATTAAACCAAGCACCAGACCAAGGTTGGGGGTTTTTTAAAGTTGTTCCTTTGTCAAAAGGCTGAATTAAGACAGCACAGTTTGGCAGAGGCAGGAGGTGGCCTTTCAGAGGGAGGCCCTGGCTTGTAGCCAGCCAAACTCCTGATGTCTGTGCAGCCCCAGCAGCCGGAGAGGCAGAGCAGAGCCAGGTGGTGCCTCGAGCCCCGGCGGGCTGTCTCAGGAGGTCAGTGCTGCTTACAGGGAGGCAAAGCTGCCTCCTCTTGGCAAGTGGGGAAGTCCGTAAGTGCCTTCGTAGCAAATCACCTCAGTAATTGGCAGCAATTGTCGTCACCCTGAGCAGCCGTGCCCTTGCAGCCCCTGTTTGCATCCCGCGGTTCCCTTCCCTCAGGGTGTCACTCACTCCCGAGGCTGCTCTGCCAGCAGCCACGCCGCGCCTGGGGATGCCAGCGCAAGGAGCAAAGTGACATTTTGAGAAAGATGTCACTTCTTTTTCAACACTGCAAAGCATCCACCCGTCTGTCACAAACACGTCTTCTTTCCCGGCACCCCGGCATCCCTGTATCAGTCACACACAGAGTACAGCTCAGCACACAGGAATTTGTCAGGGTAATGTTATCACTCATATGCCAGTTTGCATTACTTGGGAGCTCCAGAACCGTCTTCCTTTCACCCCTTTCTGTCGGGTTTGGACTTTTATTTTAAGGTTATCCTAAAGAAAAGAGCTGTAGAAAGCACAAGTGGGGAGGTAGCGCTGAAGTGCCTCTGGAAGACCGAGCTGGCTTGCAGACAAACTGAATGTCCGTGTCCTGAAGGAACTCTGCTGTCAGATCTCAGAGTTGGAGGTGGAACTCTCAAAGCCACGTGTAGCTGATTGCTCTCCACATCCTCCCACAGTTCTTTTTTGTTCTAAACTCAGCCTGGTATTTTTGGTCTGTATTAGGAGATACTGAAGCCTCACAGGAGAAGAGGCCCCGTGAGTTGCCTGGTGAGCTGCCACACCAATAGCAAACCAAGCAATCTTCATCCTGTTGATTCTGGAAATCTTGGTCAGCCTGGTAAAACACTAGTTACCCAGAGCAATTCCATTGTTATGGTATCTAAGAATAACTTCATTTAAAAATGTATAAAGAATACATGGTGCGCACAGTCTTACTGTTGAGATGATCAGCTTACTGATTTGCCCAGATGTCTCTGCTGATGTTTTCCATCCAACTGTTGTCACGTTTAGAAATGTCTTGTTCTTTGAGACAAGAATTTTATTTCCTTTGTTGGATATTTATATGTATGTCTTGGCTATCTGTGTATCACTACTGGGATAGAAATCAGCCACAACAATTCTGGAGAAAATTCATTCTCCTTGTGTGTCTCAGCCACCTTGAATGCTGACTTCTAGAAGGTGGATTGCATTTGTCATTCTGAGAGCGCTGCTATTTTGTCGACAAGGTAAAATGAAAACTGGGATTAGTAAAGCACACGCATGGCTTATCAGGTAATTCAGGGTAATTAGGTTTGGAGAACTATGAAAGATGATGCCAATTCAGGGACTTTTGTGCTTTAAGCCTTTGCAAACTTGAGTTTCTTTGGAGCAAGTCCTGAATGGAGAGCTCATCTCCACATACCTGTTGTCTGTCACAGGCAGTGTGTACTTACTGAGCAGGCCATTAAGGCAGCTCCAAAGGCCCCAGGAAATTACTTTGCACTTCCGTGAGCTTTTTGACTCCTTCTCACATGGAGGGACCCAATTCCTGCTCTTACAACCCCTGAAACTGAAGTGTCAAACCTGATGATAAATAGTCAGGTGGTTCTGGCACTCCCAAGTAATGCAAACTTCTGGTTCTTGAAGCTGGAAGAGGGAAAACAAAGAGAATCAGCCCTATTTCTCTGAGAAGAAAAGGGCATTTTCCCCATGCCCCACAGATAGGAAGGAGATACACTAACAGAAGACAGATTTTTCTGGCTCCTGTAGACTAGATGCCGCTGGCTGGAAAAAAATAATTGTTTGTATCTCTGAAAATCTCTTCCAGCCAGACCAGCAGAGGACACAGAGACTGTCCAGAGAATTCAGACTGGATTGCACAGAGGTTTATTACTGGGGCAATGGTCCAGCTGTACTGAAGAGGTGGACATGCTGTTGTCTTAAAGGAAAAAACCCAACGGACCACCCCAAGCCCCCCCGATCATTTTATCTCCAGTATTGTAATTGGCATATCTGACTTATGGCCAGAATGTTGCAAATAGCATACTCAGAATTTGCTACTTTTGTAGTAATGGGTTTGTTGCCAAACTGCCAGTCAAATCCTATTTGCTGCAAGGAAAAGTGTGGGGACAGCTTTTCTGCAATGGAGACTCCATTGTCCATCCCCTGAATATGCTACCCCAACAACACAACATCCTTCAAATGCCCTGAATCCTTTCATATGTATATTTTACTTTTGACTAAGTCATTGCAAAAAATTTCTAGTCACCTCTGCTAGCAAAGCATAATTCTTTTTGACTTAGAGAACAGGATGCAGCACTCTGACTGTCCGGGAATACCTTTAAAGATAGAGAAAATGCTTTATGCCAGGTGATTGAGTGCACCTTTTAATGAACTGTCTGAGGGAGAAAGAGAGAGATTGATTGCACAGGTTGATGTTGTGTGAGTAAGCACCTGCCAGGTGGAAAGCTGATGGTTTGGGAGGGGGTTGTTTTTTGTCAGGGGCCTGGAGTGGAAATATGTAGAAAATGCTGATTGTTGTAAAAACCGACACCAAAGGACAGAGAAGGCTGGTGCAGGGGAAGGATATAATGCTCTGGGAGTTCACATATCCCATCTCTAAGCCTGTGCTCCAGCCTGGAGAAGATGCAGGGCAGGGGGGACACCAGACCATCTGGCCTTTCTTAGCCATCTTTGGCACTGGGCTAGTGGTAGTGGTTTCCTTACCCTCTCTTAGGTTGGATGAAGATGGACTGTGGTGGCTGCCACAGTGGCAAGGCTCAGGAATTTGGTTTTGAACCTTTTTATAGCATCCCCAGAGAGGAGCTGGTGCCATGCTGTGTGCTGAGAGGGCTTGTGTTAGCGGGAAGGATCCCTGTGATGGGATGTGCCAGGACCCTCCCAAAATGTGGCATCAGCAAACTTTCAGACCTCCAGCCAAGGCCAAGGGACAGCCCACAGAAGAATGTGTTGGGTTGTCCAGTGGTGGGTCTTGACTTTTGGGGAGGCAAGTGGAGAATTAGATCTCCCATGTCGTTGTCCTGCACAGTATCCAAATGGACTAAGCCAGTTTTGGTGTCCTGAAACACTTCCTACTATTTCCCCTTCCAGCTGATCTGAAAGCAAAATGCTGCTTTTGAAAAAGCTGTGTGATTCAGTTTTCTCATTTTCATCCAAAACCACTTAAAGAATGTTTTTTTAATAGAAATAAGCTTTTAATTTCAATTTTGGAGGAAGGACAGACTTAATTTGGGAACTTTAATTTACTCCTGCTTAATTCAAATTCAAACTTGGGCTAATTCAAATGCTAAATATACAACTGAATTCAATAATGATTTCTCTCAGATGAGTACTGAAGGAATGTTTCAAAAGTCTTAATCTGCTTTTCTAATTTAACAATGGACAACCTATGTTTAAGGGTTAAAATAACTTATCCGAATTTCAAATGGGTTGGAGTCAGTGAGGCTATGAGACAGGAAGGCTGTCACAGACAGAGGGATCTCTGTCAACAGAAGAGGAGAAGTGAAGAAGGATTCCACCAGGCTAGGAAAAGGGAAGGTGTGTCGTGGGAATAAAGAGCTTTACATGTTGATTCAGAAAGCAGAACATGAGAAGGAAGGCAGAATCTCCCTGCAGACAGTTTGGAACTGGAAGAACTATGCTAGAGAAGCAAGTTCAAGGATCAAGTTAAGTGTGGTTATTAAGAAATATCAGTAAAGAAGATAATTTTGCTAATGTCTGTTCAAATGTGGTGGCTAAAGCTAATGAGAAGAGTAAAATGACCAGGAAAAAGTGAGGGGGAGAAATAAAAAGCTTATAGTGACCTATTTCTGTTCTAGTTGTTCTACTGAATCTCTTACCCATGTTGTGGAAATATATTTCCATAAAGTGGAGAACAGCGGAAATAAATTATTCTCTTGGATATTTATTTTTGTTACCAGTGGCTCGAAAAGATGTTAAAAGTCAGAAAATATGGATAAAAGTCCTGTCTGGATTCAAAAGATCTATTTTCATTCAGTCTTTGTTCATCCCTTCAAAGTTGTCTCTACCTTTTCAAGTGC
This sequence comes from Ptilonorhynchus violaceus, assembly GCA_013397565.1. Lineage (NCBI taxonomy): Eukaryota > Metazoa > Chordata > Aves > Passeriformes > Ptilonorhynchidae > Ptilonorhynchus > Ptilonorhynchus violaceus. Next base: position 1,403,565 of record VZRJ01010608.1, on the reverse strand, counting down.
ATTAAAAATTGTTTTCTATAAATACTTTGCACTGTTTCCGGTGACAGCTCCTAGCATTTTCTCACACACAACCTTAACTGAGGAATGCCAAAGCAATCCTAAATAACACAAGTTATTGCATGTTTGAGTAGAAACCAGCTGTTAACACGAGTCTAGGTATAGACGCTACAGTGATTAAGAGATGATTAAAAACTACACACATTGTATCAAATATAGTGTGGCCAGCAGGACCAGGGCAGTGATTGTCCCCCTGTACTGGGCACTGGTGGGGCCACACCTCGAGTGCTGTGCCCAGTTCTGGGCCCATCAGTTCAGGAAGGACGTTGAGGTGCTGGAGCAAGCCCAGGAGTCACCATCCCTGGAGATGTTTAAGAAACAACCGGATGTGGCCCTTAGTGCCATGGTCTAGTTGACGACTGGTGATTGGTCAGAGGTTGGACTTGATGATCTTGGAGGTGTTTTAAAACCTAAATGTTTCTGTGATTCTGTTTTTAAACACCATAACTTAGGTTTAAACACTGCAGTCAATTTGAGTAGGGCCACGTTAAGAGTTCCTTTAGTCTATTCTAACAATTAGGAAAACTTGGAGAGGTTTGATTGGGCTGATTTAGACATGCAATGTAGTTAAAGCAGTCAGGGAAATAGCTGAATTTTTGTTTGCCAGACCACAAACTGTGTAGGCTGCCAGCCCTGAAATACTGGGAGGGAAAACCCTTATCTGGGACATTCTAATACAGTGCACTTCAGAAAGTCAAGCTATGTAGTTTTTGATAATTTTCTTCATCTAAGAATATAACATATAATGGTGCTGCATGGCAGATCAGAAAAAAAACCCCATTTTTTTTACTTAAGTTATAAAACTTCAAGCAACATCTGAGAATGTAGCCTGCAGATGTTTGGAAGGTAGGACAACAATAGGAATTCAGATTGGAAGTTATTCTTTCTGATTCAATTTTTTTTTTCTATAGATTGCAGAAAAGGAAATGTGAAATACATACTAATTTGCTATTGTTAGCTTTTCTTTTTGAGTTTTGTTCTTGCATGCAATTGTTTGAACAGACAAACTATAATCCTCCTCCTGAAAATTGTAACTGTGCAGAGAATTATAGCACTTAGTTTATCTCAAAGAATATCCAAAATTACAGATCAGTATCAGAAGAATTATAACCAAAGGTTGTAGACACTTATTGTCAGTGTTGTGAATTGGGAAAATTAGCATCCTGAAAAAAAATTTAATTACCTTATCTATGGAGAAACATTTAAAAGAAAGTATGTGAAGAAAATACCAGAAGATTGCTGCTGAGGCACAAATCAGAACTACTTATCATTAGAAACCAGTAATAAACAGTAGCACCGTGTAGGAATGAAAGAAAAATCCACTTACAAAAGCCTGTGTCTGGTTTTTCAAGATGCCTGATGTTTTCTTTCTTTTAGTAGGCTACTTCCAAAATCATCTAAGCCTTTGGACATAAAAGCCATACCTTGGCTGATAGCCAGGTGTTTCAAAATACTATATGTTTGTGAAAAGAATCAGTATTATCTGGCCAGTGGCACTTCACTATAAGATTATCTAGTTGAGGCTCTTGCCACTTTAAATTGAAAAAGCATGAGAACAACTTGGCAAAGTGATTCCTGATTTATGTATGCACATCAGCATTTCACAAGTGCTAAAATATAGCATTTGCTGATGTGCATGATGATGCCTGAGCAGAAAGATATCAATTTAACTGCTGGATCAGCAGTTAAATAAAGATATCAATTTATTGGCTGCTGGATCAGGCTTCTAGATACATTCTATAAAAGTGAAACAGTTTTATCAGTCTGGTGCTTTTTTCTATTTGCAGCCACCAGCACACGGAAACTGATGTGATTGTTCTCTTCAGTGTAGTATATCACATGTGCATGAGCACTGCCTGAAACACCACACACCCGAATTTTGCAGTTGTCCTTGGCAGATGGAGAACACCATGGCTGATCTGTGTGTCTAAATCTGTGCCCCTAACCGGCAGCCCTGCTGTTCACAGTCATGACTGGGAAGACCACTATCCAGCTGTGTCACAGGCGACTCAGAAATACAGAGTGAGGATTTCTTGCTTTTTTTTTTTTCCTGCAGAGCCTCTGAATATTCCATAAGGAGGTGCTTTGCAGCAGTTGTGTAGCACAGAGGATGGGCACGTGATGCAAGGGAGCTCCTGTTTGCTGCTTTTCCAGAAGAAGCCTCCAGATTTAAGCACTCTGCTGATTTCATTCAGGCACTAGAAACGCTTTCATCTCTTTGGCATTCATCCTGTTTTTCCTCTGCTGTGCCACCTGATGGTGCTTCATCAGGAGAAGGGCTGAGCTGAAAGGATGTGAAGGATGTGCAAATAAGCTGTGTCACAGAAGTATATGTTCATTGGGCTAAAACCAAGACAGAGATTTTTAAAAAAATATCATCTGGGAGCTGGAGTGTTGCAAGAGCTTGTGTACCTTTATATCTGAGAGAAAGCACAGCATCACAGTTGCCAAAATAGTCTGAATTTCAAGCTCCAGAGTGCAGTTGAGTGAATCACGTGTTTAGAGGCTTTAAGAAATGTATGATAGAACGAACTCTTCTGGGTGTTCCTTATTTAGAGCTAATTAGGCTACCTTGACCTGCAAAGAAATTAGACTAAGTGTTGCTCAGAACAGAGAAAGTATTTTTATTTCAGCTTTTGTCCTGGAGGGACAGTTTTTGCATGGCACCCTTCCATAACACTGATCTTGTTGAATATATTATTTTTATCATGCGTGTATCATTTTGATTTACTAATTAGATTACTGTAGCTCTAGAAGGTAATCAGGACACTTGATTATTCACTTTTTTATAGCCATGACAGGGTATGAGAGGAAGAAGCAAAACCCTCAACCATTCCTTAAAATCTTCTGTGCAATCCACTTTTTCTTTTGCTCCTATTCCTCTGGAATAGTCTGGCAGTGATAAATGGGGAGCAGAAAAATTAATGAAACTGAATTTTTTTGAAAGCTTGTTAGTCTCTGCACCACCCCTCTGGATTGCTTAGTGTGGCAAAAATAGAAAATACTGGGCTCAAACTAGATAGGTTTTAAAAGTGGAATCTTTACAGAGGTCAATGAAAAACATTAGAGTGCATGCAAAGGAGAAATATTTGCTGACACATTTATAAAATATAAAAAACTCACACACTACTAACAATATCGAAGACTGAATGGCTACAAATGTATGTGTATATTCTCATAACTGGTTGATACATTTCTAAAATATGAAATGAATAACTCCTTGGCTTGGCAGAAGATGTGAAAGCATTTGAGTTTTTAGTTGCATTATTTTGTTTGTTGTTTTGTTAGGGTTTTTTCCCCTGTTTGTTCTTGTGGGATTTTTTTCCAAACTGCAGTGAGATAGGACAAATTCTTCCCTTTGCTTCACTATGCCTTCTCTAAGAAGTTAAAGGTGTGAATTTGCTACAAATACATTTATTTTTCATAGCTGTCTTTCACTATTTTTGAGGGTAAATGATGTCTTTATAACAAATATTAAAGTAATTTTTCTTAATCAGGCTTTTGGAGACAGAGATCAGAAACAAATTCTAGCATTTTTCAACTCACACATTTTTCTTTTATTGTGAGGGCTCCAGCACCCTCCTCATCCCATACCTGGTGTCCCCTCAACGAGACGGTGGCAACAACATTCCAAGAGGGTCAAGGGGTCCACAGTGATCCCCTTCCAGCCTGGCACCTGCAAGTGGCACAGCCCCCATGCTCAGCAGTGGCTGAGAGGGGACGAAGCATCCAGACATGCAGCAGCAAAGGGAGGTGCAGCCAGCCTGGGAAAGGTCTCCCAGCATTCCATGAAAGAGCTGCCAGTTGGGTTTGATTCCCTTCCAGTATCTTTTCCAGTTTGCTATGCCCTTTTGGAAATGGCAGTACTGTGCAGAGTATTTGAAATATGGGTGCAATATATATAGGGTTATTGAGAGAAAGGTCTTTGTATTTTCTGTTGTATTTATTTTCTTTTAAATTCAAACCATCTATTGACTCCCTACTTCACAAAGTTTCTTTGAGATGTCACTAACTTATATAATCATAAAAGACTAAATGTTGGTGTAAGTAATGGAGTATTTTTCAAAAATGAATTCCCATTAATTCCCATTAGGGCTCCCCTTTGTGTCCTTAGCAGGCTGTTCTGACACCAAAGAGACTGCTACACCTTATCTTGTGCTCACCTGAGGTTTTTATTCTATGTCAAATTAATCTAACAGCGTGGCTGTGAACTTATTTATTTTTGAAAATGTAACTTAGTCCATGAAATTTGTGTTCCTATGCTTGAGTTACATGAAGTGACTGTTTATAAGCAAAAACAATTAAGTATTTTTGTAATGCTAATGCAAGCAGTAGAAACTCGTAATGAGTGTTTCACAGGAAATTAGCCAACCAGGAATGAAATTCTTGGCTTGGTGAAGGAAACAGTGATATTTCCATTGGTCCCAGGCATGTACTCCCTGTGAGCTGCAGGGTAATTTCAAAATACTGAATAGGTTTCTGAACACTGGGGTTGTCTTCAAATGTAACTTTTGAACAAACAAAAGATCAATGGTTTGACTAAATGCCCAGATTTGTGTGTCTCCTCCCTAGGCCCACAGTGAGGGCACTGACAAAACCCAAGTGAAGTGATCACTCTGCTCCCTCCCTCTCTGCAAACTCAGTACCCAAAATCCCAATAGCTCAGCGTTGTCAGGCTGAGACAAATTAACTGCAAGTGATGGGGTGATATTTATTTAGGGCAGCTCTTGGCATCCTATTAATTTACATGTTCTCCTGCTTAAGGATTTGCTCTTCAGTAGAAAGCGAACTCATTAGAACACTAAGGGAAGATTTTGTGTTCTTTCTTGAAACATGTTGAACATTTTGAATAAAAGAGTAATTATAGTTGTTAGAGTTAGCAGAACAATGTGAAGTCATTTTGCTTAGAATGATATGCAAGCACTTGTCAGCTTGCCATTCAGAGGAACCTTTTAAAATGCCACAGTAGTTACTTTCTAATTGCATAAATATTAAGTCACTGGAACACAATTAAAACAATCATATTCAGGGAAAAATTCTTGCATTTGGATTTTGACCACACAGTCCATGGCAGCAAATCTATGTGTTTCTAGAAAAGCAGTAAAATAATATTCCATATGAGCCAGATTTCTTTCTTAAATGATTGTTAGAAAAAAAAAAATCCCATGCCAATCACCCCCTCCAGTCCTGGTATTATATTGTACTGTCCATAATACTCAACAGTAACCCATTTTAAAAAGTAAGGAAAGTAGAAAAGAAAACTCTTATGCGAATACATTAGTTATAGTCATGTCCACAGTGTGTATTTTGCTCCAGTGATTTGGGGGTTCTCTATTTGCAGGAGTTTACAAACAAAATCTGTTTGTATCTGTCACAAAACCTGTGACAAATCACTGAGCCAGCATTGGGAAGCACCAGGGTACTGAGCCATCTTCAATGCATTGTGCTATTAGATTTTAAAATACTTAAATACCAAAATCACATAGCTGCCATTGCTGGGCCTCATTTTAACAAGTCAGGTATTGGTATGTGATGCTATCCCCCGGCTGTTGCTGAAGGCACATAGCAGGGGAGGCCAGATTTTTAATCCCCGTTATCTCTGTGTAAATCTGGCAAAAGTTTGTCGACTTCAGTGGGCTTCCTGGTGAGATTTTTCTCTTGTTCAACAGGGCAGAATCTAGGTTATGTTCTCATTTCCTGCAGGCTTCTGTGCTGCTCTATGCTGGCTGCAGTAAAGGCACTGCACAGCTCAGATAGCTGCATCCCAAAGGCAGAAGTGCTCCTTGACATTTGAGCTCCAGCTCATGGGGGTTTTGATGCCTTTCTCCTCTCCAGCTTCTGCAGTCTGACTGCATTCATCAGAATGCTGTATTATAAAAATAGACTGGTTACTAAGACATCAATAAGTCACTTCGTTTAGAAACAATACATGGATTCTTTTTCAGTGGGGATTTTGGGTGAGTGGATAAAAGTGCATGAGAAAACCCCAGGGATGTTTTGGTAAAGCATCAGCTTGGCTTTCAGCTAGACCCTTGTGAGACTGTGTAAATAAAGGTACTGTGCTTCTCTTGTGAAATATGCTCGAGGTCTTGGGCTCTTAGAGGATCTTTGCCAAAAACCCGCTACCCTTGGATGTACCCTTGCCAAAACCTGCCTGTTCTCAGCCACATGGCATCACACATAGTGTTTTCCCCAACGGAAAAGGAAAATGTGTAGTTCAGACATCCAGAAACCTTTAAGCAGACTGTCAAGGCATTGCTGTCATCTAAGGTTAAAAAGGGACTATATCCTGACAATAGGGTAGTTATTGTAGTTAGTGCAGTGGTGTTTTCATCTTGAATGGTGGTGTGAAGTTACCGGTCTATATTTGTGTCCAGAGGTGAGAGTACTTTTTGAGGGACAGAGTAGTCTGTGGGTAGCTCAGTTAGGATTGCATGCAGGTGTTAAAAGCTACTTCTTAAATCATATGCACACACCAATAGATGTTGGCTGCAAGAATAAGGAGGTTCTTTGTGAAAACGTGTTGGAAAACTGAACATTGTCTTCACATTACAGAGCCTACAGCAAATTACCTGACACTCAGGCTGTTAATTAAGAGTCTGAAGCAAGGCACTATGTTTAAAAATACTAGTCATGGTATTACTAACCTAATTTTTCACACAAAAAGCTCAAGGATCTTTGCTATTCACTGAATAGATGAATGAAAAATCATGCAATTTGAGGTTTATGCTCATGCTTTTTCTCTGTTAATTAGAAAGCCACATCACACTTTATGAAAATTTTAATAAAATTCCCTGAAAATCCGGCTTTAATGATTTAAAGTTAAATTAAACTTAGCTTTAGTTTGTGCCTTTTTGGTCTCTGCATGAATGGTGGGACAGATGGGAAGGGATATGAGAGGTCAATGACTAAAAGAAAATGGAAAAACTGGCTGTGGAAGCAAGAAAATTATTCATTAAAGAACAAAGCAGGGTCAGCTTATCAGGAAGGTCAGAAAAGTTCTCTTTGAGGGATTTCTTTGACAATGACATGAAGATGAGTACTTGTAAGGAGTACTGAAACCTAAGTGTAGAAGGTTTGTGCAACACAGCAATTTCTTACCTCAAAACTGACAACTGTACTTTTATCTTGGGTGAATGTTTTTTGATTCATTGAATTTTGTCTTTGCTTCCCTGGGACAGTGTCTTTGCACATGGCAAAATTTGACTGTGTTACACCAAACAGCAGGTGTGGCAGGGCATTGGGAGTAGTCAACTGCACAAAAGTGAGGAAGATCTATACTTTTAAACTGCATTTTATATTATAAGACAGCTCTGTGGGGAAAACAGTGTAGCAAGTGTTTCTGGTTCTGAAAAGTGAGACTCCACCATTTTATTTATTTCTTAAGTGGAGAATGAAATGGGAAGTCTCACAGGTATAGTCTATGGTTGTATTTAGGTACAAGAAATGCATCCTCCCACCAACTGTTCACTCAGTGGTAGATTTATGTATTTAATGCATTGCTTTATCTGTCTCAGGGGAAAGAATATCATAAACCTCAAGAATATAATAAACCTCATGTCTTTAAAAAGAACATGCCTTCATATTTAGCCCACAGGCAATCCCCTGAGGTGTACCTTCATCAGAGGCTTTCAGCAGCTGGAACATTAATCAGGGCAGGAATGAACCTGGAGCAGAACATAAGTAAATGGGGAGTGCCTGAAATATTCAGGGTGTAGTTGAGAAAATAAGATCAATGCTGATGTCTGTGGCACTGTTATCTTCCCTCAGTCCTCTCCCTCTTTCATGCTTTTTGTTATTATGTCTTCAGTTTGGGTCACGGAATGTTAAAAAGATAATTAAAAACTTGACCAAGTGTATTAATGTTTCATTTGAATTATTCCTTTAAAGAAAATATTGCACTTTTAATTATTAAGGTGCATGGTAATTCTTTCTTCTCTAGCGTGTGGAAAATCGTGCTTCCTATGTGGTGTTGCATCTTTAGGACCATGACAAGTAATTTCATAAGGCCCTGAATAAAGACGAAATAGTCTGGTATTGAACAGGGCATTCCACGTTGTATCTCTGCTACCAAGCTCCTTTCCCACTTGGTCTGAAGTGATATAACTGTAATTTGGGCAGAATACAGCTGGTGAATTGATTCCCAGCCGTAGCTGTGCATCCAAGGCACAGCATCTCAGCGGGCTCTGGAGTCACTGAACTGCAGCAGCAGCTCATGAAGGAGGCACAAATCCTTCCTCCTGAGCTTGTATGGGCATTCCTTTCTGTAATGCATGCAGTACTATTGTTTCTCCTGCATATTTATAGCTTGCCTTAAGGCTGGGTTACCTAAAGCACTGGTCCTGAATGTACAAAAGGGACACATAAGGAATAAAAACTTGCTCAAGGTCAGTGTCAGCCTGTGGCTGAGCCAAGTGAAGAAGTCAGGTGTCCTGGTGCACAGTGCACTGCTTTTCCACTAGGATGTAACATCACTGTTGTGCAGATAATGCCGTAAGAAAATGAAAGGAAGAAAGAGGATACTTGCTGTTGTACAGCTTTTACCACAGGGCTGCAGTGGGATCACACTACCACAGTATTTCTGGGTGATATTTGGGAATCTGAATAAGAACATGGTCTTTCTTTCATGTCTTTACAGAAAACAAAATTCAACAAAAGACACTTCATAGCAGTGGTGACATTTAGCCAACACTTTCTAGGCTTATGTTCCCATCAATTTGGCATGCCTCAGTTTGAGCAGAAATAGGACTTCTGCTTTGCTCTTCATTAAGGGGATTGTTTGCAAGACAGACAAATGTGTTTAAAAATGACACTGTGGCATCTGAGTCATCTAAGGATGTCTCTCTCTTTGGTCATGTTTGTCACAAAGAGACATGTGAGGCCACGTTGCAGGTGTCCCTTATAGTTTTGAGGTTCAAGAACTTGTGTCCTGAAATAGTCTATGACTCACCTGTATCTGCAATGCCTGCCCTTGTGACCAGAGATTTTATTATTTTAATGTCCTTCTAACACAGCAGCCAGCAATTCTTCTTCAGAGTTTCTCATTTGCTCAAAATGCAGCTGTCTGCTCCTTGCTGAAGTCAGCAACTGTGCCTGTTCTGCTGCTACACTGACAGATTGCCTTTAAGTTGTCCCTTTGTTTTTTGAAGACATTAGTAGATATGCTGCTTGGTTTTGTTGTTTGTTTGTTTTTTCTTCGAGCCTTGTGCTTTGAGATTTGCCTTCTAGCAATGTCAGAACAGTAAAGATCCTAAAGCTGTGTATTAGCATGGAAAAAAACTGTATTTGGTCTTCCGTTGCTTTTAGGAAATGAATTTCCCTTCAACAAAAATGCTGGTGTATCCTCTCTGCGTTACACTCTTCTGTGTCTTTCAACATTGAGGACTGCTGCATAGGGTCCTGCTGAATTCACATAAAGTTTAAATGTAAAACTTGTGCTTTATTCCCGCTGTAAGTCTTTGACAGAGAGGCATTTTGAAAACACAGTCGTTACATCTCATAATGGTAGCGTAAGCTGGAATAGTCCTTCAGGAGAGGAGCATGGGGTAACCAGTGCTGTTAGTTTAGAAGATGGGCCGTGAGAGTCAGCTTTGACCCAAGTTTACACGAGGCAGAGTGCAAGTGTGTTACTAGATGTGGATGTCAGCCTGAGAACTTGGAACTTCTGCAAGCATTCTGTTCTGAGAACGATTTAAGGTAATTTTAGAACATGTCGCTCTTTAGGAGAAACACAGTACTTCTCTGTAGGACTTTGGTTGACTGACTGGGTAACAGTCTGAAGCCTGGTTTAAAGCGGACTCTGTAATTTCTTGCCTTAGATGGGGCAGGCAAGGGATCTGATTCAATTACCCTGGAATGTTCAGTAGATGAGCAGATGACAGGCACAGTCATTGTCACCTTTTAAGTTTTCACACCATGTAAAGTGAGTACCAGAAGTGTCCACTGCCTTTCACACTTCCTTTGTCTCCTGCAGTTCGGTTCATTTCCTGCACTGCTTCTACTTAAGCTTGGAAGTGCCTCAGGCTTCTTAGTACCTGGACTGTGTTATCATGAAAAGCATATGATAGTAGTAAAGCATTTGAATTGCCATGAATTCCAAGTTTAAAATAGGAATGCTGAATGCCAAATTTGGCAGCCTTTGGGAATTTGGAGGTAAATCTCTGAACTGCATTGCCTTTGGGGAGGTTGGTGTCATCCTATTGGTTTAACTAAAACCTATCTGCTTAATGCCTGCTAGGTGCCCATGTTCTGCAGAGCAGGAGCCTAGTTCACTTCTAATTAACATTCTGGCTTTAATCTGAGTGAAGATGGGCCAGAACAATTCTCTTATTTCCCTTCTGCCCTTTTTTTACTATCTGTGCCACGTTTCTGTTTCATTTACTCTCAGGGAGTCTGCTCAGAGGTGAAGCAGGTGTGTGGCAGTCGTGGGGTCCCAGACGTGCATTTTGTTTGTAAATGTTTCCAAGTGACCAGAATTGTTTCCAAGTGACCAGAATTGTTTCTTGCTTCATAGTTCTACTGCAGAAGTTCCTCCACTCCATCTTCTCTTTAGGAAGAGGAGTATCAAACTGCTTGATGCCCAGCTGAAAGACACTTTCTTTGGTAGTGAAACTGTACCCATTGAGAGGACCAGAGCAGGTTGAGAGACTGACCATATTCTGAACGTGTTGCCTATTTCTTAGAGCTGTGAGTAACCTCCTGAGAGGTGACACACTTACAAAAGTAGCTCTCTATGTCTTTTTGCCACAAGCAGTCTTGCTGAAAATAAGATCTCAGGAAAAGCCAAAGACAGTGATTGCAACTGCCTGGAGCCACCTCACCCCATACACAGAAAGTATAAAACCCACAATGTGTGCTCAGCTGCTGGTACCAGCTGTTACATTCACTATAGTAATTGCTGCCAGTAGTGTGCTATTAATATTTCTCTTACAAAATTCTAAGAGAAATCAAATGAAAACACGAAGTCTGCTCCATCTGCAACCAGTTGTGTTCTTTGTTGGTCAAGCCACACGCAAGCCACAATTTCTAGCAATGCTGTTGTCCTCCAAGGGAACAGTTCTTAGGAGGAGCTTCATTTCCCTGAGTTCCTTGTGAAATTTTCATTTTGTGCTGGAGGAGAAAGACAGGCAGCAGGTACATTTGGGAGGGCACAGGTACAGGATCTGCTTGCCTATTGCGGCAAGAGTGTATCACCTTGCAACAAGCAGAAGGAAGGTTTCTGGGCCTGTTCTGCCTTTATTGTAGCTTTTTACGACTTGGAGCTGGCATCAAATGCAGCCTTTTACCAAATGGGCCGTGGTCCAAACACGTGGCTTAGCCTTCAGACTGGAGGCAGCACACCAAACCACCCTCAGAAGTGGCCTTGGTGTGGATCTGAGGAAATGTCATTCTGACAGTTGTGATGTGCTCCTATATCAGCTCTTCATCACCAATGTATTCCTAGAACAGCTTTATCGTGGGCCAGGACTTGGCCCTATTGTGTGGAGTTTTATCTTCCTGATCTCTGATTTTTCTCCGTGTCTTTGCGGAAATTCTCATCTACGAAAGTGCTTTTGAGTCAGCATCTTTCAGCTCACGAGCGCCAACACTGTTGACAACAAGCGGCTGAAAAAATGTTTTCATTTCAATTTTCCCTTTCATATAAAATATTACAATGGAGAATATTGCTGACCTAAATGACACATTCATCTAAACAATGAATGTAGCTGAGAAAAGACTAGTTAATTTTTCTAGTTCATCTCAGAAGAAAATGTAAACTACCAGAGAAAGCTCCTGTATCGATGGTTTGTGGTTTGGGCCGCTTTCCACTGTTATGGAAATACTGAAAAATCAGCTGGAATTCTTATGTGCCTGCTCAACATCACTGCCTGCTTTTGCAGCACTTTGACACTCTTGTGAAACGCAGCCTAAAATCACAGCACTTGTGATCTCTTAAGCCCGTCCATTTACAGGGAAAATACTTCCAGCTCTCCCTGTTGTAGAGAAAATGTGAAAACCAGAATTCTAAAGCTAAGATCCAAGAGGCAGATCAAAATGGCCTCAATTCATTGGAGAAGCATGGCATGACTTAGGGATGCACGGGCTGCTTGGTGCAGGTGCCATTCTCACAGAGCTGCAGCTCTACTTTGAACCATTCAGAAGCAATAAGTGTAATTTTATTTCTTTTAACTCCAAAAATAATTGGTGCCTGCTTAAACAGTGGCCCCACCTGCACGGACGAGTGTCCATCCTTTGTTTGGCAGTGCTCTGGGCAGGGCTACTCTCTTGCTGAAGCGTGTGAAAGTGCCATTCTCACGCTCTCTGCACACCCTTCTCCTCACTGCCTGGAGGGCAAAGGAAAGGAAAGCTGGTTCTGGGAGTTACCTTCTTCATTATTCTGGATTTCCCCTCCATCCCCACCCAGTGTCAGCTTGTTCACCCTCCGGGCTCAGTGAGAGGGATCTTGTTTGCCCATCAGATTACCCAACTCTCACACAAATTTCATGCATCCTCAGAAGTGGAGGGAGGCTGTATTCAAAATGAACTCTGATCTAGACCAGCAAAGACCCGAGTGTATTGCTTGTCCCAGCCAAAAAGCAATCACTTCAAGGAGAAGCAAAATATAAAATTTGATGGATTTGAAATGAAAGCAGCTTATTCCAGAAGTGTCATACACAGCACTGATTGAAGCAGCAAGGTTTGAGGGAGACCCTGTTTAAGTTTTAGCTGCTCATCATTAATACTGCATCTGTCATGTTTTATGATGACTTACAGAGTATTGCAGAAATAATGGACCAAGCTCTCAGCTGATGTAAATCTTCGTTGCTCGCTCCAATTCAGTGAAGTTCTGCTAGTCTCTTTGGAAATTTGGAGTTTTATTTGCAGTTTTTATTGTGAGACACAGTATTTTCCCAGCTTCCAGCAGCTTTGCAGTATGTATTTCCACTAACATAGACAACGCTGATGAATTTGTCTGAATGCAGAGGCCTCTCTGCACATTAATAACATGAAGTAGATCTCACAAAAGGAGAAGTACCTGACCTTGCATTGCTAATGCAATTAAAAATACTGAAGAGGTCTTGGTATGGTATTAGCTCTTAGCACTGCAGTTCTTCCATCAAAAACGTAATATGATGTTTATGCTGCTACAGAAAATTCTGTTCTATTAATTCCCAAGTTGTATGCTTTCCATGTGACAATACCCATCAATTTGTCTTTATGAGTTCTGCTTCCTGCTAATATCTCTGTGCAGTGTCTTATGATCCAAGGAGTTGAACTGATCTGTTCATTTGCAAATTGATATTTGATGTGACCTCTGTTTCACTTCTGTCTTTATATTTTCATCCAACTTCTCCTTACAGTTTGTTGATCTGGGCCAGGAATGTGGAGCTTGATTTTCAGGGTGCTTGTGAGGGGACAGAGACACTGTCAGAATCACCCCCTTGAACACCTTGGGGAGCACAACCTGCATGGGAGAGGGCTGGGGCAGCAAACTGCCTTCTGGGGGGGCTGTGGGCTGCTAGGCTGACTGAGCCACGCACACTGAAGTTTAGGATATCAATTTAACTGGGAGTAAAGGGGGGGAAAAAACTCAGTAACATTCACAAATTTGGCCTAAAGGAGAGACCTGAACAAGTAATGGTGTGCCCTGCCAGTCATTCTTCAAACAGATCATTCAGGTCTTAAATCCAAAGCCTGTGTGCCAGCAATCTTAGACAAAGAAATTTAAAAGCTTTGGGCTTGAAATCTGATTTAAATTTAAACCATAATTGATTTCTTTTCTCATTTTGATTTTTATGAACAGATGGACTATAGCTAGCAGTTGCCCTTGAGGAGTCTTTAAAAATGTAGTTCTGTGAACTGTTTTCCCTGAAGATTGATACAGCTGCTATTTCTTCGGCTATCTCTGAATCATCTTCAATTACTATATGTCTTTATAAAATAATTATAGGTTTTATCCAGGAACTGATCCTGGCTTTGTACTTTTCATAAAACACTTATGCAGGGTTGGTTAGCAAAAGACATGATTTTTCCCAAGTTTTCAATTGTTTAGCTTTGAATTTTGTTCTCTTATTCAATGTTTTGCTATCATGTAGCATCTATATTTTCTTGAAACGGAAATGGAAAAGATTTTGGCTGCTCTATCTGTCTCTTTACACTTACTAATTTGTCTGCCAGAGAAAATCACACACAGAATGAGCTTAGAGGAGTTATTAGTTCAGACAAAGCTATTCAGATTTAAACCAATAAATAAATTATGATCTTGCCCTGCAACGTCTCTGCCTGTGCAAAAGTCCGTCCACTTTCTCCTTCCCCTCTGCATGTACAGTGAGGAAATGTTTTGTAGAAAAAAACCAGTTTTAAATGCAAGATGAGAATGAACTGAATGAAAGTACTTGGCATTAGCTCTGGATCACAGGGTGATGGAAGTTGGGGGGCAGTCACATGAAAACACCATCCCATGATACAAACACAATTTCCAAGAGTTCATCTGGTCCTTGCCCCTCTATGCCTCCAGATCCATCTTTGACAGTGTCTTGGGCAATGACAGATCCATTGCAATGGGGAGGGCAGCAGCTGAAACCCCAGAGACAGTGAACTGCCCAGGCAAGACAGCTCCTCACACACTAAGGCTGCCAGGTCTCTGGCTTCAGGTGCCCTAGAACATTTGGGCAAGAAAACATTTTGCTAAGAAAATGTTTTGTTCCCTCTGCACCTTCTGTATTTTGTTACCCTTAAAGACATCTTTTACTCATGACAGAGATTGGGCTAAAGTACCAATCCTTCTTCTGGAAAATTATAGGGAATCAGGGAGCCATACAGCTTCCATGTGCCTTTATATAATGGCACAGGGGGGATTGTTCTTCTTTTAAGGTCAGTAAGCAAAGTTATAGATTATCAGAAGCATTGTCAGTAAAACAGATTTCCAGTTCTGTAGAAGTTGTATCTCCATCTTTGTTTTCTGTATTATTTTGATGCAGGTAATCTGTAATTTACGTGCACTGCTAAGGAGGATTGCACATGTTAATCTTCTGCCTGGAGGAATTTCCAGCATGTATGTCACTGAAATGAAAAATGGAAGGAGTCTAATCCCTAGCTTGCTTTCAGTCCAATGTGCTCAGTGGCTGCTGCTGGAATTTTGCAAGGCTTCTCAATGGAAGTTGCCACTTCCAACTGGATGTGTTCAGAATAACCTCTGGATTCTGATGTTTCCAGTATCTTTAGTACCTCCAGACTGAGTGCTCAGTAGGCAGGTCAGTGATGTGGCCTTCCGAAAAACCTCACGGATTTTAACTTACTTGAATTATGGTGGTTTATTCATCTTAGCTTAAAGTGATTTAAATTTTTTCTATGTTTTTTTGTTAGGTTTGGTTTTTTCATAGCTCCTCATCCAGATAATGGCACTGCAAGGGCAGACAAACACATCTGGGGGCTGTCCTGAATCACACTTTGACTGCCTTGTGTGTTTATGGTGTAAACATTAGCTGGGGAAAGAGAGACCTAAGGGTGAAGTGACTTGTTCAAAATCACATAATAAGGTCCTGGACTGAGAATGTCATTCAGTTGAAATTCAATCTCATGTGTTTCTGCAATTAAATTGCAGTTTGCTAGTTTGCTGCCTCTTTTCATGTTTTGCTTTGTTGCCCGGAGTTCTCTTATTCTTCAGGGGTTACAGGTGTTCATAACACTACCTTTGCTCATGAATATTTTCTTTTAAATAAAGGAGAGAGAGATTGCTTCAGGGATGCAGCTGATCACAAGATATGAAATGTATGTCTCCAGCATCTTTGGAAATAAATGTGTGATGCTGAAAACCTGGCATATTTTTCAAGATAAATATATTGGATCAATTCTGCTCTTGAGATTGCAATTGAGACAGAGGCACATTTCCCTCCATACCTGATTAGAATTCGCTTCTTGTCGGGGGGAATGAAAATAAGTTATATTCAGTGACTCAAACCATTGATTGGTAGGTGTTAAAAGAGCCCAGACTTTCCATTTTAAGTTTGGTCAAAATGTGCCAGTGTCATGCCAGCAGGCAGGAGTACTCATAATACTCAATATTTTTTACAGCTGCTATTCTGCAGGAGTAAAGTACACTGATCTCAGGGTAGGGGAAATATGCACAGAGGCATGCTCTGTTTTACTGTCACCCTAAAATCTCACTGGTGGACGGTGAAGTTTTGTTAAGCAGAATGCCCATATGAAAACCTAAAAACTTTTCAGTATTCTTTTTCTTATCTAGTTAAGTAAAAAGTTTCATTTGAAAGAAATGATATTCACTGATTCTTCCAAATATTTGAATTAATGAACAATTTTATCTAAACACCCAGAGTTCGATTTAATTGCAAATAATTAAAAATTGTGTAAGGGAAAGATGGCACTTAGTGACATTAGGAGAGCATGGTGTAATACATCTTGAGGCTGGCTAGTATAATTGTGTTTTCCTCCTCTCAGAACCCCTATCTTGATCATGTTAGGCTGACCGCAGAATACATTTGCATAAATAATTCCGCTGATTCCAACCGACTTCTGGAAATGTCTATTTATTGCCAATTATTTCCTTACAAAACACAATTTTCCTCTGAGCCACAGGCTGCCCTGCAGTATCTTATTTCAATGTAATAATACATTTGGGTCAGTTAAAATGCCTGCTCACAGTGTGAGTAGCAAAGGGAAAGCCAGGAACTCTTCAATTGGTTTTTGACAGCTGGGGCAAACAGCAGGGAAACACGTGGCACTCTGTGACGCTGGGTACTTTCAGCAGAAGTTAGCACCAAAATATATTTTTCTACAAACTGATTTGTTTTTAGAAGACAATCTGAAGTCAAATCTGCTGTTCAGAAAAATATGCAGTATGTTTCCTTTCGAGTGCTGCTCATTTACTGTAAAACTGGCATGTTCTGTGCAGCAAAATTCATTGCCATGAAGCAGTAAGAACTTGGAAAATAGGAACAAAAGTATCAATAACCACAAGCTGCTTGTCTACTTCAGGTGCTACATCCCTTTGAGTATTTAATCTGTGACACATCTCTAATTGACCGACTTACTCCAAGATCCTATTACACTATGTGGTATTTCTGGAGATTTTTCATTTTTGTAGGGTTGTTGGGGGGTTTTCTCCCAAGACTGCTGATGTATGGACCTTTTGTGTGTAGTTTCTGACTGTATTTAGTCCATTAACTCTGTCTTTTAGACCTGAGTCTCCTGTTCTCTGTGTTTATTTTTATATAATTTTCCCCTCTGTCTTGTTCTCTCCTTTTCCATGACAATTTGCCTATTACACCCTCATGAACTTTTCCAATGTTTTCTGGATTGGCTGTGTTTTTTCTGTTTCTCCTTGGTTTAACTTCCTCCACTGAGTCTTGCTTTTTCTTTGATATTTCTGTATGTAGGAAGGGTCATACTGTTAAACTGGGTCTGCTAGAGAGTTAAATTGGAAAACATGCCAAGAGGCACAGAAGGGAATTTCTCTAGGTTTGTGTGTCTCAACACATCTCTTTCATGCTACAGTACAATACAGCACTGGCTGTAAACAGGCTGTTACATTGCCACTTTCCTAATGGAAAGGAAGACAGTGTGGACAAGGATCAATAAATAGCAAATGTCAGAATGAGGAAACTGCTCAGCATTTCCTGAGGAAGAGGCAGTGCTTTGGGCACAGTGGGTTCCCAAGGACGTTGTTACAGTTCGGATTCCATGAGAGGGAGCAGAATCACACAGCAGGTATAGCAGGAAATATATATATTTATAGCAGGTATAGCCTGTGCCATCCACCGTGTACAACTGCTTGTTGTATGTATTATGGCTGCTAGAGGTACAACATGTACGTACATTATATGCATATAGAACACAGCTAAATATACTAGTATTTTCTGGGAAAGGGGCCATCAGTGGTTTTTGAACAGACTTTTAGTAAATGCAGAAAATCCGGTGGCTTTCATGATGCCTTTTTCCCCCCAACTCTTTCCCATTTCTTACCTGTCTCATCTGCCAGCCAAAGTCTGCTGACCTCCAGAGGTTAACCGTGCTGTTCAGGAGCAGGTGGGATAGTACTACAAAGATAGAAAAATCCCTTCCTGAAGACCTGAACCTCTGTATTTCCCGAAGAATCTTAATAGGTTCTTTAAATTCAAGAAAATGAGACAGAGCTGTGAAAGGAAGAAATGTAAACTGAGACACTCCCACATCGTTCATGCAGGAATGGGAACGATGGGTGGTACCAGCAGGAAGGCAGTATCAGATTCTGATGTCCCGAGTTGTCTCACGCCCTTTACCTTTTTCCTCTCCCAGCCCTCTCACTAAATCCAACCTTATGACTAAGCTTACATAATTATTATTTTTTTGAGTGAATGCATCATATCTCTTACCGATTCAGATCATCTGCCTGGTTTGATATTCTCCATAGCATGTACTTTATCTGCACATTCACTGCAGGAGTGTTGCATTGTTCTCACAGTCTCCTTTTGACTTAGTCATAAATAATACATTTTGTGTGAAGCTGGAATCATTCGTGCTTTCAGGCAGGCAAAATTTGCAACTTGCTGCACCTGGAGGGAGGTTGAAGGGCATGGCTACCATCATGTTACCAATGTTATGACCCAGAGTGGAATAACTGTGTTGGACACATGAATGAAATGGGCACATGAACCTGGATAGAAGGGAAGATGTGTTTTCAATGCAAGGAAAATGTAACAGGGTTTGGCTTGGAAGAAGACCATGGAACTGTCACTGAGAAGGAGGTGTGAAGAAATCCCAGGGGCTCAAAGTAGCAATTCCTGTGTTGGATATTAAATAGAATATCCAGAAATATCTACCTACAGTAATTTTGGAGAAAGTGGATGTTGTCTGAAAAGGGTCTGGGAGGCCAAAAAAGAAGATTGGTTTATGCAAAGCAAGATGAAGAAAAAGATTTCACGCGTCATCTCCTTGTATAAAAATCTGCATAAGCTCAGATAAATTTGTATCCGTGTAATTTTTATACAGTGTTTACTAAAGAGATGTGAACTATTTGATTGATCTTTCTTTTTAATTCTTATCCCAAAATTACATTTAAAGTGTTGTTTTACCTTATCTTCTGCCAAGCAGGAAAAGTCTCTTTGAAGAACTTTATTTTTTAAAGTGGAAGTCTTATTTTAATGCATCATCAGTGAAAAAAATCCTGCCCTGGCATTCTCCAATGGAAGCTGGGAGGTACCCAGCAGATAGCTGCTAAACTTTGACAGCCACATCACCTAGTAAACAGCAAAATAAAACATACCAAAAAAAAAAGGGCTCTTTAGGCTGGACCACATTATTGAGCACAGTGTCTCACATTTAGCTTATGTTGAGCTATTTGGCCACAGCTTCAGTCATCTATCGAGGTGAAGTGAAAATTTGTGTGCCGAAATCAATAACATTAATGGCGTTTGCAAACAGAAATTCTCAGCCAGCAGTTTAAGTTAATTTAGTGGATCTGTATATTTGGAATTATTACCAGTTGCAATAAGTTGTAATTTAGGGAAACACTGAGTAAGCAATGCACTCTCATCTTGTCCTTGTGCTGGCAACTACGGAGGACTCGGGAAGTGCTTGGCACGTGCTGCCCGCATTCTAATTTGTATGCGCTGGAGATGGGTGCTTCGGGGAAGATCAACTGATCATTTCCTACCTTATCCAGAGGCTTCCCAAAGAGCTGCAGCCAAACCAGATGATCTAGCTCTTGCTTCAGTTTATTACCCCTAAGGTGAACGTGACATTTTATGGCATTGCAAAGATGATGGAAAGCAGTCATATTACAAATAGTGTCGTAGACCGGCCAGAAGTGCAGGTGATTGCAGTAAGCCAGTTTAATAAGTTGCATAAATTCTGAAGGAAAATCAGGTGTTTCCATTGCAAGATCAAATATGTTTAGCCCATTCTACTGCAAAGAGTGCAGAAGAACAATAATTTAAATACTTATTCCTGCTCCTTTTGAAAAGTTTTACTAGCTAGATCATTTTAAAGAAAGCATATGAAAATAATAACTCAATACTATTTAATCTTAAATATAATCTGCAGACTTTGAAGACCGTAGAATGTTTTCTAGCTATAAAAATGCTCAGCTATTCTAAAGCTAGTTTCCAATTTTCCAGCTGCTTTGATTCCAAACAAAACCATTCGAATCTTTTTTCTTTGTACAGTGAACTCAACCTCATTTTAATTTGATTGCTGCTCTGTGCTAAAGTGCAACGGAACGTTAATTCTCTTAAAATCTGTGGCTCTTTTTTTTTTTTTAAATAAACTGACTTCTTTGAGTAATCATGTTTGATGGAAGAAATCTAGAGGGTATAAAATGAGAAGGTCATTATCATGATGTTCCAAACGAACACCTATGGCAAAGTGCTTCTGGTTCTACTTACAAGTTCTGCTGGGAGCATTTCAATTTTCTGGCTCATTGTCAGGTGAAGTTAACAGCTTTTAAGGGCAGATAAGTCACATCTGATGAACTATCTGTGAAATGGAAATATGCCTGAGATTCGGCAGGATTTGGTTTGGCTTTTTGTTTTGGTCCCCCACAGCTAAGTATGAGCGCTTAAAACTATATTCTCGTGTGGGGTAGACAATTTTGGATGTATCATTTCAGTGGATTTTTTTTATTTACAATAACTGGAAGTAATTCCTATGCATACTTTTACAGAACAGTTATGAAGGATGTGCTTAGCTTCAGATTAATCCTGAGGTTTTGCAGTACTGTTTTCTCCTCACCATGCTGCAAAGGAAAGACTATTTGATATAAAGAAACAGTTTGAGATTTATCCTTTCAGCAGGCTAAGACATGCTACCATTTGCTAACAGCTTGCAAGAATTTCAGCATGGCTCTCCCAGTCCTGACTGGAAGAGCCTGCTTTTGTCCTGGAAGGACACCTCAGGGCCCTCTACGCTTGCCATGAGGACAAAGGGAGATGCAATATGTTCCCCTCTTGCTGGCTGAGTGCAAAATGATGCATCTTAACCCAGAGAAACAAAATGAGTAACAGGAAAATACAGGAAATTCCATTTAAACCTAAGGCAACACCTTTAGACTGTGAGACTGGTCAAACAGCAGGACAGGCTGCCCAGAGCAGCTGCAGAATCTCCATTCCTGGAGATTATGAGAACTTGTCTGTACACAACTCTGAGAAACCTGTAGTAGTTGGTGTGGTTCTAGGCAGAGGGGTTGGACAAAATGATCTCCAGAAATGAGATTCTTCCATTGCCGTCTATCCTGTGATTTCATGAAATCAAAATGGAAAAGGAGTCAGAACTGAAAACGATCCATGATTTTTAGAAGGCAAAAACAAGTGAAAAATTACTTATAATTTTCATGGGCAGTAAACTTGCATTTGGTTTCCTATGAATTTAGACCTGTCTTATAGGCAAGAGACGTGTACTTTGGGCAAGGGTATCTTTTTGAAAATGTGTCTTTTTTATTTGGTGTTCTAACTGCCTTCAGTGATATGTAAATAGCATAAACGGTTCAGAAAAGTTCAAAGAGCATAAATGCAAGAGATGAGAGCAAAATTACAGTGCAAAATTTGGTATAATAATAAATTCCAAAGGGAAAAGAAACCTTTTAAAGCAAAACTTATGTGAAATAGTATGCTGAAATGGCATAGGATTATCCAATTTTGTATTTCAGCACTGTCATAGGAAAATTCATCCTTTATGAACAATCACTTTAGGTATCAGGATGCAGGAATCATGTTAGAGGGCAGTCAAATGGGAATTCTGAAGGGAATATAGAACAGAATCTGCTTCTAGTGGCCCCACTGGATTTAGGAGAGTGTTCAATGGGACAACAATCCCAAAGATGACATGAGCTCTAATTATGATTACTAGATTCTCACTCAAGTTTCAGTGACTTTATGTACAGCGGTCACATACTTTGTTTTCACCTCAGTAGCAAGATTTATTACTTAAACTGAAGAATAAGAACATTGGACATATGCAGTGCAAGATTTTGAGAGAGATGCTGAGTGTGTTACAGGATGTGCTATCACTGAATTAAAACTTCTTCAGCAGGTGTTGAAAACAGGCCACCATTGTTGAAAGCAGGCCACCCACACAACGACAGTGACATATGAGGTTTGATTTCTAGTGCTGGCAACGTGAGCTTAACAACTTTCACTCCTCAAAAGTTAGAATTTTCTCGCACTTTCCTGTTTTATAGGAATGTGTGGATGTAGGTCTCAACTTGATATTAACTGTTAAAGAAACTGGTATTAAACAGGGTCTCCTGGAGATATGCAAGTTCAAACTGAAGTGACTAAAGTGAAAAATTACTCTAGGAGGCAAGGGAACTCTATTCTGTTATTGCAGAATAGATTTCATTTCAGTATTACTGATAAGTATTTGTACTTCACAGTCTCACAATAAAGAAGCAGGAATGTACTTATTGGAATGAGAGTAGATGAAATGCAATAAGGAAAGGTGAGCTTTCATGGAGAGATGGAGAGGATCAACCATATAAAGGCTGCAATCAGTCTGTCACGTACTGTTTCCTTCCCAGAGTTTCATCTCCAAATTGTTCACCTCAACCATAAAATTTTCTTGTTATATTTGAAACTGGGATACCAAAAATAATGTGTGGGTTTTTCTTACTAGGGAAATGCATTGGTTTTGCAGGGCCTGGTTTTTGGTAGTGGGATGGGCCACAGAGGTGGCTTGTGTGAGAAGCTGCTGGAAGCTTCCACCATGTCCAGCAGAGCCAATCCCTGATGGCTCTGAGGATGGACGTGCTGCTGGCCAAGGCTGGGCCAGTTAGAGATGATGGTAACGCCTCTGTGACAACATATTTAAGAAGAAACCAAAACAAAGTTTGTGGCACAGTTTTAATTCCAGCCAGAGAAGAGTAGGAGTGAGAACCTGTGAGGGGAACAACAATGGAGGCACCAAGGTCAGTGCAGAAGGAGGGGGAGGAGGTGCTCCAGGCGCTGGAGCCGAGCTGTCCCTGCAGCCCGTGGTGAGGACCATGGCAAGGCAGGTTGTCCCCCTGCAGCCCATGGGGGTCCACGGGGGATGCAGAGATCCACTCGCAGCCCGTGGGGGAGGTGCCCACGCCAGAGCAGGTGGATACCAGGACGCTGTGGTCCGGCAGGTGTCCCAGTGGAGAGAGGCCTTGCTTCCAGGCTGAAGCAGCCTGTCCTTGGAGGACAGCACCCCGTGGCAGAGTGACCCACGCTGCAGCAGTTTTGGGAGGACTGTCTGCCCGTGGGATGGACTCACGCTGCAGCAGTTTTGGGAGGGCTGCTGCTCACGAGAGTGGAGCCACACTGGAGGAGTTTGCAGAGCACTGTCCCCCGTGGGAGGGACCCCACGGTGCCACAGGGAAACAATTCCTCTCCCTGAGCAAAGGAAAGATGATCTCGGGTGATGAACTGACCAAAACCCTCACCCCATCTCCCTGCACCATCGGTGGGAAGGAGGGAGGGGTTGGGGGGAGGCAAAGGTGTTTTTAAGGGCTTAGTTTACTTCTCATTCTCTTGCTCTGATCATGTTACCATGTTACTTCATCTTGCTTTGCATAAATCACTTTATATCATTAAGCTGAGCCTGGTTTGCCCTTGGACCGTTTTCTCTTGGTCCTTATCTCAACTCATGAACCCTTCATCAAATTTTTTCCCTCCTCTGCCCAGCTGTGGAGCAGGGGAGGGTGAGTGAGTGGGTTTTTTTTGTGGGTGCCTGGCGTCTGGCCAGCTTCAAACCACGACAGGAAACAAGATCTAACCTGCGTTTCTTTCTGTTTAAGGCACAATGACAGTGAACTTGGCATAAGCCTCATCCAAAGCCCACAACAACAAGCAGAATTACCTCTGTCATGTCTTTGGTATTATTGAAGTGTTTATGGCCAAAATTACCACTTGGGGCTTTGATTTTTTTCACTTTTTGAGAGCATTTTCTTATCTTTGATTTGTGAAAGTTTTAACATCCATGCTATTATCCCTGGAGTTCATCCTGAATTTGATTCAATGTATTTCAGAACTCACTGCTTAGGAAGAAATCCACCTGAGCTTGCTGAATATCAGGTCATTAGACAAAGCCTTCAGCTTTTGCACCTCGTCCTGGCTCATTCCACAGCTTGATTTTCAAACAAGCAAGCAAAATATCCTAGATGTTTTGATCTAGGTCAAAATATCTGATCTGAGCTTTATACAGAAAAATCCATGAACGTTGTTAGGAACTCTAGGTTTGTAAGGAGTACAGATAAGTTTTATTTGGTGTGGTTTTACTTCAAGTATGGTCGCTTGATTCTAGATACATTGGAATGGAAAAATCTAAACACAACCACTTCTGTAGCTGTGCCAGCACAAACACATCCTTCATTATTCCTTGTCAGTTGGAGCTTAAAATTAGAAAAGCTCAAGCCAATAAATTAAACCTCAGAATCTTTACACATTTATGCCAAATCTGTTCTGTTTGTGCTACTATAAGATTTAAAATGTTAGATGGAAGTGTTTCTACACTGTGCTTGAGCTGACCCAGAGGCAACAAACTGGCAGCTTTTGCCCTTTTAAGAGACCCAAAAAGTAAAGATTGTATTAGTCTCCCAGATGTCTTCTGAATGGATTAGGAACTGTGATTAGGATGTGTGTTATACCATCGCATAAAACCAGGATGGGTTATGGTGTTCACCTCTGGTGTTCATTACTATACTTCCCCTTTTCTAAAATCAATCTTTTATCACGTCCGCTAAAAAGGCAAACGAGGCAGGGATTTAATTCAATCCTGAGCCTACTGTAGCAGCTCTGAGGTGTAGGAAATCTAAGCCACACACCATGCAGACCTTTCTATCTGTAGCACACAAGCTCTGAACAGCTCTGTGCTCACCAGTACAGATGTAACAGCTGGCCTAGAAAGACAAGCAAAGGAATATAGACAGATAAAAATCTCTCTATAAAAGACAGTCTATGCACTTTTCCAAATCAGTACATACATTTGCTACATTTTTTTTTTTTAATGGGGGAAAAATAATAAAAAAATTAATTCTCCCATCATGGGAAAAATAGACTTAAAAGCAATGCATCTTTACATTTAGGAAAGAGCTTACATCAGTTTTGTATTTTACTGCTTTCTTAGGTTCTCCAGACTCCCTTTCAACAATGCTTCTGCTTTGATGTCTTGCTCTCTACCCAGATTGCCAGAAGGCTTTCAGTTGCAAATGCAGGTGTTTTCAGCTGTTAGATATAGTTGTGTTGTATTATTCATCGCCTCAACAAAAAAATGTATTAGTAGGACACTTATTTTACACAGAGGACAAAACAGGGATAATTGGAAAGACAGCACACTGTACATAGACGAAGATGTTGCTTAGTGAGACATGTTTGGCAGTGGAGGAGACAGGTCTGCATCTGCGTTGCTGCTGTTTCATCTATCAGTCCTTGAACCTTTAAAGCACTGTTTTTCTAACAGACTGCCTTGCCCATCAGGCTGGTATCTGAAACCAATTAAACACGGCTTTTGAGAAGTACAACTCTATTCACAGAGAGCACCTAGAAATCGTCATTATGTGTAAGGTTTGTTGTTTATGTGCTGGTTGTTTTTCCTAGTTTTTGCTGTTTTAGTACTTGGGGAAAGCTGTGTGTGCGAAGCCAGGTCTTCCCTGAGCTGCTGAGAATTACTAGAAATCCTGGTGAGTGGATCTGCACCTCAAGGGCAATCCTGAGGCTTGTTACACGGTAAAATGAACACCTCGGTCTTCCTCCTGACAAGGATTTCTCTGTAACACTTGCCCTGTCACTCAGAGATGGCTCTGTGTGCTGTGCAGACAAAGCAGAGGGACAGGCATAGAAGGCTGGTGAGTTGTGACCTTTCTCAGAGTTAGAGATGTGCAGCAGCCCTGTTCTTAATGCTGCCAGCTGCAGAGGGCTGGGACTCACCTTTCTGCTCTGCTCGCCTGCTTCAGAAATGTGGGCAGAGCTTTGCTAGTGAGGAAGAACCAAAGCTGGACAGTGAAGCTGTATAAAAGATATTTGCCAAAAATGGTAAAGGGATGAAGGAGAATCAGGGCAGGGGAGGATGAGGAAAAGGTTTGGAGGCATAAGTAAACCCTTCAAAAGCAGATAAAATACCAGAGAATACTTTTTCCCTTCTTTCCCTTCTTCCATGCAATATTCCTGATCTTTCTTCTTCTCTGTCAGCTTTCCCTAGCTGGACGTTATGCTCTATGCATACCCATCTTCCAGGGCACCCTGGCAGTCTCCTGTTTTGAACACCTGGTAACCCTGTATGCTTTGTAGCTGTGAATACAAACATGGTCTTGGGCTGTTAAATGGCAGCAAAACTTCCATATTTCATATCTCTCCAGAGTTCAGAGACACCTTTTTGATGTGTGTGCATTTGCTCATCTACCAAATTTTACATTTATGGCTTTTTGAAAATAGATATTCTAATCATCACTCTTGAGAACTTTTGTCTCTGAAGACATGAAGCTCTTCTTTCGTCTTTCATCTTTTCCACAGAAGCCTCCGTGCTTAAAGAGCACTCAGCTTAGTACCAGGAGATGGGAATCTCTCCTGCAGCCGCCCCCTCATGCTAATAACACTGCCAGGTGGTGGTGAAGCCCGTTGTTTTCCAGCTCCAGGTTGTGCCTGACTGGAATGGAGGTCTGTTGAATTCGGTGCTTGAAACTGGTCAAGAAAGCAGCAGATCATTTTATCCACATGGATATGAAAGAATTCTTCCTGAAAGGCAGATCTCATTTGGACTTCTGGAAAATGTTTGAATTCTGGTTTCTGGATTTCAAGCAAAATAGCCTCTGAACAGTTTATGACAGTGAGGAATATGGGAACATTTCTATTGCCTGCTAAGCGTGCCATCTTCTGTTGACTCTGCTGGCTTCCTGGCCCCAGCCACCTTCTGTGAAAAAGTATCTCCTTCAATCTGTTTTTAATTTGCTAAGTTGTAATAGTCTTGCTTTTTATGCTATAAACCCAAAATGAATGTTCTTTTCCTACTGTTCTACCCTATCATTTCTAGGCACTTGCCTCTTAAGTCCCCATCTCTATTTTCTTAGGTGAAGTTTCTTTCTTTTTTTTTTTCACTCTCTGCTTAATGTGCATCTTTCCAGAGCCTTAATCATTCATCCATCCTTCCTTCTAATTTGGCAATCCTTGCGATGGGATAACCTGTACTGTGTCCTTCTTCCACATGAGTTCAAACATCAGGCAGAAGACCAATGTTGCAATTTGGGGATGGCTTAGCAGGTCAGAGCTTCTCATCTTTGTCACTTAGGTGCCTCTCACTATCTCAGCCTTTCCAGAGACCAGAGAGTGCCACAGTTAACTCTTTGGTGTTTATTCCTCAAAGCCTCTTTTGTGTGAAAAGGTGACTCCAGATAACTCATAAGTTTTCTTTAAATATCTCCTCCATATACAGTGCAAATATTACCTACGACAAAACTTGCGAGATACTAGGGGCCAGACTGACATTATTCAAAGCAAATAGAGATGGTATTTTCATTAATCCTTGTCTTTCACTATTTTTTTTTTTTCTTCAGGTCATGTTTCTTCCATAAAGTCCGGAACTGTTTCCATAAGCTCATAATCTGACATGGGATTTACATGGTTTAAAAAGGGCTTTACTTCTGCTGTGGCTGTAGAGCTGGAGCAGAGCTGGCCTCGCTGGGCTGAGGCGATGGTTGCCTGTAAGACACTCGTGTAACGAAAGGTGGGCTCCTCAGGGAGCCGGGACTGTGCTCTGCTCCCATCCAGCCTCAGCTTTCCATCATGGTTTTCCCAGGAGAGCTGCTGGCGCTTGCGGCTGTGCCAGGGCCAGCAGAAGTGGCTGCGCCCACCAGATCCCAGAGGCTCTCATCACCGCTAGGCATCAGTCCGCTCTTGGCAAACCGAAATCATGGATTTTCCCTTAAGGACCTCGTTAAGCTCTTACTAACAGCCCCCAGGCCGTGGTTCCTCGACCATTTTGGGTCGAGTTGCTGCAATTCATACATTTTGGCGGTGGGCTCGGCTGAGAGGAGCCTGCGTGCGGGCTGCGCTCTCCTCGCACCTCTCCCCGCCTGGGTCAGGCGAGGGCTGCCCGGCCAGCGCCCGACTCACGGCTCGGTCGCTGCCGACGCCGGGCGGGATGTGCGGGGCTGTGCCGAGAGGAGCGCAGCCCGTGCCCGTCCCCTGCGGCCGCGCCGCCCGCATCTGCCCAGTGGCGG
>VZRJ01010608.1:1275110-1374486 GCA_013397565.1 Ptilonorhynchus violaceus | reverse complement strand
GGCGGCGGCCCGGGAGCCCCGTGCGTCAGCGGAGCCGGACCCGGACCCGGACCCGGCCCCGCGGGTGCGGAGCCCCCTGCCCTCCCCGGAGCCCCTTGCCCTCCCCGGAGCCCCCTGCCCTCCCCGGCCTCGCAGCCGTGCCCTGCCCCGAGCGCCCGGGTTTGGAGCGGGAGCGTTTGCTGCTGGAACGAGGGAATAGTTCGTGTCAGACTCGCCGGTCCGAGGGGAAACCGAGCTAAAGATTTCGCTTCGGGCGGGATGGGCTGCTCTAGTAATAAGCCCCTTCCCGAACCTGCTGTTCGGAGTATATTAACATTATGGGGTGGTTTTTTTAGTTTTCGTTAAAGTATCTTTTTCAAACTGAATTATTGCAGAAGGAAAGCACGAGGGGCTTAATAAGGTGCTGTGGATACGACAGGACAGCATGTTTGTTTCATTTGTTTGGTTGTAAATGAAACAAGGTAGATACAGTAACAGAGGATAAGAGGGCACAGCCTTAAGCTCCACCAGGGGAGGTTTAGGTTTGACATGAGGAAGAAATTCTTCACAGAAACAGTGATTAGACATTGGAATGGGCTGCTCAGGGAGGTGTTGGTGTCACTGTCCCTGGAGATCTTTAAGGAAAGACTGGATGTGGCACTTAGTGCTGTGGTCTAGTTGACAAGGTGGTATTCGGCCATAGGCTGGACTCAATAATCTCAAAGGTCTTTTCCGACCTAGTTGACTCTGTGATTCTGTAATAAACCTTTTATTTTTGTTGTTGGTAGAGAATCATGGAATTAAAAATATTTACAGGGTGCATTTTAAAACAAAGACAGCTGTTTAAGCAGGTCAGTTGTAGTTTGCCCCATTCTCAATGGGCAGTGTTTGTAGCAGACGTATTCCACAATGAATGCAACATAAACACAAATAAATTACTCCTTAATACAGAAAAAAGACCCCATGATAGCTGGGTAAGTGGAAGTCCGCTGTTTTTATCTGTGTGCATTGTGCTTCAAATCACTAGAAGAATTAGAAAGAAACCTGATTACAATAAATCTGAGAATATTGCCACTCTCTCTGCAATAGCTCATTCAGCCCATGTGTTTTGAAAAGACGTAAGGAATTGGCAATAAGGCTTCAAAAATGACTAGTGGATGCGTTCTGATGCAATTTGAAGCCTTGTAATGAGGACAGAAATACCAGAGGAACAGCTGTTCATGGCTCTTCCCAGCAGCAGTGGAACAGTTTCTCCGTTTTCTCACTGTACACAAGGCTCTGCAGAGACCAATGCCAAAACTTTGCTGAGAGGTTTTATAGCAGTGGCCTTGGGGAAGGAAATAAAGCATCTCTACTTCTGCTCAGCGCAGCTCGGAGAAGCAAAGAGAGGCAAAGCAGTAGATCTTCAGAAAAACACAGATTTGATGATATTCATGTATTTTGTAATATAATATTATTCTTGAATGTTAATGACATGTTTATAGCCAGAAACTGCTGAGGATTGCTCGAAACCAAAAGGCAACCAAATCATACTGCTGCTCTGAAGTGTCTTTATTTAGGCTTCTAACAGAGTTCTCTCAAGAAGCTGACTTATTTTTCAGTCTTCAGAGGTAATTCCTGAGTTAGAGGTATATTACTGCAAATCTTTTGGAACTTGCTGACTCGTAGCGTATCCTTCAGGATCCCCTAAACATATTTACCCAGGAAACAGTGGTTTCTGAATGCATATGTGACTGAGTTTACACATGACAACACTGTATTAGTAAATTAGGTCAAAGTACTGTTTTGTAGGAGTGAAATACAAAAGGAAGAGGAGAGACTCGATGTCCACCCCTTGGGATAGTTCATCTCTGAGAACAAAATGCCCCATGCTTATCTGCCCTGTTGCTTCAGATTCTTGTTTCCTGTAGTGAGTCTAATGGTTGCTGATTCTCAGAGCTTGGAGGCCTGTTCACCACCTTCTTTCTGGCCTGGGTGGTGTGTGACAACCAAGAGTGCCGCTGCTGCTGGTGCAGGGGACAGAGCACAGCCTGGTGGGCACGCTGAGGTGTGTAAAGATGTATCCTTCTAGCAATTGAATGTATGTGCAGCTGTATACCTGAATTAATTCAAGCAGAGAAGCATTTTATTTCTGTTAGGAAAATGTCATATTTTTCCTTTCAAGTGAAATGAGCCAGAGGAAGTCAGTTCCATGTGTGTCGTGTACAACTCATTAAGCAATCCACCTGCGTGTCCACAACCCACAAACTTATACTGCCCCTTTTAAGATGCTGAGAACATTTTGAGTGAGTTAACAAAAAACAGTAGGTAATTCTTTCAGTGTCAGTGCTACTTCATGCTGAGGTCGATAAAAGATTCATATTATTTGTGAGTTTGCGATTTCAGCATTTTGTGCTCGCCTCTCTTCTTCTTCTCTTATGTATTCTGCTTTTGAAACACTGATAGTCACAGGATAAGATTAGAGTTTGCTAATGTTATGAAAAATAATTGGGACATTGTTTTTTAAAAATAAATATATTGCCTTTATTTCATGAAACATGTTGCATAGATAGAAATTCAAACATATGATGAAGGACTTACATGCAGCTGCACACTAGGTACAATGAGCTGGAAATTCTTCTTTAAATTGAACCCATTTTTAACAAAGTCTCTGTTCTTTATTATAAAGATTGAAAATAGTTTAGACTCAATTAAAAAAACTGAGTTGCAGTTCATATAGCTGCCCCCAGCCCCAAAGGTGGTTTGTTACGGAAGTTAAGAGTAAGATGTAGCTTCTTGAAGAATTAGGTTCTCAAGCACAGTGGTGTTTTCCTTTGCTATCCTTCAGCAGTTTCCAGGGGAAAATACAATGCAGAAGTGTCTGGGAATCATTACAGATTCACGGGAGTTCAGGTTTATTGTTCAAAAATATGTTTTGGTTTCATATCTTTTTCTTGAAAGATTTTCTTTCAAGAAAGATGTTTTCTTTCTCATTTTTAATTTATAGAGTTTCTTAAATTAACATACTCATTTTTATTTTATGCTGGTGTGTCTTGAATAAGTGAAGACATTCCTTGTACTATAAAACTACAGTCAAATAAAACTGCTGCTAGGTAAGATAAAAGTATCAGTAAACTCGGTTACAGTAAGGCCCCAGTCTCTATTATTATTATTATTTGTTCTTATATTTTCGGTTGCTTCTTTAACAATAAATCTTGATACTATAAAAGCAGCGTTTACAAAACCGGCTAACCTGTTCCATGAGAAATATATAAACACCATCAGATCAAAAGCCCAATCCACACAGGAATAAATTTAATACAAGTCCCCAGAGCTCTCTGTTAAAGCATCTGTGTGATGCTGCTGAGCCTTGGTTTGTGTGGATAAACCTGCCATGGCCAGAGGGGACCCCATGAACTGTGCCCTGGGGGGCCTGGCACTTGGCACTGAGGGCACTGTAGAAAGCAGATCACAGAGCCTGCATTTTGCAGTGGCATAATGTGTCTTGATATGTACATGATGGTGGTAATAATATACATTATTTTTGTTTGTGACAGGTTTTATTATGCTCAATTTTTGTAGCTTTCATGAATTTGCTCTGAAGTTTTAAGGCTGTGCTTAGATATTGCAGCTATAAACAGGCACAAGTTATTTATTGGCAAAGGGAAGGATTACAGTTGGAAGAAAATTGTGGAGCACAGCTGGGTTGTAAATTCATGAATCATCGCAATTAGGGCAGATAAGAAGATTTCTGAAAGTGTGCTGTGTAAACAAGTCCTGGAACAAGAAAGGCCTTGAAGACCAAGGGTGTCCCACACTTGTTTCCGTGCCTGTTGTTGAGGTATTGAGATATTATATACCCTCAAGTTTTGGCATTCTGAAGGTGGCAGTGCAGGTGGAGTGCTCACCTTGCTGCAAGGTGCAGTTTGTGACCCAGAGCATCGCAATGCAGGCAGGCTCGCTCACAGCCTCCTGCCGTGGGGAATGGCATGGATAATTCACAAGAGCTGCTTTTTTTGAAGGAGAAGAGTACAAAGACCAGGTCTGTCTTCTCTGAAACAGGCTATCTTGTTTCAGGTTATTCGATGTATAAAATTAGCCTGGTCGTGTGCTTTTAAATCATTTAAGTTAGAGCTGTCCCCTAATGGAGCCCTGTGCTCTTGCATAGAGCGTTCCTGCTGTGGTGCAGAGAGACTCTAGCAGAGATCAAAGGTGGTTTGCCCAGCATCAGTGTGAGGGAGGTGTCAGAGGCAAGTGCTACCCTGAAGCTGGTAGCCTAAATCAACCAGGCAGAAAAGAAAGAGGAGAAAAATAAGTATCACGACCTGGGGAAGTTGCGGGGTATGGGCTTAAATGGAAATGGGACAAGGCTCAAGGGAGATGAGCTGCAGAGCCGGCAGTGAAACCTCGTTGTCTTGTGCTGTGCAGCGTGCCAGAGGTGGAGTTAAGTAAGGGGCTGAAGGGGCTTTGCTACCTCTTGCATGGGCCTTACAACAGTGAGGGGCTGCACCAACTGCCCTGGAGCACGGCCACCCCCCACCACCTTTGTGGTATCAGCAGCCAGATTGGGACTAAAACTCACTTTTTAACGGGCCAATGGGTTTCTGGTAGCAACAATCATTTGCAGGTTCTTGGCAGTGACAATCATTTACAAGCCATCTGTGCCAGATTTGGATCACAGCCGGAAAGTGGATGTGAAATGTTATGTCTCTCCTCTTGCACTTCCCTAAGTTGGACAGTTTTGATTCTTACGCCTGAGGGTTTTTGGACATTCCCTGGAGTGGCATCCGTTTAGACATGCAAGGAGCGGCTTTTCTGGAAGGTGGTGCTTTTTATTAGTAACTAAAAATTGCCATTCTAGAGAGCTGGATTCTTTTCACACTTCCTCCTCGTTTTTCTTCCTCTCACACTAATGACTTATTTTCTAATTCATGCTTTTCTGTTCTTTCTCCTGATGAACAGATTTCTTTTTTGCCATTTTTCCCTACATCTTGCTCTTCTTGCCTCTTTTTCTCTTTTCTTCTCTTTCCTACTTCGAGATTAATCATGAAAATAGAATTCTGTCTTGCCAGCTGTATGGTGCCTGCAGAAGATACCCTTCTCTGTAAATGTTTGCTATTTAATTTGTATTTTGTTGTTTGTAGCTTTTAAAGAAATCCATCCCAACTTCTCATTGTGTTAACTTAAGTAGTTAGTACAGTTGCAAGTTTTAAAAGCTGAAATTATTTATTTTGCAGGTTATTGAGAATTAGTTTCAGTATTTGCAGCAGTTTATTCAAAGATTAATGCTTTAAGCATGGGTATTTAAATTGGTGTATATTTTATATCTGCCTTATTGCTGAACATTTTGTTCCTGTAGTATGTGCAGGCCAGTAACTGGGATTAGGAGATGCCCTTCCTGGTGACAGGTGACAGTCTGTGTCATGCACATGGGGGTGGCAGGGACGGGAGAACTGTTCTCCCCCAGTTTTGCAATCCCTTTTATCTTGATGTAATGGCAGGGTGATGACGATACCAGCAAGTTCTGAGCACTCAGCTGAGATTGTAACACCTCTCTGGGCCCTGTTATCATTTACATAATGCTAATAATATGCAGGAATACAGCAAGAGAGTCTTCAGGCTGGAAAATCTTCGGTTTGGAAGGCAGGTACAAAAGAAGGGCACAAAATGCAAGTGTAAAACTCAGGGTGATTGTTGGCATGCTTTTTTCTGCTTGCATTTTTGTTACAGACATATGATCATTAGCTTCTTTTGACTATCCTGTTCTTAAGGAAATGGGAAGCCAGGGAATAGTGACTTAGATAAGGAAATGTGCTCACAGAGAAGGGTGTATAGTGCATACGAAGGTAACAATGGGAGAAGGTGGAAAGATTGGAGTAATTATTTTGGATGAGTACACATGAAAAAAAAGGAAACTTTTTTTTGTGACATAGCTGTTTTACATCAGGTTGTTTTATCTAATACCTGATGGCATTGTAGCTTATATAGTTTATGGCTACATTGCGTAGCTTTGTTACACTTAGGAAGGCCTTTAAAAGCTCAGTTTGCTCCATAATGAAATTACTTTTCAGATGTTTTTGTATTTTATTCTTCTGTGTTAAGAAACTACAATATGTCTTTACTTTCCCTTTCAGTGATTACAGCAGAAGTAGCTTTCAGACTTCTGTGTTGCTAATAAGCTGAGAGCTTATATATTTATCTATTTTTTATCCTTAAAGAGAAGAGGTGACCCAATTGAAAACACTTCTTTCAGGGAAATGCAGTAGGGCCTTATACAGGAGAAGAGAGTAACTGCTTCTGCCAGGACAAGAACTTTGCAGGTTTGGATGCTGATTTTGTGCATTCAAACTCCTGTCCTTCCCCCTGAAAGCGGGGGTGCTCCAAAGTCCAAAGCTGCCCTCTGCCATCCGTGCAGTTGTGTGATTGCTTGCAGGAGCTGTCACAAAGAGCTGCCACCAGAGCTTTTGTATTGACTCAAAGTGGGATTGGATTGGTGCCATCACCTTCTCTGAGCTCATGTTTTAGCTGAGCAAATAACACAAGTGGTCTATAATGCATGAATATGCGAATGTACCTGTGAGTGACACACTTATCTTGCTCTCTGACAACACAAGTACCCGAGTCATCCTTTCATGAAGTTGAGTTTTAGCTTGGATTCTCAGATGTTTATGAAAATTAAGTCTTGAATTGCAAATTTCAGTGGAAACCTCATGATTCCTGTTGAGATGCGTGTTAACACAAGCCTTCGAATATCATAACTCATGATTAATGTAACTCTTTTGACACAGGTAATGAAACCACAGCATGAAGTTTTTAATTGTAATTTTAATTCTAATCACAGCTCCTAACTACCTGCAGATGAGAAATTACAAGATGAAGGAATTCCTTGATTAGCTTCAAATGATGACTAAGTTGGAAATTGTATTTGCAAGTGAAATATAGGTACATTGGTATTTGATCCACAGTTAGAGAAGGGATCAGAACAGTTCTGGCTTTCAAATTTGGTATCAGTTTGAAAGCAAAATGAATAAAGTTATAGGCTAGGTATGTCCATTAGTAGTACCTGTGTCACAGAAAGAAAAATAAGGAAAATTGTTCTGTTTTTTTTCCCAAGCAGATTGTAGCTAACCCATATTACTACAGCAGCATTTTCACTTGTCTGCAGTAACAACAACAAAAACAAATTACATTGCACCATGTAGCAATTCTCACTTCTGAAAATTTGAGGAAATTATTGAATGTATTGTGGAAATTAAAGAGTAGATAACTTGCCCAGACAATGACTTGGACGAACTGCTCAGATCAGGTTTTGGAAACCAAAAGACTTAAGACACATACTGTACCCTGGAATTCATCCCACTATTTTTGGCAGATCCCAAATCCCAATACTCAAGCAAGGAGTGTGAATTTCCATTAAACAGTGTTTTGCAAACCTAAGGATTACTTGAAGTCTTATACGCTGAAACTTTAGCTCAGTTATACGGGTGAATAATGCCTCTTTTGGGACACTGCATCTGTAGAGCAATGTTAAATAACTTTAAAGGTGTCTCTACACACCATTGAGTCAGACCTTGAAAATTGATTCTTCCAGGTTCCTGAATATTAAATCACTTCACTGACTGTTGTTGTAGATTTAAAAAGTGAAGTATAGGGTTTTACAGAAAGTTTTTGTGCTTGCCCTAGAATAACATTAGCATTGTTTTACTGCCTGTCCTTAAGGCAGAGCTCATGTGCCTCTGCATATTGCATATTGTTAAATCTATGCAATCATAGAATCGTTTTGGTCAGAAAACATCTCCATGATCATCAAGTCCAACCATTTACCCAGCACTGCCAAGTCCACCACTAAACCATGTCCCTAAGGCCCACGTCTACACAGCTTTTAAATATCTCCAGGGATGGTGACACCACCACTTCCCTGGGCAGCCTGTTCCAGTGCTTGACAACCCTTTCAGTGAAGAAATTTTTCGTCATATCCCATCTGAACCTCCCCAGGCACAAACTGAGGCTGTTTTCTCTCATCCTATTGCTAATGACTTGGGAAGAGGGACCGACCCTCACCTGCCTACAGCCTCCTTTCGGGCAGCTGGAGAGAGCAGTAAGGTCTCCCCTGAGCCTCCTCTAGGCTAAACACCGCCAGCTTCCTCAGCTTCTCCTCACAGGAACTTGTGCTCCAGACCCTTCACCAGCTCCATTGCCCTTCTCTGGACTTGCTCCAGCACCTCAATGTCTTTCTTGCAGTGAGGGGCCCAGAACTGGACACAGCACTCAAGGTGTGGCCTTATCAGTGCTGGGTACAGGGGATGATCACTGCCCTCATCGTGCTGGCCACTCTATTTCTGATCCCAGCCAGGATGCCTTTGGCCCTCTTGGCCACCTGGGCACACTGCTGTCTAGTGTTCATCTGCTGTCAAACAGCACCCCTAAGTCCTTTTCCACAGGCCAGTTTTCCAGCCACTCTTCCCCAGCCTGTGGCACTGCCTGGGGTTGTTGTGACCCAAGGGCAGGACCTGGGACTTGGCCTTGTTGAACCTCCTGCAGTTGTGTCCTCAGCCCATCGATCCAGCCCGTCCAGATCCCTCTGGCAGAGCCTTCCTGCCCTCCCGCAGATCAACACTCCCACCCAACCTGGTGTCATCTGGAAGCTGACTGAGGGTGCTCTCAATCCCCACATCCAGATCATTGATACTGGGCCCAGTGCTGCGCCCTGGGGAACACCATTGGCCCCACCTGGATTTAGTTCCATTCACCACCACTCTGGGCCTGGCCATCCAGCCAGTCTTTTGCCCAGTGAACCCACCCCTCCAAGCCATGAACAGCCAGTTTCTCTGGGAGAATGCTGGGGGAAATGGTCTCAAAGGTTTTACTGAAGTCCGAGTGGACACCATCCACAACTTTTCCCTCCTCCACTAAGCTGGTCACCTTGTCACACAAGGAGATCACTCGGCTCTGTCACTAACAGAGGAGTTCCCCTACCTGTATGTGAGCTACCACAGATACCAAAAGCTGTACAACCACACCAGAAATGCACAGGTGATTTACTCCTTCAAGGAGCAATGCAGTTCAGTCCAGGAGGAGCTAGGGACTGCCATTTTTAAATTGTTTCCAGTATGTGTGTTAGATTATCTACAGCTAGCCGGGAATCTGCTGTAGCACAGTTCATAATGTGGATTTAACTTTTAATTTAGAATTCATTGTCTGGTCTGAAATAAGAATGTTAATTATTGGCTATTAAAAGAGCACTAGCCACCTATAAGTGACCTAATCCAGGCTCTGGCTTTTCAGAATAGTAGGATAATTCTTGGAAATGCCAGATATATTAATTAAGAAATACTGTATTAATACCTAGAGAAACTGGGCCATCATATCAGAACAGAAAGATCATGACATTGCTAGAAGTTTGAGGCGTCTTGGAAGATGCCTATTAAATGCTGGCTATTTCAAATACTGTAGTATTTTGGCAGTATTGATGCAGCTTGAAAGATTCTTAATTACCTCCTTGGGGCTTGAATATCATTCTCAGATTTTGAAGATCAAGAAAAACCAGCACAGGAGAAATTTAAATGAAATTCAAAGTCCTTCCTGCCGTCATTCCTTCCCTCTCTCCTTCCTTCCCTCCCTTTTTCCTTCCTGTTATGGTTCTATGGCTCTGTTATTTATTAGTTTAATGCTAAATGCTTTAGGCTTTGCAAGATAGAGCAAATACTGAGTAGTATTGGAAAGAAAAAACTTCTCCAATCCTGTGCACCTGGTGTCAGAGTGATTTCCAGATTATTCTGTTGGGAAAAAAGTTGAAAATATGCTTGCATATAAGCTTGCAAGTGTGATATGCAAGTTCAGGTGTTCAAGTTTCTGCCCTGTGTGTTTCATTCTTTAGAAGGGTGTTTCTAATACCTCAGATGATTTTCAGGTTAATACCTAAGGATTTTCAGATTATTTGTTGGTGTGGGCTGGGCCCGTCCACCCACACCCCCAAAATTTTCTTCTGAAACTATGGAGGTCATTGAGTTTACAAACTTTGGATTTGATAGATTGATCTTTTACAAAGACTTCTAGTAAAAGAATCCAGTGAACTCTAGACATAGAAGAAAAGATTGTAGAGCTTAGAAAATTAATTTTATTCACAATAAATTGTAGTTTCTGAAAACTGTCATCTCATTGATGTGATATCAAATAATATAAGCTATAACCAAGATTGAAGGAGACAGTAGGGCAACTGGGAGCTCCCTGGGAATGACTATCCAGTTGCTGGACTTTCAGTTTATTGCTTGTTGTATTAGGTTAAAATATATAGATTTTGAAACAGAAGATTTAAAAAACGTGCAGAATAGCTCTATTTTTTCTTTAGGCTGGTATAGGCCTTTCAAAGGATGGAATGCAGTGAACCTGTCTATAGCTGGATTTTCAGGAGTGCTCAGATTCTGTTGAAAATACTTAATGTGGTGGAATGAGAAGGGAGGAGAAGGACTATTGTGCTGCCTAGTCAAAATGACAAACAGCATATAACACATTGCAGTTTTTACATGTTCTTTGGCAAGAACAACTCATTTTCATCTGAAAAAGCTTATTCTGAAGAAAAATGTAAGATGCATTAGAACCAAAGATGTTTTCAATGCATTGTGTGATGAACTGTAAATACGCCCAGTTGACATTGGGAAGAATCCTCAAAGAAAGTCTCTGTGTGTTGGGGTGAAAATTCAGCCCAGAGGGGTTTTAGTTTACAGCCAGCTCTGCAATATTGCATTTGCTGTGGCCCTGGATTAACAATGCCAAACATGAGTGCATATTGCAATAAATAGTGAACAGAAAGATGGTGTTCTCTAAGGTTTTGCTTTTCACTTTGCACTTGATGACATCTATCTTGTTGCTAATTTTTCATGACATGGCTGTGATATTGTTTCTGTATTTTTTGTTTTCATACCATTAGAATAGGTCTATAACTAACAGCGATTGAGTCATTATTATTAATTCCCTAAGTTATTTACTTTATGAAGTGGAAGGCATTTGTTTTCTTTTTACATCATTAAAAGCCTGCCTCTTCAATATTTAAGAAAGCTTATTCAGCTTGTTGCTGTGGTTCTTTCCTTTTTTTGTGTGTGTCCTCTGTATCTGGCTGATGTTGGTTTTGGGAGAAGAGTGGATGTGCTGCCAGTAGAGTGCCTGGACATAGTGTGGCTTGTGCTAAATTTGTCAGTCAGTGGCAGTATTTCCTTATAATCTTTCAGCTCTTCTTAAATTAAATCTTTTAATAATTGTAAAGCAGATAAATATTTGAGCAGGATTCCAGGTCTCTGCTGCCATCCAAGAACTGTCATCAGCAGTCTTTCTCAAGTAGATTCCAGACTCAAGGGGAGGCCCTTCTCTCAGCAAGTGGGAGCAGAGGGGAGCAGATGTGTTCCCTGGGGAGCAGCCTGGTCTGCCTGCACATGGAGCCTCAGTGGAGTGGGTGAGCAGTCTCTGGTCACTGCTGGGGTCACTGCTGTGGGCTGGCAGCCAAGACAGACACTCTGTGTGCTGCCCAGTTTGACAGTCATGAAGATAAGAGCATGTGCACTGGTAGTGTGCAACACCATCCCACAATGATAAACACTTTTGGAGGGTCACTTACAGGAAGCTGTTTCTGTCT
The DNA here is from genome assembly GCA_013397565.1 of Ptilonorhynchus violaceus. NCBI lineage: Eukaryota > Metazoa > Chordata > Aves > Passeriformes > Ptilonorhynchidae > Ptilonorhynchus > Ptilonorhynchus violaceus. The sequence continues at coordinate 1,362,902 of VZRJ01010608.1, read as the reverse complement.
TATAAATTTCTAGCTTGCGTGTGCCAGCCAGCTTGCTTTCCATAATTCTGCTACACTCCTCCTCCTATTCTAGTTTTGGTAGGTCCTGAACGAGCAAGAAAATGGAGCCCTCTGTGTCTGACAGGAGGAAGCTGAGTGACATTCAGTGGGTGCTCCTTGAGGCTGAAATGGCTCACCTTGTATCCTGCAATAAACACAAACTCACGGGTTGTGCACTGAAGTATTAGAGCTATGAAAAATGTGCAAATGACAGTGATCACATGCTACATCAATTAGACCTTCTGTGCAGTGGGCAATTAGTGTTTCATAAAGAAGCCAGAAGATGTACAGTCATATGTATTTATCAGAGAGGAGAAGAAAACATCTGCTGGTGTATGAGTCTTGATTAGACCCAAAGGGGAATCTTAGTTTCACTCCTTTTTAATGGTCCAATAGCTAAAATCATTCTTTCTGCCTTACTTAAATGCATTTGGAAATAGCTTCCCACAGTGCCTGAAGTGGTTTAATTACATCTGATATTGTTAAAAAAGGTCTCCAGCTTTGTCTGATAGAGCTTCCTCTATCTGAGAGGACACGTGCTTGCTGAGACACCTATGGTGTCTCCTCTGCCTGCCATGCTCCTGGTGATTTACAGTGTGGCTGTGGCTCAAGAGCTCAGTGGGACAGGACCCTCAGTGTGCTGGATGCACCTTGGCATTGTGCTGGAGTGCACTGCCAGGCTTGTGTCTCACTGCCTCCTGTCCTGCTTGGTGTGGACCTCTGGGAGATGTTGCAAAGGCAGAAGTGTATTATTCCTGTGTTACTGAAAATGACCCTGCACATACAGAAGTGTGGCTTTTCCAGGATAAAAACTCAGTAGCAAGATTGGGGAAGGAATTATATTTGCTTTATCTTCCACCCTTCTTTCCCCTAAATAAGATTATCTTTTTTATTTCTCTTATATTGCTCTTTGTCAAATCCAAAGTGGGATAATGAGAACTATGCATAAAAAAAATGAACCCAGTAAACTTTCTTCACAGTGTGTTTGGGTTGGAAGGAATCTTCTGCATATATCTGTAAGAAATGGTCCTAGGATCAATACTAGGACTAGGATCCTAGCTTTCCTAGGACCAAGTTTTAGAAACCAAAATTCCTAAAGCTTTCCTTCATAATATACCCTATGTGAATTCTCATTGCTCTAGTAATATTATTGAGCTGAGCCCAAAAACTTCATCTTACAGAGAGGTTGTTTAAGGTCTTTGCCTCTACCCAGCCACCACCTTCATCATGAAATCTATTGGATTTAGAAAGACTAACCCTCTTATTTTTAGTTGAAATGAATCAACTGAAGAAATTATAGGCATTATGAATGCATAAATCTTTCTTCCTTACAAAACCAGGCAGAACCCCCTCATTATACCAAACTGTCAGTGAAGGAATTTTGAAGTTTGAGTACTCTGGTCAAATTTTATTGCACAAGTCCTGCAGAAATGAGAATTCTTCCTGAAATTTCCAGAGGTTCCCTGCCTTCTACAAAACATAGCATTAACATATATGTTTCATGGGAGATAGATAACTTTAATCCTTCCCTGACAAAGACCCTAAGATTTTGAATTTAATTTTACTTGCATGATGTGATTTGCTCCCTATTCTAGGAAATCAGCAACGAGGCTGATAATCACATATTTCTATTCGGGTTTTACCCTCATTTTAACTGGAAATGTTTCATAGGAGGGAAGTAGCAGGCTTCCAAGCGTTTCCAGAGACAAAGCTGTACATGGCACATCAGTCCCCAGCAGAGATTCCTTTTGCTGTAATTGTTGCTAACAGGCATTCTACCAGGTGAAGTGAAATAATGAAAATGGCAACTTCAGCCACATATTAAAAAGATATGAAAAGGGTGGTGTAAGCGCTTCCATGTAATGGTTTGCTACTGATGGTCACAGCACCTGAGCAGCTCTTTGCTCAATAAAAATGCTTTACATCTTATTCTGCCAGCCTTTGCTTTGCGAGTTAAACACAAGACAGCCTCCTGGCAAGTAGATTTGTATGTTTTTGCTGTGCTTTTTGTATCCACAAAAAGTGTTAGTAAACTTTTCTGTGCAGTTTGTCAACACAATCTTTCTTTAGCGGTTAATCTGATCTGCTTCATCTGTGATCTGTTTAGTTACATTTTTAAAGGACACACGAGAGCAAATTAGATTAGGCTTGTTTTCTTCGTTGGAAAATGGAAAGCACAAAATCCAAGACCTGTAGTATCTTGAATTACCTCAGGACCTGTTCCTGTCACGCTTAAACAAATCTGCTACAAGAGCATGGCTACATCTAAAGCTGTGCTAGTTTAGAAACCAGAAATTGAAATGGGTTTAAATAGATGTGGTTTTTATTTTATTATCAAAGCGTTTAGGGTGGGAAACAATTTGAATACATGGAGAGTGACATTTGCTAAATTCTAAATTCTGTTTATTCTTTCCATCTTGAAGCTTTTTTGTTAAGTTGTAACCACAAAGGAAGCAGCCCTTGTCACAATGTAATTGAATATTGGAGATTCATTTAAATTCCACACCTTGAATCCACAGGTTGAAATTCAAAGTGATACTATCGCTCATCTTCCTTTAAAAATCAAAGAAGGGAATAACACAAAAAAACCCCCCAAAGAACCCAAACTCAGTAATACCTAATTATACTCAAACACCTGAATTATGTTTTAAAGAGGAGGATTTGTCTGTTCTATGCAGTGTGTAGAGTCAGTAGGTTTTTCCTATGTTATTTCATATCCCTGTCTTTCTGTGGGTTGATAATATGCTTGAATCTTAGAGAAAAGAGAAGAAAAAGACAAGGGAAACAGTTTTTGTCTTAATTGGTAAATGAACTGAGGTATCTGTATCTAGCATGAAAACTGCCATTAGAATTGCAGATTTGGCTATCCACTTTGTTTGTAGGAACTGAAAAATATACAGCTTTCAATCCTATATAATTATAATTTGATTATAGAGAACTGTAATTTCTACCAATATCTAGAAAGATATAATTTGAGCGTAAATTTTCAGTACACAATGTGTGGGGATTAGTGGCATGACCTTAATGAGAATTACACTGCTTAATTCCTTGGATATTATGCTGGTATTGTGTCCTTTATCTATTTTGAGAGGTCAGATTATACTGAAAATCTGTAGCAGTGCATGAACAGCAAAGGATACTTGTGGCTTTGTATGAGAACTGTCCTTCAGTTTATAAAACATGGTACTCTATTTGGTTAGCCATTGGGACATGGTGAAAGAGAAGAAGAATGCTTAACTCAAGTAAAAACAGTTTAAAAAATAGTAGATTGGATAAATGCTGAAATATTTTTCATCTAGTTCCTTTTGATATTTTGTTGCAGTCACGAATGACAGCTGCTTGCCAGTTTAAGAAAAACAAATACTTAGAGTTGACATACCTTTTAAAATAGAATTATCTTATGCATGCTTTATTTCAAAGACGTGGTTACTCTCTTTACATGTAAAATGTTTGTGCGAATCTTGGGAGTTTTCAAAACAATAATAAAAAGCATCATAGTGTTTTTTAATTTGTTTTTTTTTTGTTGTTCTTCCTGGGTTACTGTTTGATGGAACTGGTGAATATTTGACAAACAGTTTAGAAAACAAAGATAAAAATGAATGATTTTTTAATCAGCCTTTTATTTTGGTGTTTACCATTTCACATGCTGTAAGCTTTTGTTGTGCAAATATTTAGCCATTTGAGCAGGCCTAGATGGCAATATTTGTGTCCAGCATTAATAAGTTATGTTAGTCAGTTCAGGATCAGAACCCTAAAAATTCAGTGGTGTGCAGATATCCGACCTTATTTTCAGTCTTCTTCAAATATAGTGAAAGTAGTGTTCCAGAGCCTGAAATGTCTTGCCTGGGGGACTGATTTGGCTCTCAAACAGTACCATGCAGGCTGTTCATGTGACAGTGTTTTGAAGCACAGAACAATAATTTGAAAAAGGTAGTTGCAGTTAGAAATATGAATTAGTTGGGTCACGATCATTAGCTCTTAGTTTTTCAGTAATTTGATAACTGTGTCAACTATAAGCTGTGTACTGCAGAGGAGCTTGTCAGCTGGAAATCCAGAGCTTTTTAGGGACACGGATTCCACGTTCTCTGAAGCTGGGAGTCTGCATGCTCTCTTGACTCCTCTGCCACAGCCGTTCTCATAATTCTCATTTCTTGTTGGCAGCACACATTCTTGCGTGTCTTCTACATCTCATAAGAGTAAAATTTTGTGTTCTGAAAGGAAGAATTGCTATATCAATGAACTGCCCAACACTGAAAGAATGCAGCATTTGAGTCATACCAGTTAACGATGATAAGTTTCCAGACTGTGTTAAAAAAAGCAGTAGTTTTCTAGATTTTCTCTCCTTTTTTTTTTTATATACATGTATGTATATATACTTAAATATGAGGCAATAATGTCTTGTCTGATTTCTGTTGAGACATCAAGCTGGATGGAACAGATAATGTATTACTTTTCTCAAGTTATCGTACTTAATAATTAAATGCCTTTTTGTATTATTCCATTTATATATCACTGTAGCAAGGCATTTCACTTAGCTTTCTGTAATGCCACACAATGTACTATGAAGTGTTGAGAGAATATTCCAGAGTAATAATTGGACTAAATGATAATTTCATTGGCGGCAGTTTGAGAGAACCAGATGAAGATGATTGTCAGGTGTAACAAAAATGGTCACAGAGTAGTCAAGAAGAAGCATAGTTGGGACTCTGATTCGTAATGAACTTGGAACTAAAAATATTGCCATAACGAAATATCTGACCTGTTTTAAATTTGGCTAATTTATTTGAAATACTTAAAGCTGATATGCTAAACTAGGTGTATAAATTCAAATTGGTGAGCATCGTTAATGTTTATGAAAAACAAAGACGATTGAATTTTATGCAATGTACATATTTTAGTATCTTACAAAAAGAGGCGTGTTGCATAACAATACTGAGACTGTTACTTGATGTGACACTTCCAAGTACTTGTAAATGCAGTGAGGGGATTTTATTATTAAAAGGAATATATTTTCTTCAATTGGAAATAGAAGAAGCATGCCAGTATATTAGGGGTTAAATAAAGTGTAGTCGGAATATACAAATACGGGTTTATTTGGACAAGTTAGGTTTTTTCCTAAAATGTGTCAAAAAGTAGTATTTGTTCCTTTTCCTGATACAACCTAAGATATGTGATTCTCTACAGTATTATGTCATGCTTTTCCCCTTCTGTTTATTTTCTCTCTGCAATTATTTTCTGGGAGAAAAGTTGGAAGCTGACACAGGCTGAAATTTGCCTGTTCAGCTTCCCTGTCTGGGAGTTACACACAGATGTGGAGAAAAGCACCTAATGTAACAAAAGGAAAGAAAAGCTGATAGGTGTTCTAATAATGCACGCTTTTCTTTTCCTCCCACAGAAATCAGGGATAGTTTTACCAACTGTGTGCTGGAGCCATCACACTCTTCTTGACCGTAGTCTGACTTCCGTTGCCTCCTTTCCAGTGCTACCTTCTTCCAGCACAGTGCCTGGATTTAATAGCATCTTCCGTAGGGAGTTACTTATCAGAGAGAAAGGTGGAAAGTGTATCACAGAACCATAGAATGGTTTGTGTTGGAAGGGGCCTTCAAAGGGCAAAGTGGAAGACAGAGCTAGGAAACAGACTTTTACTGTAACAAACAAGGTTGGTTCACAGCTGCTGAAAGCTCCCCGACTGGGTTGTAAAGGTTTCTTTCTGCTTCTTAGGTCATGACTGGGGATTCAACATTTACCCAGATTTCAACACTTACTCGTGTTTGGTTGCACACAGAAGCAAAGGAGAGATTAGCTTAGTTTTGAAATGGAGAACAATGCTCTTCAGGTTGTTTACTCACAAGACCATCTTCTCAGGGGGAACTGATTAAATATGTAAGTTGTTTTGAAACTATCTTTGAATGCTGTAGACATCACCAGGATTGAATGCCTCTGTCTCATTAAAAGAGATTGGAGGAAAGTCACCATCTCAACCTTATTATTACTGTGGTTCTCTAAGATTTATTAAAATCTGAAAAACAGTCTCTTTCTGTGCACACTGCGAAAACAATCCTCTGCCTTCGGGAGTTTATTATTAAAAACCCCAACCTGGAGGGATTTAACCATATGCATCTTTTTATGCAATTTGAAAGCAGTGGGAACATTTTCATGAGATGGAATTCATGGTTTTGGGGGTTCAGGGCCCAGGTGTGAAGATCAGACTGCATGGAATACCTCATCTGCATAGAGTGCTGTTAGAAATAATGACTTTGTTTACTTTATAGGGTACAAAATCTAGGCCAAATGGTGTTTATTACTTTTGGCAGCCATCAACATCTTGTGAATCTTGAAATCCATATCATAGACTTAGGCACCAGGATCTGACAAACTTATTTTCCACTGAAAATGCTGTCCAAGATAATCAGTATTTGCTACTAGTATAGAAGGTAACTACAGAAAATGTTCAAACCAAAATGAAAAATCTGCTTTCCTCATTTCCAGCAAGAGAGTACTAGGTTGGATTATAAAGATAGGGTGTGTGGGGGGGAAAAGTGACAAAATATTTTGTTTCACGGTTAGTATTTATCATGAAATGACATGTCTTCCCTTAGAAACTGTATTCCATAGAAACTGTAAAACCACCTGTAAAAAAGGAAAAGGGAGGCTGGCTGTTTCAATTCACTATCATCTCCTATCAGTTGCAATTCTTACTGTATTTTTCTTCAGTTTTGATTGTTAAAGGAGCTAAGGGAAACTGGGTAGTCTCACCTTCACATTTTAAATAATTTGATAGCTTACTTTTACTGTTTAAAATTCTGTAAATATAACTCTATCTTTTTTCTGTCTGTCCTAGAGACGTACATAGGCAGTGGGATCTGTTAATACTTTACTGCATTAGTGAATTACCTCAAATATAATCCATTTCAGCAGCAGCATGTTTGATCTACAAATCCGTGCCTGTGTTTGCATGCCTACTGCAGGGAGAAGCCCTGCTGAACACCTGCAGCACTGACCCTATCATTGGGATCAGTGTTTTGTTTGTTAAACACTTCACAATTATACTATTATTTTAAAGGCCAACATTGTTTCTAGGTTAATTACTGTACCTGTGAGGCTTCATTCTTGCTTCACAAAGGTGTTTCCAAGAGGAGTTAAGACTTGTTTGTTATTCTCATTGTACAGGTGTCTTGGAAGGTTATACTGCTTGATGTAAATTAGGCCCAGGATGCTGCCAACTGGACAAAACCATGTTTCATAGAGCAGGTATGAGACAGGGAGGGAAAGGAGCCAGCAGTCATCTTGTGCAGGTTGTCTCTTCATTGCAGTGGCTCACAGTGTCTTCAACATCAGAAAGGCAGAGGTCTCTTCTAGGTGACATCTTATACCGGTGCAGCTGTAGTGGAATGGGAGAATTGCTGTGGTCCCAGCAGAGAACTCTTGTTCTGCAGTGTGTGTATGTGCAAGTGCAGTCTCCTTATCCAGACAATACTTCTCCCTAGTTTCTGCTCATTTAATTTACTGTTTGTTGTGGTTGGATGCCTTGTACATTAACGGGTTGGGTTTGTTTGTGCATATATGTTACTGTTTTCATGATTGAGATTGGCTGAATTTTGGTACTGAGAGAGAAATCTGGCTGCTAGGGCTGGATCTTTCCAGTGGCTGGCAGCGATGTGTTTTCGATAAAGGCACTTCCTGAAAGTCGTGTCATTTGTCATCTGGATCCATCTGCATTGCAGGTAGTGTACCTCCAGGTCACGGCCGTTTTTTTCCTTCCCAATTTGCTCCTATTCAGGCACTTCTCGTCAAGACACTTTAAATACAATTTTAGCATAGATCACCCAAAGGCTATTGTGTTTTACTGCTCCATCATTCATGTTTATTAAATTCACCTCTCTCTTCTGGGACATAGATTCCGTTTCTGACACTGTGTTCAGAGTGTGTGTGTTGAGGGAGGGCAAGAAATAGCCCGGCCATCCACTCTTCCTGTAGTTGTTATTTTCATTACCTGCAATTTACTGATACATGCTATCTTGTTCAGTTTTGTGTAATTGCAGAGAATGAATCTGTACAAATATTAGTTCAACTGATCTTTCCAGGGCAGTAGTGGCAGCCCTGTAGTTCAGTTTAAAACATGCAGTGTGCTTTAGGGAATAGTTTTGCTTTTCATCTCACTAGTTCTTTTCCTGGCTTCTTATCATCCTCACTGAAAGCTGTCAGCTTAGACATTTCAGATCCTAAATGGTAGTTTCTTTTTCTCTGTGACTACAGTTTTGTTCTGATTTAACTGAAAGCTGGATCTCATTACTTCAAAGCTGAAGTAATCTGTCTGAAGTATCTGCAGAGCTCCTGTCGTTCCCTTCAGCACTGAGACTCTCTTGGGCTGTTTGCTCAAGAATGGTCAGTGTTTGGTTGTAAATATCCTGTAATACACCCATCTTTCAATATGTTTTTACCTGACTCTGATGGTTTTTTTTTAAAGCCTAGTCTAAGTGAAACATTTAGAAGATTTGATTTCTACAATTGCTGTTGGTTTCATACATCCCTAATGTTGTAACAATCGGAGATCTATTTTGATGAACTGTTCTAATTAAAACAGACCAAAATGCTGTTAGAGAATCATAAAATAGTTTGGGTCAGAAGGGACCTTAAAAATCATCTAGTTCCAACTCCCCTGTCCCATGGCCAGGGACACCTTCCACTAGACCAGGTTGCTCAAAGCCCCATCCAGCCTGACCTTGAACACTTCCAGGGATGCGGGGGCACCCACGACTTCTCTGGGCAACCTGTTCCAGTGCCTTACCATCCTCACAGTAAAAATATTTTTCCTAATATCTACTCTAAACTGACTCACTTTCAGTTTGAAACCATTCGCCCTTGTCCTGTCACTACATGCCCTTGTAAAATATCCCTTTCCATCTTTCTTGTAGGCTCCTTTCAGGTACTGGAAAGTCACATCGAGGTCTCCCCTGAATCTTCTCCAGGCTGAACAACTCCAACTCTCTCAGCCTTTCCTTATAGGAGGGTGCTCCATCACTCTGATAATTTTCTTGGTCTTCATCTGGACTTGCTTCAACAGGTCCATATCCTTCTTACATTGTGGGCCCCAGACCTGGACACAGTACTCCAGGTAGAGTGGGAGAATCACCTCCCCTGACCTGCTGCCTGCACTGCTTTTGATGCAGCCAGGGCACATTTGGCTTTCTGGACTGAGAGCTCACATTGCTGGGTCACCTTGAGCTTCTTGTCAATTGTCACCCCCAAGTCCTTCTCCTCAGGGCTGCTCACAATCCCTTCTCCACCCAGCCTGCGTGTGTGCTTGGGATTGCCCGGACCCAGATGCAGGACGTTGCACTTGGCCCTGTTAAACTTGGTGAGATTCACAAAGCCCCACCTCTCCACCCTGCCAGGGTCCCTCAGGATGGCATCCCTTCCCTCCAGCATGTTAGCTGCACCACACCTTGGTGCTGGCAAATTTGCTGAGGGTGCTCTTGATCCCACTGTCCATGTAGCTGACAAAGATGTTAATCAGCGTCGGTCCCAATACCAACCCCTGGGAATGCCACTGCTAACTGATCTCTGCTTGGATATTGAACCACTGACCACAACTCTTTGAGTGTGACCATCCAGCCAGTTCCTTATCTCCTGAATGCCCGATCTGTTAAATCCATGCCACTCCAGTTTAGAGACAAGGGTGTTGTGCAGGACTGTGTCAAATGGTTTGTGTAAGTTCAGGTAGATGCTGTCTGTTTCTCTTCCCTCATCCACCAATGCTGCAGCCCCATCATAGCATGCCAGATTTGTCAGGCATGATTTTCCCTCACTGAAGCCATTCTGGCTGTCACCAATCATCGCCTTATTTTTCCATGTGCTTTATTTCAATGGGAATTTCACTGGACCATGTCTTCTCACCTCACTGGACTACCATGATGGATAGTGGCTTAGCCACTCCCTCTGCCAGTTCCCTCAGAATCTGTGGATGCATCTCATCAGGTCCCATGGATTCCTGCGCCTCCAGGTTCCTTAGGTGGTCTCAAACCTGATTTTCTCGTCTCCTACGGAGGGCAGTGCTTCACTCTCCCAGTCCCCGGCTTTGCCTTCTGCAACTGAGCCCATGTGGCTGGAGCACTTGCTAGTGAAGTCTGGGTCACAAAAATCATTGATTACTTCAGCCTTCTCCATGTCCTGGGTAACTGGGTCTTCCTTCTGGAGAGGGCCCACATTTTCCCTTGGCTTCCTTTTATCACCCGTGTACCTATGGAAGCTTGAGTTGTTGCCCTTGACATCTCTGGCCGGATTTAATTTTATCAAGGCTTTAGTTTTCCCAACCTGGTCTCTGGCAATTGTGCGGCCATGCTGAGGATTTGGCTGGTGTTAATCTTAACAATTATCTACATGGAATTAAGAGAAAAAATTGTGAATGTGTTCCTGTTGTTTCATTTGCTCTCAATCTGCAGAACTGTTGCCAGACGTAATGAGTGTCATAGATCTTAATGTGCGAAAGGACACTTAGATAAACCTTACTGAAGCAAATAGTACCAACAACCTTTCAGGAAGGTCTCATTAATTTGCTGATTTTTAAACTAGTTTGCCATCCAGGATTTGAGAAGAAAATAAAGCATTTGGTTCTGTAATTATTTGTGCAACTACAAATGCAGTCTCTGCTATCAGCCATCTGCCCTGCAGGCATTACTTTTAGTGCCATTTGGATCATCAGCACAGTGTATGATCCTCTGCATCTTCTGTTTTGTGGCTGGCTTGGTGCTGATTATTCTCGTACAAATATCAGTTTTGTATTCCTGCTTTTTTCCCCTACCCTTTTGCTCTATTATTTTTAGCCTTTTTAGGGGTCTTCTGCACAGGCAGAGGAGATGATGCTGTGCTCCTGGACAGACATGCTTTTATTTATCGTGTGAGATTCACAGTGAAACACTTCATTCCTCTGAAGCTTTGCATAAAAAACTGCAATCTCCATTCCTGCAGGAGTTCCTGCTGTCTGTACTTTCCTGGTCAGCTCAATGGCAACTGAGAGGTGACCTGTAAGGGAAAGCTGTTGCCCTCTCTGCCCTATGAATATGGCATGGGAGAAATCCAAAAGCTGCTGTTGCTGCTGTTGGCAGTAGAAGGGCAAAATAAGATTGAATGTCCTTGGGCTGCTCCTCAATGGCCAGACTTCTGCTTGCTTAGGTGGCCCAGCAAAGAGTCACTCATTTTACTGTAAAGACAGCAGCTGCAGGTTTTACTGTAAATCAGGTGACCGAGCAGCTGCTTTGGGGTCAGAAAGCCTTGATGATTCCTGGCATGGGGGGAGCCCTTGCAGTCCTTTAGAGTGATTTGTCCCATTTATAAGTCTTTGATTAGCCCGTGTCTCTGATATAACAGTGTTCTCCCAAGTGGCTTCTGGGGAGCTCAGCATATGGCATTGTTCATGGGGCAGCAGCCCTGGCGGCACTTGCAGGTGTGGGGATTTGCAGGTGTTGGCATTTTTGCCGACTTCACTGCTTAGGAATTGGTTGAATTTCACTTGTTTGAAGAACCTAAGTGTGTGCCGTTCCCTCTGGAGCATGACTTCAGCCTGCAGGTCCCTGACCCTGGTAATGGGCTTTTACAGTAGCTTTTTATCGGTGCTGCGGGAAAGCTCGTTCGTAAGGACTTAACAGTAACATTATCCAGAGCAGTTGGGCTTTATGGAACTACAGAGACTCTGTAGAGATTACAGAGAAGTGTAATTGGGTGAATATGACAGATGGTATCCAGAAAGCCAAGTGCTATCTCTTTACAGGAATTTTATTTCCTGTGTTTTTAGAGACTGTAATGTTCAAATGGCACATTACACCCATTCTTGTTCTTTTGAGTCTGTTGTGCTCTTAAGGATCCCATAACCTGTTTGTCTTGACATAGCAATATAGCAGCTTTCTTCACAACAGGGCTGTATGGAAAAGGTCTGAATGATCTCGAAGATTAGTCAGGTATGGTGTAATTTTTTCTTTCTATCTGGTTTGATCATCCATTGTTTTTGAATTGCAGTTGACAATATGGCAGAAGAAACTCAAGATGAAAATATCACCTCTAATTTTCCATTGCTTCTGGTTCAGTGTTCTAAATGAGAGGAACAATTTCTTATCCAATTCCTCATCTTTTTATAATGTGAACTGTTTGTCTCAGGAATTTTCCCTGACTAGTACATTCATTTTGCTTCTGCAAAGGTCCCTGATTTCACATAGAGCTTTTGGGTGCTGCTGTTTAGTAATGGATTATCATAAAGCAGCAAAAAGAGAAAATGCAAGGGTAACACTTCTTAAAGAGTGTATTAAAGTTTAGTGGCAGTATGAGTCTGCTTGTTTGACCAGCTGTACTTTTGGTGCAATTAGTGCTGGGCTGCAGAGATGTGCTAGGTAAGATTTTGGATGTTTGTCCTGGTAAAAAAGTTATTTTCATGGAAAATGTTCCCTTATGAAGCAGTGTCAGGAAGGAACCAAAAGCATTGCCTTATTTGTCAGAAACAATAGAGCTGCTTTACTGTGCTTTTTTTTTTTCTTTGAAAAAACCCCTTAAATAAAATAAGATCACTGACTACATACATCTTGGACATTCTAATTAAAAACATTTCTTCTTAATTCTTTTTTTCTTGCAATGGCTTTGAAATACAAGCAGTTTGCATTTTCAAAGAGCAAAGGTGAAGTACTTGCTGTGAAAAGTGTTGTTTGAATTAAGCCTTTTCAGAATTTATTTAAATTGAAATCAGCCCATGTGGAATTAGAGTAAAATGTAGCAGGATGTTGACTTACAGAATCATTTGCCTTCATCTCAGCAGTAAGTTATGGAGCTTCCCAAAAACATGAAGGTTCATCCTTAAAACCTGATTGGTCTTGGGTTTCTCTCTAAATGTTTTTTAAGGAATAGAGATTATGAACAGCCTAGAATACCGAAATTCTTGTATATATTTTCATCTTCATTATGACATGCAACAGTATACTAAGCCTGGCTTACCATAAATTGGATTTAATGTTGAAACTGTTTCTTCAAAATAGATTTTGTGTCTTAAAAAGGTGGTATGAAAAGTAATACTTTGACAAAAATTGAAATTTGAGAATACTGCTATCTAAAGATAATACTTTAGTCTCTGTGGGCCTTGTTCCAGGCAGCTAATATGAATCTTTACAATATATAGCTATAGGCTTGACTTCTTAAACCCAGCATCTAGTAAACTCTAATGGGGAGATTGTTCAAGTTCTGTATAGAGGGATGGCTCTTCCCTGAATTATCTGCAAGGAAATACATACAAACTCTGATTCGTCAGCTGAATTTGGACTAGACTATTACTGCAGAGCTGAAGGGCTGTTTACAATATTATATATAGTGTAAAATTGCTTTTTGTTTTAAATGGGTCGAAGCCATAGCCAAGATGCCAGGCAGATGCATGATACTTGGTCAAATAGGAGTAAAAATGAACCTTACTGGATCTTCAGGATACTTCAGCATGCTGAGCAGATTGCTAATATGTATGCATGCTCTTCAATAATTCAATTTTCATGAATTATAAAGTTATATTTCTCTATTAAGTCTGGCTGAGTTTCGTGCTGCTCCTGGGATTTTCGAGCATCACATCAAACATGTAGGCAGAGTTGTTCTAAGAGCCTCTCTATGAGATTATTTCCTGCCATTTTACAGCCACAGGTTTTCCTCTGTACTGGGCCTTTAGTCTTTGACCATCCCAGTTATTTGGACCACACTGCAACAAAACCATGGCCTTTTCCAAAACTGAGCAGGACAGGCTGGGTCTTCACCATGTGCACAACCCTTCTGGAGGGATGAGCAATTGATTTCTGCTCTTTTGAAAGACCAGGAAGGGCAAAGCCTGGTGCTTCTGCTCGTACACTTTTTGTTTTCCAAAGCAAGAAGAGGCTGGGTTCTCTGGATTTCGGCCCTCGGACCCTGGAGCATCTGATAGAACGCATGGACTGCCAGATGCTGTGGCGAGATGATCTGCTAAGTCTTTCTGCAAGGATTCACCGAAGTGTGGGAAAAAGGATCAGTGGCACTCACACGCTTCATCTCACAATCTGCTGCAGATGTTTTGCAAGGCAGCAAGAGTGAGGGCCTGATGGAATTGCTATGGAAACAGAGCTTATATTATTAATTTATTTACTTACTTATTTATGCATGCATGTATTTAAACTCTGACATCCCTTAATGGCATATCTTGGAAATCACCCAGTTTCAGGAGACTTTGTCCGTTGGAAATCGGGGAATGTGAAATGTTGGCCGCTGGTCAGCAACTCCAAGGTCCAGTAGTTCTGCAGAAAATACTGATAAAGTGCACAGTCTCAAAGTGGAGTGCTCTGTTGTTACAGCAGATGAATATATAGGCTGAATTGAATCCTCTTTGTATTTGGAGTTGCATAAGCATTATTAGACATCGAGAAAGGAGAGAACTGCAGCTTTTCAGTGATACTGGAATTGAGTCACTTAAAATAGATAGAATTCGTGGTCATGAGGCCTTTTTAACATTACCCTGTGAAGGATTCAGAAGAGTGGTGTGGCTGGCTGGTGGCAGCAAGGCATTCTCATACAATTTCAGTAACCTGGAGGGAGGGAGAGAGAGAGGATTGTTCAAGTAACTGTATCCTACTGAACCTCGGTGTTGATGAAGGAAGCTGGAGTTCAATTTTGTTTGTTGAATGTTACACTTAAATAATGCAAGGCTTGTCATCAGTGCATACTTACAAAAGGTTGTGGAAAACTACCTGGAATTTTATAAAATATTAAGTGGGATAATGAAGGACCTGGAAGCTCCAGATGAGGTTGTCATCTGGTTTTCAAAGTGTGCTGCTCTCAGTCTCAGCTTTGATTGCATATATTCAGAAGCTTTAAAAACAATGTCTTGCAGTAAGAAGGGCAATGGGGTGAAGTGTTTTAGCGTTACAACATCCATATATTTTGGATGGAATTTTATATATTTTTTGGCGGTCCTCTGGTGTATCTGATAGTTGCTTTGCATTCGTGGAATGCTGAATCAATGCAAATATCACACTGTTCTCTGACTGGGGTTTGCTGTGGTGTTATTTAAACTGTGGTGTTATTTGTATTTTGCCATGCTGAGGTTGGGCATTAAGAGACTTGAAGGAGCTGTGCCTGAACCTGAATTTGCCTTGTTGTGGTTTCCCACACAGGACAAAGGACAGTGTTTTATGCCAGGATATGGATGCTAAGGTGGTGTATGCATTGCTGCCTCTGCAGTTCTTAGGGTCTGTATTAGCATCATTACATGGTTTTGGCTTTTTTTCAAGCATTGTCTGAAATGAGGAGGATTTGTTCAGGCTATTGAGCCTGAAATTTTACGGTTAGGCATCTTTTACACAAATGTTTGGCCGAAGATAACCCATTTTTACATAGTTTTACTTTCTAGCAGTGCAGGTAATTAGTGCAGTTGTAGTGAAGCAGTCTTCTGAAAACCTGATATTGTGTACCGTGGAGGAATGTGTGTCTTCCTTGTAAAACTTCTGTAATTTATGAAATGAAGAATGCTTGGTGTAAATGAGAACATTTTTGTGAGTGTGATGATTTTTTTCTTTAATTTTTTTTTTTTTTTTGTGGAATATGGGTAATGCATTCCTTCTACAAGAGCTGGTAATTTCATACCTGAGGTACTTGAACAGCACAGTTTCAATCTGTGGAACATCAGCCTTTTGTAGCAAATAACCTAAATAAAATTGGTAAAAGGCTGATGCTATCAGTAATGCTTAATTATAGGTCTTTGATAATGCTGGCATTGGAAAGGTGGCATTCTGCATGCCTTTATTAGCTGTCCTATCTAACTCTACTGTAATGTTACTGTCTCCTAAAGACTGTGTATTAATACATGGGATTCACATTTTTTATGAGATTTCCATTGCAATACGGTTGGGTTGTATGTAGGTCAGAATCCAGGTTTGTTTGTCCTGGATTTTATTTTTGTTGTTTTTGATTGTTAAGAGTGATTGTCAGAGAAGGGGCTAACATTTTATAGAATTGTATTGTAAGAGAAAATGAATTCTCCTTGTAAGAGGCTATTGATTTTGTTCTATAGCACTATTTTCCTTGTAGATGACATATTACTGTTTAAAAGATTTAATTATCTATGTTCAATGTTTAACCGTAGTGTTCTTACAATAGAGACCTTTGTTCTCCAGAAAAATAAAGCCTAGTCAGTAGTTTGATAAAATACTTCACAAAAATAGCTTTCTGATTTCAATGCCAGTCTTTAACATCTAATTAATGAAAATGATTGAATGCACAGGAGCTAATCTCCCAACTAGAAACAATTAGCAGAGAGAAATATGGCAGTGAGCAATGCTGTTTATCTTGCCAGCCTCTAAATGTTGAAGTGTGTGGCAATAAGTGTGACTATTCAGATATTCAGGAATAAATTATGGTTTTCAGTGTGCAAAAGATTAGACAGTTAATATTCCTAACATAATTTTAAATACTACTGAGTTGCTAAGCAGTTCTCTTACACTCCTCACTTTTTCTAGGCTGTATATGCAAATTTTCAATTTCAGTGCTGTATACATTGGTGTTTTTTGCATTAGAAGACAGTGGAAAAGAAACCAGATTGTAGACTGTGGATTTTACATTTCTTCGTGAACTGCCTGAATACATATTTTTTGTTGAAGTTTATGTGGGCCAGAGTTTTTCAATTTTTCATGGACTGCATTTAATTCCTCTGGAGCTACGTTTTGTAGTTTAGGGCAGGGAAACTTCCAGGGAACATAGTGGGAGTTTTGTATGGATAACTCCTGAGACAGTTTGCTCCAGTGGCTGCTGTTAGGTGTTGTTTTGAGTGATAAATTTGTTCCAATAATGTACTCTTTGTGTTTGCAGTGTTCTGGATGATGAGGGGAGCAGCCTGCGTCAGCAGAAGCTTGACAGACAGGTAAGATTTTGGAGGGGGACCTTCTTGCTCTCTGAAGTCTGGATCCTGAAGCAGTGACATCACTGATATATGTGTCTGGTTATTGATAGACAATTGCATTCTCTGATTGGGGAATGCAAAAGAGAGGAGGAGCCTCTGGAGGCTGTGGAGGCTACAGTTTACTTAGAAGTCTAACTTCCATTAAAATTTGTATTTTAACGGACCGCTGATGGACCAATCATGCCAGCCAACAGAGGTTAACCACTGAGATTTTATGTACTTTTTTTCATTCAATGGATTTAGCCCTTGTGGCTGTAACCTAGTGGCACTATGTGCTATGTTGTCTATTTTCCTACTGTATTCCTACATGACTTGTGCAAGAGAGTCAGAACCTCTTCCATGAAATCTGAGGGAATTTTATCATAAAGTTTTAATGGGAGTTGAGGTTTCTGCTTTTACTTTGATTTTTGTGGTCCCCTTTTCTAAAAACATTGTCATGTTTATAGTTAAACCTTGTGAGTTTAATTTTATCCTTTTCTATTCTCACTGTTTTATCAGCTTGCATGTCTATACCAGCATCTCATTTTCAAATTCAAATACTTTCTGTTTATGCTATAATCCTGTGCTTCTGATTGTGTTGGAGTCATGTTGAGGTGTTCAACACAACTTACGGAGCTGAGAGTTCCCTCCCCATTCTTAGTCTTCAGTTTTATTGCATTTTCTTTCTAGAATCTAAAATGTCACTGAACAGAAGCAAGGAAATGGTAAGGTAATGGATAAGTAAAATTAACAGTTCAGTTCTCTGAGGTTGTGGAAGAGGGCTCAAAAAGAGGTCCCTATGGTGCCACTGGATGCTGAAGGTTTTGGTTTTCAGCAGGTCTAGCTGAGAAATGTAAGTGTTTAATTAAAGTTCATCTTTTATAGCTGTTAAATTAGGCTCATGTCCAGTATTACCACTCGATTCTAGTTTGCAATTACCTGCTTTTAATTTACAGCAACTGAAATTGGCATCTCTGCCTCATGGCCTTGCTTACCCTCCCATTGCTTCACAGCCAGTATTCTCACACTGTTGCTTTCCCAAGGGTCATTTCCAAGCAAGCTCCGACAGCTGGTAGACTGCTCAGAAAGATGTATTTTAATTATTTGCTGCTTCCAGCAGAAGGTGTTTCAGCAGTGGGTTGGTTGCGGTTTTTCGGAAAGATTTCCCATAACCCAAGATCCCAATATCCCGCTTGCCAACTGGCGCCGCTGTAAAGCTGGGGCAGGTGTAAAGTTGACCATTGTTTGTCGTTGTAGGTTGCTGCTGTTTGGAGTCCAGTAACAGCTGCTGTTCTTTGTGTTTTCCCCAGCGAGCGCTGCTAGAACAGAAGCAGAAGAAGAAGCGCCAGGAGCCACTGATGGTTCAGTCCAACGTGGACAGCCGGGCAAGGACGCGCAGGACGAAACATTCCGAGGAACAGGCCCCGCTGGTTGAATCCTATCTCAACAGCAACAGCAGCACCATATATCATGGTATAGAATGTCATCATTGCAAGTGTGCTTGCTGAGAGTCCTAGTGTGATGTTCTCTCTGTTCATGTTACGCTCGTGAGAACAAAGGCTCTCGTTTGGCATGTTTTAGTCAATAATTGATATCCTTCACTGGTGTTTCGGGATAAAAACTTCAACACTTGCAATTCTAGGCTGACAGGAGGGTGCAAGGTAACTAGCTGCCATTTCAGTGCTGTGGGGAAGAGAGAGCTTGTCCCTTCTGCCGTGAGTGTTAAAGTGTCTCCAGCCTTGGTTCCTACTAAGTAAAGCTAATGGGTTCCACTCTGTGTGTTCCTCTGCTTAAGCCTGTCAGGGGTAATGATAAATTTGAAACCTCTTAACTAATTTCAGCTGGGACTGAATATAATAATTTCATACACATACTGTGTATAAGTATACAAGTACATACTGTTTATATATATATATAAAAACACATACTATGTTTCTGCAAGGTCCATTAAAATAGGTGAGTAGGTGGAGAAGAACATTTCAAGCTTGTACAATGTCTCCATTTTCTTATTAAAGATTACAGGATCCAGTAGGGACAGAGACACCCATAGGGGAAAAAAAGTTATAATGCCGTTTCTGTGTTGATAGACTTCAAAGACCTTAATAATCAGAAATAAATCCTAAGGAAACCAGGCACTATTTAGTTCTATCCTCATATGGCCCATGGGTTTTGGCCCCCTAAAAATGGTATGTGCATTTTTTTCCTCAGAATTTCCTGGGGGGAAGCTTGGGTAACCCTTATTCAAAATTTGACTCTTGGAGAGGTTGTTCTAGGTTGCTAATACCTCCAAGATACGTAGAGAGCACTAATTTTCAAATGTTCTTGTTTTGCAGATCTTTAAGTTGAATTTAATTCATAAGGGATTCATAAGCTTCAACAGCAAAAGGTTTCCTTCCCTGATTATTTGTGAGTTTGTGGGACAGGAGCAGGAATCTACCGACACTGGGAATGCAGCTGGATGTTTTGTGGTTGGGAATGCTGTTAGGTGCTCTGAGAAGTGTGGGTTTCAGAGTCTTTCCCCCTGGTCAGCAACTGGTGGAAATTTTTGGTTGGTTACAGCTACAGAATTTATTGTTAGAACCTGGAAATTGCACTGTTTAAATATTAAAGTTTTGGTAATAATGGGCCTTTTTTATCTTGTTTCTGCAAGAAAATAGGATACCATAAGTGGTTTCAGACAGAGAATTATTTTTTCCTCTTTGTATTATTTTAATTATGTTTTTTCTAATAGATATTAAAAGCATTAGTAATATTTTTCTCTCTTTACTGCCTGTTTCTCAGGAGCTGGGATGTAATTTTTTAAGATTAAACTGAATTTCTTTCCAGTCTGACAAAAAAATTGGATTTAGCACAAACGTTTAGTTTGTTTATATTTTAATCAGACAAAATAGAATTTTTCCCATTTTCCTCTTTCACTCAACACTTTATCAAAGGTACAGAGCTGTTCTAAGAAATAGTGTCTTATAGTACAGAGATGCTGTTGTTTACTAAACCTCCTGTACTGTCAGTTGATCAAGGTTTTAATTTTCACAAATCACAGGAAAAGACATTATCATCTCATAAATGGTAGCAAATTTCATATGCACACTAATTGAGTTAAATTTTGCACCAGTTTGCACCAGAGTGGACTTTCTCACTAAATCAGCTTGTTCTAAATTTGTCTCTCAAACCCTTTCAATGTTTCACAAGATTTCAGAGAAGCAAAGAAATATAATGTTTCTCATATTCAACACGACATTTGTTAATCCCTTGGGATAGCTCTCCTTGTAATAAACCATGCAGCTTGCAAAAACCAGCTTAGAAAAATTTAATTACCTAGCAGAGTGTTTTATTGCCTTGTAAAATCCTTTGTTAGGCATGTTGCGTTTTTTTTCTTTTATAAGAACTCCAGAAGTGTCCTTTTTTGGTGTGGTCTTCTCTGGGAATGTGCCTAGTGTCTTCAGTTCCCCAGTTTGCATTGTACATTTTGGGGTTTGATGACCGTTTTTAACTATGGCATTGAGCTTCAGGGCTGACATTTTTTTCCCCTTCAATGAAAACATTTGTATGTGGCAGTGTGGGATGCATGAGACAGCTGGGCTGTTTCTAAAGAACTATTCTGCTCTTTTCCGTTCATTTGTCGCTGTTATGGGCATGCTGATTCCAAGTTAAGAATGACTCTTTGATGGGAGTTGATGCTCTGCTGAATGAACTACACTGCTTGGATGAGCATGTTTGTGAAATCAATTCCTGTGCTAGCAAATGCTACAGAAAGAACACTTCTTTCCACCTATCATCCTGCTCTACTCTCTTTTTTAGCTTGTACGAATTCTGTGTAGCACAAAAGTACTTGTTGATTTCAACAAATAATTGGATGCCTGTGTGTAGATATCTCTCTGGTACTTTGAGCAAAGTAGGTCAGAGATAACATCTCAGCAATTCTCAGATGTTGGGCTCTCTGCGCTGGGAAATTCTTTCATACGCTGCCATAGCTTATTCTGATGTCGTTATCTGTGCTGCAGTGGTTCCCTGATGGGCAACTCTACTCTGGAATAAAAACTCATTTAATTCCAGAATAATTATCAGAGTTTGGAGTAAAAAGTCGGTAATTTTTGTTGTGGAATAGAGTGTCAGCCTGGTGAGCTGCTTGTGGTAGATACAGTGGAACAGAGTATTTCGCTAGTTAAGCTAATTGTGTATTGCCAGAAACACCGTAATTTTTTTCTTTGATAACTTCAAGGCAGAGGAGTGACACATTGGTAGGATAAAATGGTGTTTATATTCCCTGACAAGCGTTATTAGCAATTCCTCTGGGTGCCATGAGACTTTTAAGGAGATGGGTGTCCTTCCGGTGAGGAGGTGACTGCAGAATGCAGCACACACAAGTCTCCACACAGAACATTCCTTCTCATTTCCACCCATATTTCACCTACAGATAAAAGTCTTCAGATACTGTAGCTTGTAAATGACTTGCATGTATTGTGTCTTTTTAAAACCCTTTTGTTGTTGACATAATGCCCAATTAGCTAATAACAACCAAAGGTATCTGCTGGAACTGAGATGAATTAAGTTGAACAGGCCAACTTGAGATAAAAACTCCTTGGCACTCGGGTCTGTAAGGGGTTAGTTTGAGCTGGAGCACCAGCCAGTGGTACACAGTGCTTGCCTGTCAGCATCTGTAGATCAGGTAGGCAAAGTTGTAGGCTAGGCCCTAAATTTTCTGCCTGCCATTTCAAGGAATAGGTCTCCTTCCATTGACTTCCATGATGTTTGGCTCTAGTTGTTACTTTCCAATAATGCCTCTCTCTGTCTCTCTCTTAGTACCAAACACAGCATAACTGCTATTTCATCATTATAAATAGCCAAATAAGAACCAATAACAACATTTTGTATTGCTATTAATTTTAAATTCTGTATAAAAGACAACAAAGGCATTTATTCATTGGAAGAAATTTAATCCCTCTTTGTATGAGAGATCACTTACACGTTACTTTGTCCTCTCTTTCATGTGCTCTGGTTTATTTTCCATTCAGTGTCCTTCAAAAGGACATATTTCTCCCTGTTCATTTAAATTTTCTTTAAAATTTTACTTGCCACTCTGTCATATGTGACAATTACATCTGGTCACTTGTTTTCGTGTATCTACACAACTTATTTTGTGAAGTTTGTTGAAAACCTGGACAAACATTTTAGCCTGATTTGACACTGCAAAATTCTGCTACAAACACGGTTCTTTCCAATCTGGATTGCAAATACTGAGCGTTCCTGGAGCCAAATAGCATGCAGAGATACACTAATTACTGCAACAATTTAATTATGTTATTTAATTACATTTAATGCAAATGCTGAAAGCTCATTTTTACAGAGATTTTACTTCTGTGAAAATGGTGAATTTCCACTGGGGAGTGATTTTTCTTTTCACAGCACTGAGGAAGGCAGAGATTTGAATGAGTGCCAGATATGCTTTCATTAATATTGCCATACTTTGTTGCAGCTGTGGCTTTTTTTTTTAAGACTTGAAATTAAAAATGTTTTCAATTAGATACTCTGAGAGTAATTTTCATTGCAACTTCCAATTTAGAGATTTAGATTAACCATGTGTAAAAAGGCAAAATTACTTTCTTACTTTTCTCCTTTGACATTTGGCAGCACATATAGATGTAATGGTTGTGTGGTGTGTTAAACAGATTTCTGATGACAAGTCATAGCTTTGGATTATTCAATTTGACATGTCATTCTGCTTATTTACCATGAATGAGGAGAGAGAGTTTTCTGATGAGTATCAGAAGCTGTCAACTTTAAAAGATGACATCAGTTAACTATTCATTTAAAAAATCATATATTTGCCTGTTCATCAAAAGTGTCTCACCATCCCTGTTTTCCACTGACCTTGAAATGAGAAGTTTATTTTTTGAAGATAGCAAGGAATGTTCTTTGAAAAGGGTTATTAATACTGAGAGATCAGGCAGCACTCCAAACATCATGTGGGCAAAATCCTTAACTTCCAATAAGCATATATTCTGAAATCTTTATTTCAGCTGCAGTCTCTTCACCTTAATCTTTAAAGCATCTTTTTGATTTGTCAGCAGTCCTTACTGCACTAGTGCATTTCCAAAATAAACAAACTAACCCAGCAGCGAGGATCAGAGAGCAGTGGGTAGCAAGGGTTTCATAGGTCTTTTTGTGGTTCTTGGTAGTGAATGATTCAAGAAGAAAGTTCAGAGGAAATTGCTTGAGAAACTCCCTTCTCTTTCCTTTAAAGTTCCACTTGAATGTATTTACTTTCAGTTACTGCTCCACATTTGGCTGTTGTTTGCTGTCCTGGGCAATCTTGGTATCCGGGAGTAGCAGGAGCCAGGAGTTGAGGGTGGCCCCAGCACGGGAAATGCCCTGGCAGGCAGAGCACCATCCCAAAGGCTTCGAGCACGGCGAGCAGAGCTGGCCCCTGCCAACAGGATTCTCAGCATCCCAGACATGGCAAGGGATGAACTGGGGCCAGGGCCCTCCAGGGTGCCAGTCAGGGTCGAAAGGAGATGCTGCAGTGCACATACGAGGGGTCCATGGAGCAGATGAGCTGCCTGCAGTGCCGGGATCCTCCCAGGAGGCAGGCTGGGAAGCAGCACCTACAGCACAGCCCTGGGCTGAGCTGTAAGAAAGCCGGTGGTCCATGGGCAGGGTGTGGGTGGCAGCCCCCGAGGAGGCTCATCAGGGCAATTAAAGCCTAGTCGTGCCCTCAAGGCCCCAGTATTACAAAATAATTATGTAATTTCTCACTGTCTTTAATCTTCCTGGCATAGGTTTTTCGTAGATAATTTTAGCTTGCTTTATTAGTTTTCTGCTTTCCCGAAGTCTAATTCATTGCTATTAACTCTCCACATGCTTCCTTTGCTTTCCCCCTCCCCAGGAATAGGCAGCAGATACATGGAGGTTAAGAAGAACCTTTTATTTAATTGCTTCCCTTGTTCTTTCTGAGAAACTCTACCAATGAGCTTTTAATAATGTCCTTAAACAGCATCAGGTTCTCATATACACGTGTTCCTTTTCTTGGAGCCCTAAAAAACCCATTCCATTTCACTTATGAGTATTTTCGGGTTTGCAATGTCAGCCTGATCATCACATCGCTGTTAGAGGCATAAACTGCAAGGAGCCTCGGGGAATTTATGGGCAATATAAGGTTTTGGGAATCTGGCTGTAACTTGCTAGCTGGAGGAGTAATGCCTTTGATTATAAGCAGTTTGAAGCAGAAATCAAATCTTTGCATGTGATTAAATAATAGCTAACACACCGAAGTCCTTGCCCTAATTCAGATCCCTGTATTTAACTATTTGTATGGCCTCTTTCTACCTCAAGTGTTTTCCAGACAGACTGCACAATTTTAGAATTAAAGTTTTTTTTCTTTTTTTTTCTTTTTGTGATTTTTCATTTACTTCATTCTTCACATAATGACTGATCAAAAGCACCCTTTTTTTAGCACATGGCATTTTTGTGGGATAGAGATTGGTAAGTTATGATTCATAGAGTTTTTTTCTTCCTCTAAGATCATAAAAGTGTGCAAGCACTCATACCAAGAAAAATGGTCATACAAATGGCAAAAGAAATCTGCATTTTCATTCATGCTACTTTGAAAATAATTTCCTGTGTGAACTTCTCACTGTGAAGGCCAGATGGAAAGACATGTTTTTCATTTTCATTCACTCATAAATATGTGTGGATAATCTACAGAACTGAAAAAGAAATTGAGTTGTCTGCATTTTAGTTTACTCACATACTTACAACCTGCATCCTTTTATTTGATTACGGGTTGTGGCTTTATCCCTCTAACATGGAGTGTTGTCCACCACAGAACTGGTCGATGGGAGAGGCTTCTTTTCTCCCCTTTTATGAGTTAGGCCACTGGTGATGCAAAGGCAGGACTTTGCCCTTCTCTGCTTTAACAAAACCCTTTTATACTCACCTAGTATTATGTTAATAGACTATTTGTTGTTTGTTCCTCTTTTCATCTCAGATCTTGAATTAATATTGCAATCTGTGCTCTTTTCTGTCTCTCTCTAAGTTGTTTTTTTTAATACTCTATTGAGGTTAGTAGTCAGTACTTGATTTAATGAACACGGGTGAATAACACTAAAATTAAAGTCATGTAGTTGTTTTATTTGTCAATTTGGCATTTATTTCAAAACCATTTTTTACAATTTATAAGTTCAAACTAGAATGAAACACCAGATCTGAGAGTCCAGCGGATTTTTCTGTTTGGAATGCTGACTCACTACAGCACTTGCTCCTCCATTTTTTTTCTTGTCTAAATGCAAATTCTAGTACAAACAAATAATTCTTATAGAAAAGGAAAATCTCTGGGTTTTTAAGTGAAGATTTTAATAATCTGGGGTGGGGCATATGAAGTATTGGGATAGATGTAGTCTCCTATTGTTTAAGATAACTGTCAATAGGGATTTTTAATTTCTATTTGTACTGCAATTAATGCATTTTTGAGTGACAGTCTTTGAAACTTCATCCCCATATAGCTGCATTTAAGGTTCTTAATTTATTTATCCGGTGGTACTGCCTATCATTGTTTTTAACTTTTTGATGTTCAGCGAAGGACATAGTCATATTGTTGTATCAGCGAATATTATTTAGCATTTGAGTTAAATGAGTTTATTTCATGTTCCTTATTCAGGCTTTCTTGCAGAGGACTGTAAATTGTTTTATGGGGCTATCTAGAGCCTGTGGAGAATGCAGGCTAGAGTTAACCTCAAGGTTTCCATCCTGCTGAGAAGGGAAATTCTTGTCAGCCTCTTAGATAATGATCCAAAGATGCAGTAAAGGGCAGAGGTGAAGACGTTTGATCCCCTGACAACATGACTGGGGATAAACAGTGCTTCTCTGAATTGCTTCATCTCCACAAAGGCAGACTGGAAGGAGAGCCGGTTGAGAAGTTCAAAGCTCCACATGCTAATGACCATCTGCAGAGCGAGTACAGAGGGCTTAGAAATGGTCCTTCTTCCAACTCTGCAGGGCAGGAGAAAGCACTGGAAACAGAAAACAGGATTTTGTGCTTTGCTTCACATCCAAGCCTGCTGGACCCTCTGAGCAGGGGAGGTTCACAGAGCTGTCCCTGTAGGTTTGCAGGCTGCCAGGATCCAAGTCCTGGCTGGCTGTTGACAGGAGCCGCTGTGCTGCATAAACCTCCCCTTCCTACCACACTGCAGTGGGCAGCACTTCCATGTGAGGTGTTTGGGGAGGTTGGTGCTTATGGGCAGGGACAGCAGTGCTTTCCCTGGCCTTAAATGTGAGCATATAGCCAATCTGGATCTCAGGCTGCCCTGAACTGAATTGGTACAGAAAGCAAACTGCATGCTTTGTTTGGTATCTGCAGAGATAACACAAGAGAAACATGAGTGAGTGGATGAGGCTTAGCCTAGGTCTGCTAGTTACCAAACAGCTAAAAGCAAAGAATGTGATGGTTTTGTGGTGATGGTATGTTGGGATTAAATTTGGATTTATTTTAGAGGTAGTGCTTTAAATGTAATGATAATGCACAGAAATAGATCCTTTAAAAATATGACATTCCTTTAATGAACACAGACACAGTGTCTTCGTGTTTATGGTTTAAATCTTATTTTGCAGCCTCCATCACTTTTGTGTGAAAGGCCTATATACCACAGACAGCAGTGAAGGTATATGCTCAAAGTGGCTACTGGGCTGAAATCCTGTTCTCTGCCTCTGAGAGTAAAGCAAAGGAGATATTTCCTTCTCTGTCCTTTGGAGCTCCCTCATTGTACTTATGATCTGATATCTCTTGCTGAAAGTTTTGAGGCAAAAGTAATTCAAAAAACTTCAGGGTTTTACTTGTTAGATCAAAGAATGGCTGGCAAGATAGTGAAGATAAGTCTTTAACTTTGCAATTAATAATGTCAGAAAGTTTCATCCTTTGCTGATTAATCATTGCTTTGGACCAAGTAAATGGTGCCGCTTTTGGGTGAATGAATATGGCCAGATTTAAAATGATTTAGAGCACTGTCTGGCCATTTAATATAGGTCATTTGTAAAGTACTGAATTTAATTATAACATGGATTATCATCTTCAAAACAATTAAAAGAACACAGCCTAGTTTTTAAAGAGAGACTGAGCTACAAATGTAGCGTGGGTGCTGGGTTGGCAAATCACACCTATTTAAAGACTGTGGAGAGGGGGCTCTGGTTCCCTGCTCGGTGTGAGGCTGCCATGCCTGTGGAAATAGGACCCAGTGTACTGTCTTCTATGTGCAATTCTCCCTGGCGTCCTGTGCACTCGCTCCTTTGATTTTTCTCCTACTCATTTCCAGGGCTCCTTTACACTCAGTAAAGGGACTGCAATCCTGTGATTAGTGTTTGATAGAGACAGGAATGAAAAGTTGGGCAGTGACAAGCTGTTTCTTTGGACTTCTAGTGGCGCCACTAATAATTTAATGTATATTCTCTACAGAACTTGAATTCTGCACAAAGAAAAAAGGAGCATGTGTTTATTGAGTGCCTCAGGTGCTCGCTGTGTTGTGAATGCAGTGCTGTTCATAACAGATTGCTGTGCTAGGGAGGGTAGCTGTGGGTTTGTGAGCTGCAGTCTACACAGACATGACTAAATCTGTTTCATCTTTTTCCTCTGAGAATCTCCTTGGTGTTTCTATTTCTATTCATGTGCTTGAAGGATTTGGTGAAGAGGGAAGTTACTTCACAGACCAGAAGCTTAGGGAGAATTTTGCCCTTCAGAGAGAGAATAGTGGCAGTCCACACGTCATTGAGAATCATTTAGTCTTCTGGAGGTTTAAGAAGTTTGTCTGGATATTTTTAAAGTAATTTTAGGGGGAACCATTTCTTTCCAGTAATGGTCCTCGGTGGACTTTTTTTGTCCTTTTAAAGAAAGCACTTTAGTTTCGGGAAAAAGAAAGAGTGGGAGGTCTGAGTGCCAGAGAGATAAACCACATGAAGCCAGTGGGGCTTAGCACTTACCAGTGACCTGCAGCCAATCCCAAAATCTCTTAGTGCCCACCTACAGTTTGGGGTGTGAAGTTTGACAATTCCTTTATTCATTTCACAAAGGCAATTGTGATATTTATTTAACTTCAAGATTTGGTCTAGCCAGAAGAAAGAGTTATGGTGTATGCTGCTTTCACAGACCTCAAAGTGTGTCATGCTTTTAGGAAAGTGCTAAAGCCTCTTTTCACTTTGAAAACAAGGAGCATTGCATGAATTATGCTGACATTCACAGTTTATGCCATGCATATATTGTAGAGAGTCCTTCTAAGGAATTAATTAATTTGTGTATGTTACAAAGTAGGAAGAGCTTGGGTATGGTTTCACCATAAAATGCATGGCCAATCTACTCATCATGCTGTGTTACACAATTGTGCAGGATGTGCTTTGAAAGTAACCTTCAGATGATTCCTTGTTTATAGAGCTGAGATGTAGCTTTAAGCATAGATGCTATAAAGTCAAAATAAAATTTTTCTGCCTTCATGCTGCCACTGTTGATGATCATGCTGGCAGAGCTTTACTATGAGGGAAAGTGTTTCCTATAATAGCTCAGCAACACATTGATATTCTCATGTCACTTTTGGACTGAAAGCTAGGAGTTGATATATTATTGGGAGGAGGAAAAAAGTAAGGAAATATATCCCAGCTAACCTAACACTTTCGGGTTTTTACTGTACATTTGCAAATTCTGGTTTACTTGACTCTCCTCACTGCATGAATTTTCCAAATTACCAAACTCTGCTATGTCTGTTTTCTCTTTTATGCCTTCACAAGGTTCTCAATTCATTCTCTCGTCTCTCTCTCTGTTTCTCTCTTCTCTCTCCTGATTTTTGTTTTTGGTGGGGTACCCTGAATCTCTGAAGCAGTGCAGGAGGCCGAACAGGAAGATGTAAAGGTGGTAGTGGACACCCAAGCTCCGAAGCCAACTAAAAAAACCAAGGCAGCAGCTGCGAGCTGTCAGAGTAGCAGCACCAGAAAGGAGAAAAAAGGGAAGCACAAAGGTTAGCTGCATGCAGCTGCATGTCAGATGTTAAATTCATTATTTTGCTGTCAATTCTTTCTCTCTCTTTTTTTTTTCTTCGAAAATCTGAAAATTGTCTGAAAGTAATTTCCTGAAACTTTTCTGAGATTGGAAAATGTATGTGGCTTGGTCTTGCTGGGCATGTACAGCCTTGGAGTGAAGGACAGCTAAAATTTGTCAATGGAGTCTTTACCAAAGGAGGGTGTTTGTTCAAATTGCAGAGAAGGAAGAAAGTACCAATGGAAAGATGCTGATGTTTTCCTGCAGTGTTTAAAAAAAGAGAACCATCTAACAACAGTTTGCTTTTTAAGATTATCTGGAAGTAATCTAATTTGGAGAAACAACCTTAAATTGCAGCTGCTTCTGTGCAGATTCCTGCTGAAGGTTTAAATTATACAAATTAGAGGTTAAGTGGACATTTTGAAAACCAATTCACGAAAACTGAGATAACATCCTCAAAGGGGTTTTCCAAGTTGTTCCTTCAGCATTACTCTATCCCATCTGGTTGACATATGGGAGGTGTTTGTATGAAAAATTTTCTGCAATGACTTATGTAGAATTAGGTAGATGAAAAAATACACTATTGCTAATGACAAAAGGGTAGGTGGAAATGACGCTACCACAATGAGATTTGCAATTTGAGCTACGTGGACTAGGTGGAAGAAGCAAAGAGCTACTTCACTGGTATTCAAATTTTTTATGTATATATATATGTGCAGTTGCAGAAAGAGAGGGGTTGTTGTACCACATACGGTTACTTTTTATTTGGTGGTTAATGACTGATGACATGAAATAACTTTCCAGTAGTTTGCAGTTCTTGAACAAGGCCACTGTAACACTACCCTGCCTGGACTGTACTCTTCCTGTCCTGTGAATGTCCAACAGTTTCTCCGTTATTGTTTAAGTAAGAAAGTAGTGTATATCCTTGACAAGTCTCTTTAAAGATAGCAGTGACTTACAAGGTTAATTATTGAGGTCAGGGTATTGGGGCTTATCTATAGGGATTTTGGAGGACTTGAGCCTACCTTAGCAAAATCCTTTGCGTATTGCCACTTAATTCTTGGGATCTGAATCTACAGCACCTCTCTGTCTGTAGTCCCTCTGGCTGCGAGGGAAGCTCTAGGTTAGACAGGCTGTAGAGCCTGGCCCTGAGCTAGAGGTTATTCCTATATTTGAGAAAAGATGGTGTGTGTCCAAGGTAAAATTAACTGAATGTAAAACTTGTTGGCAAAATAGATGAACAGCAAGCTAACGTTTCCCAGTTTAATATAAAAAGTAATGACATTCCAGCATAGTAATACAAATGCCAAATTTTATTTTGAAGTACACCTTGCTGAAGAGTAAAAATTCTTTTACTATTTTAGAAGAAAACCTGTCTTAGGCTGTATGGGAGCACTGTGTGAGCTAATACTTAGATCGTGGTTATGGCATAGCCTTGAGGCTCTGTTTTATCTCATATAATGCTTTTTTTGCCTTTTTGACATGTCTGTGTCTGTACTATGTTCAGGACTGAAGATATTGTGCTGCACAGTTTTTTATTATCCCACAGCAGGTAACACCTACTATTTTTCTCACATGCCAACAATAATTTCGCTCATCTTCTGAAAAATCCCCCAAGCAGGCAGATGTTGGCCTATGTTAATAAAAGCAAGTTGTGTCAGTAAAAGTAAAGTCACTTTGTAGTCACTTGGATAGACTGATAACTTTGGCATGCTGATACTGCCCTAAGTGTTGAGAACTAATATTGTTAGCTTTAGAAACCTCAGCTTCTGCTGCAATTCCTGTTGCTCATCCTGCTGTGCTATGGGACTTTTCCCTGGCTTTCAGCATTTGCCCATCAGTTGCATCTTATGTATGTTTCCAGAGAGTGGAAGTGTTATTCACCAATTATACAAAAGAAAATGTTGAGTATCTCCTCTCCTGAAGTTCGTGTTGATGATTAATAGCAAATAAAAGTCACTTAAAGTATGTTCAGAATATACACATAGCACCTCATCCAGCTCATCTCCTGTATCTGTACACTGGTATTTAACTGTTCATTCATGTATAATTTCACCCTTGGAATAAATCTAGTTTACCTTTGACAGTGTTGTAAACTTGTGTTTTGGAGTGTTTGCAGGGGATTATAACTGGATTTCCAGTCTTCTGTCCTTATCAAAGCTGCAAAATATTTTTTTATTGCATATAAAATTAAAACCAAATATGTCTTTAAAATTCCAGAGGGATTTTACTGATAAATCCACTACAGACACAGCTAATTTTGTTCTTAGGAATGAAGAAAATGCAAGTGGTAACAGAGCCTTGTAGCGGAACCTGTATTAATTTTCAGTTACTTTTTAAAATGTGAGTCTTAAGATTTTTATAACAATATTGAATGGATTTGCTAATAACTTCAGCTCTAACTATGAAAATGGATGAAGGGTAAGTGGTTTTATGCCATTTTTTGGCACAAGAGATTTTGTTGGAGAGAATTCATCGGTAATTAGACCAAATCTTGGGAAATTTTAGGTTCTGCTTTTAGCTTTGCAATTGCTTCAGGTTTGTCTACACTCTGACTGTAACCTTTGTTTGTCCTGTAAACAAGCAGGATGAATGCTGAGGGATGAGTGCACTTAACATGCTAAAATAGCATTTTAAAGGTTTTTGTTAGTATTTAGCTATAGTGAACCTTTCCTTTCTAAACATAGCCAAGCTCTTTGTGTTTTAAGAAAAAAGAACATTTAGACCAGATCCTATGAATAAGAAGCTAATTCAGAGCAAAAAATTGTTGAATTATACATGAGTAGCTGTTGAAGCTGTAGTGTAATGACTGCACTCTGGTTTTAGATGTGTAATGCTTTTTTAAGTGGCTTGAAGAGTGATGAAGCTGTGATCAGAACAATGTGCTAAAGACACGCGAGAGAAATATCAGGTTTAATGAGGTTACACTGACATGAGAAAAGGAATGTAGCTAACTGCTCGTGTCAGTGCACTTTGTAATTCTCTGATGGGTAACATGGTATTCAGCAATTTTTTCGAAATCTGTGATTATTACTGGTATTTATTAATGGCAGTATGCAGTGTGCACTGTGCCTATTTTTAAAGAGAACCATAATTTTTGTGGGACAGAGCCTGCAACTGCAGTAAATTGATGACATTTTGTAGTAGCTTAGCTCATTAAACTGGTATTTCTGCAAGCTTCGATCTCCCAGTTTATTGCTTCACATAATATTCAGTATTGGAAAGAAACCCACAAATGTAACAAAAGGATATGTAAAATGGTTCTCTTTCCAGTGGAGGTAGTGGATCAAATTCTGGTTTGATTTGTGACAAATTGGGGTGATGAAGGATAGTAGTGAACCCAGTGTACAGCATCACCAGGTAGTTCAACAGAAAAATAATGCAAACTAGCAAAGATATTTGCAGCAGGAACCTATAAAAAGTATGCACCCTACACAGTGTTACAAAACCAGAGCATCTTTAGCTATCAAATACCTTGATGATTCTTCTAAAAAGGAGATTAATGAAAGTATGGTTTTTTTGTTTGGTGGGGTTTTGTCCCCTAATATATGAAGAAGTTAATAAATATACAGGATAAAGTGGTTTTTTTTGGCTGTGCAATGAATGGGGCAAATCAGGAAGATAAAATGGAACCTTTAAAAAACCCCAGCAAAGCATGCAAAGCCAGGAGTTAATGCAAAGTGAAATCTGATATGAAAATTCAGGAATCATTCCATGAAAAGTTATTGGTGGTTGGTTGGTTTTGGTTTTTCTTCCCAGCACTCTTGCACTTAGAGCATGTAAGTACCTTCTAGGAAAACCCTGCTCTGAACTGCTATGGACAACACAAATGAATTTTTTTTTTTTTTGGTCAATGAAATCAGGAACCTGGATGTGTTTAAAATGTTAAAATAGACAATAGTTTCCCAGAAAATTTTCTCTTATGTTGTACCATAAATGTATATAGTACAGTGGGTATTTCCTGGTGACTTTCTGGGAGTCAGGAAGCAGACGAGCTGCTCTGACACACAGTGCTTTTCCTGCCAGGGTGGCTATTTCATGTTTTGATTTGGTTGGCTTCTTCCGTGTTTCTTCTCTCTCTTTCACGCCTGTCTGACTGTTTTGATTTGTGCATCCTGTCCTGTTTTTATATGTAACAAGCAGCTACATTAACACTGGCTGGCTCAGAAAGCAGCAGCAGTTGTTGGGTAAGAAGCATCACTTCTCACTATAGCACTTCCTTTCTGATGGGGGGAGGGAAGTTCATGTAAAGCAGATTTATCTCAGCTTCCCTGGGCACTAAAGAGAAAGGGTAGGGGGAACAATAAGTGAGTTTCCATCAAGAAATCCTGTTATTTCTAGATCTGACAAACCTTTCAGCTGTGCTTTCAACATGGCTGTGCTTTGGCAACACATGGACTTGATTGTGAAGAAGTAATTTTTACCTTCTAAGGATAAAGATTTATGAATGTACAGTTCCTGCTACTGTTTTCTAAATTTCATCAAAGTGAATACAGACCTTGGTGCTCAGGCACGTGCTTTTAGTGAGCTCATCTGGTGTTAGCAGTAGTCCTTCTGATGGAGGTTCAGACCAAATCACCTCTAGAGATCCTTTTGAAAAAAATTTCCATTTGCCTCCTTTCCCTCTAAATAAATCCCTTTGTGATTTTGCAGTTCCATGAACCCCTATCAGTGGCTGCACAGCCCCCATGGGAACAGGAATATACTGGGAAATGGCTTAGAAAGTATTGACAGCAGGGTTTGCTTTAAGCCAAGTTCTTTAGAGGATGGACACTATTTGTTCTTGGTCTCTTGATTCCCCGTCCTTGACCTCGGAGTAGACCATCCTTTGAAGGGTTGTGCTGCTGGCCCTCAGCTGGAAGAAGAGCTGCTCTGCAGTGTCCTTGAATAGCAGTTGCACCCACAGCCTTGGGTGATTTCCACGTGGATATGACTCCTCTGTCAGACCAATAACTGAGCTCAGAAAATGCATGTTCTCTTCCAGAGACCTCCTGACCTTGGTCAGCTCTTCAGATCTGATCTGCAAAGGGCTTAATCATATTCTTGAAACTTAGTCTCTGAGCAGTTTGCCCAGCTTCATACTTGAATTTGTGCCTTAAATGCTCTATAAAATGAGAACAAGAACTTTTGTATCCTGCAGTGCCTCACTTGCAAAGCATGAACAGAATTACTTGTTTTCTATGCTATGTTCCTTTCCTGATATGTAATCTCGTTTGCCATTCAGTAGTTTAGATTACCAGCTTTTGAGAGATTGGTGGTGCCTATTTATAAATATTGTCTAGAAGATTTTAGGCGCTAAGAGAATACAGACATTGATGAATAGTAGTTTATAGGATGTAAGTGCCAGTGGTAGCTCTGGTTTTCATCTGAGACATGACCATGTCAGAGTGTACCAGAAGGCCTTTCCTGAAGGGATTGGTATTCTGAGGGTTGTTTCAATCTTCTTTCCTTCCTGCCCTCCTTCACAGTTCCCTCTCAAAAATTCCCTTTTCTTCTTAGCAGGTATTCAAGGCCATCTCTATCAGGTTTTTTTCCCTGCCTGATTTTTGGGAAGCACTGTAAAAAATGCTGACCATAGCAATAAAAACTTTCTTTTTGGCACAGCCCGCTCAGCTTCTTTGCCTCTTTTGACCCTGTCCTTAAGCTCAGAAATTTATAACTACAGATGGGTGGTTTGTTTCATTGCATGGGGAACCATCCTTTTAGGAAGGGGGTG
Organism: Ptilonorhynchus violaceus; assembly: GCA_013397565.1. NCBI lineage: Eukaryota > Metazoa > Chordata > Aves > Passeriformes > Ptilonorhynchidae > Ptilonorhynchus > Ptilonorhynchus violaceus. Next base: position 1,328,222 of record VZRJ01010608.1, on the reverse strand, counting down.
AGAAGGAGTCAGTGAGGCAAAGAAAAGGAGCACACCAGGAGAGATCCACCTTGAGTATCACGATTACACAAGCTTGGAAGTTATTTCAGACATTAGGTAGGTGATGGTAAAGCTGCCTCTTGAACTATGACTTACAAAGATGCACTTATACCTCGTGATGTAGAAACATGTGTATGTATGCTTGTATTTAATACTGTTTTACACATGCATGTATAGCTACAAAGGTGTATGCACACACACAAGTATTAAATAGTTGATGCTGCATTTGCCATGAGCTACCTACAGTGTTCTAATGCAGCAGGGATTCTTTTTTTTTCTTTCCCCTTTTTTTTTTTCAAATGGTCTCTGTCTGGCTACACATTTCATTCCCTTAAATGTGGTCGCCGGTGGAACCATTCATAACGCTTAATAACACACTCTACCAGTGATGTGCTCTTCAGAATACTGAAATTGATTTTTCTTCTCTAAAACTGTGACCTGCCAGCGTAGCCTTTGTCCTGGCTCCTAATAATACACGATGTTCCTGACAGCATGGGCTGTGAGTGCAGATGTTCCGCAGGCATCCGAAAAAAAGCACGCAGCCTCAGGGCAATCTCCAGTGCTGTCCAAGGCATTTCATTTGCTGCAGATCAATGTCTGCCTTGAAGAGGAATAATTAAGGTGTTTTGTTCCTCCTCAAAAGGGTTCTCAAAATTAGGTTTGTATCATCCAAAGCTTAATAAGGGGCTAGATAGATAGGCACGAGGCATCCTGTTAAACTCATGGATGCTTAGCACTTTTGAAATTCAGAGTATTATGTTAAGAACCTAACTTTAGGCAGCCACTTTAATGATAGTGGTTAATATTTTGAAAGCTGTTAAAAATACCACAGATGATCTGAGCAGCTACCTGTCTGTTCTAGAGCACCTTTGCAGTAGTGCTTATGCTAGGAAAAGCATTTTAATAAAAATACTGTTCACTGCCATGTGTTACCTGCAGCACAGGAATTGCTAGTGTTCATTCTGCATCACACAGAGCTGCTTCTGTAACTGTCATCCTAGCAAGGTCATAGAGACGTTTCCATGGACTTATTTAGTCCTTCAAGGTTGGATGGACAGATTATTTATTTGCTGTTGGTTGTTGTTGTTAGCTTTGCTGCAAGTAAATCAGAACTTTCAGGCTTGGTGCAGAAATTGCCAGGGTCTGTGTAATGCAGATAAATCAATAATTTCTTGTGGTCTTGAACTGTGATTTTAACACATCTGCAGTGTTGGACTGCATCTCGTTAGGTGGTTGCACAGCCAGTGCTGTTCCTGGGGGTGTGGACCACTCTCCTCTCCACTTATGTTTCGTATTGCAGTGGCAGTGACAGCAGATATTGCAAAGTACAGTTAAGCATGCTAAATGTATAATCCAGCTGTCTTCTAATGCAAGTTGACAGCTGCTGGCAAAGCGGGATGAAATGGTATTCTTGGAGACTTCTGCTAGAGATCACAGTAGAAAAAAATCCCAAACCCTGCAGCTCCTTCTCACAGGATTTGTTCAGCTCTGTTTGGTGTGAGAAGTACCCCACTCCTTTACTGAATTAGCTCGTTGTAGTGCTGGCTAATTCTCCACCATCTTGCTTGCTTATTAACAAAAATTTCACAACAGCAGCATACAGCTTATACTATTTACTCTATCTGTACATGATGCTATTACCATGTTTAACAATGCAAAAGTGAATTTTTATATAGCTGATTTACTAACACATTCCAGCACTATGTCTTAACTAAGAATTGAAGTACATTTGCAATCTGATGTTTTTACTTGCTGTCCTGAAGAAAAAAATGGCTTGTGATAAGACCACACCCCACCCTGTATTTTCTTTTTCTATCTCCAGAGGTGATTTACAGCCATAAGGAGGTAAACAGTTTCTTTCTGTCTCTGGTCACAAGCCACAGGATCACAGCAGGTTCCTCAGGACTGTGCCTGGTTGGGATTTAAGTATCTCAGAGGATAGAGGTTCCAGGGAATATGTATTATCTTCCTTATAGTTTCACTCTGATGTATTAACTGTATGGCAATTTCCTTACTCAAAAGGTGTGTTTAGGCTTGTTAACATGCTGCCCCTCAGTTGGATACACTGCTAGATCTACTTGTGAGTTTTCCAGGTTTTTGAAACTTTGAGGCATCGTTTCACAACAGTTGTTTATATGGGGATATGGCATAATCTGGGACTCGGGTTCATCTGTTTCTGGGTCACTTGTTTGTCCTTATGAAAATTTTATCTGTTTTCTTTGTCAGTTCTTTCCAGTGAATTTCTTTTCTCTTTAGTTTTCAGTGTTTCTGGTGCATGGGGTGAGTGTGCTTTGGAGTGGGGAGGGGAAGAGTGAAATCCTGATCCTCTCTAGGAGATTCTCTAGTGCAGTATGTGTTTATAAAATGTTTACCTTGGAGGCTAGTTTAGTCTTGTTTAAGTCTAGAAATATTATTGAATTTGAACATCCAATCTCTGATTCCTAGAAAAGCTGCTTGTTTTGTGAGTGAGCAATTCTCTTTCCACTAACCTCTTGACACAAGAACAACTAAAGCTTTTGCTGCTGTCTGACAGGGATTGATGGCCCAGCTGCTTTTCAAGATGATGTTCAGAAGATAGGAAGTCAAGTGCAGATTCTCACTGTTGGACAGTCTAGCCATGATGAAGATGATGGAGAGAAAGTGGCTAGTGGCCAACAGCAGCAAAGCAAACAAGATCTTAGAACAGCAATGCAGAAAAAAGGTAAGCAGCCGAAGCTTCCTGCGTGTTCTCACTGCTTGCTTGATATACATTGACTTCTTTTCCTATTCTCAGCCCTTGTTACTCTGTTTTCTCCTCAGAGCCTGTTAGGCTCTATTCTGTTATCTAAAAAAACCCAAACCCACAAACCTAAAAAAGAAAGATAAAAACTGAAGTCCTTTCTTGTCCCAAGGAACAAGAGCTCTGCAGGCTCTCGAGGATGTGGCTTTCCCATCTGCAGTGCAGTGCCACTGCTCAGGTACCAGGCAGATGCCAATGCTCACATCCATCTGTTCATGTTTTTGTACCTTACAACTTGCTTTATGGTTAGAAAAAGAGCATGGAATAGCAACATTCAAACTAGAATATTCATTTTAGTTGTGCAGTCAGTCACATAATTGTTCATGTTTTCACAGTGTGTGTTCATGGGTGCAGAGGTGAAAAGTACACCGCTGTGCATTCTGCAGCATTTCCCACGCTGAGTCCTCAAACGTTCTGGAATTTTTTTATTTATTTTTTCCAGAGGCATGCATGCCTTGGGAGATAGATTGTGTATGTACACATTCATGCATCTGTCTCTTCCTTCCTGCACTGTTGTTATCTCCCATTAGACATTAACTGTAGGAAGGGAAAAAAAAAAGTCCTGAAATCCTCACAAAGCGTTTTCAGAAGACATTTGCTTTGGAGTTGTTCTTCTTCAGTGTGCAGCTTTTGAAGCAAAGGTGGCTCAAGCCAAGAGTGCTCTGATGCTTTAAGAATAAACCCTTTGTGTATAAAGAGCAAAATGTAAGTGCAAACTTGACTTGTGTAGAATGGACCATTCATACCTAAATGCCGCCTCTTGTCTGCGGAGCAGTTCTCACTAAGATTCATTTTTTCTGGGACGTTACCCTGCAGATGTGAGCAGCTTCAACTGAAATGGGCAGATTTTCTCCAAGTGCGGTATTTCCTGGGCATTTGAGTCGCAGGGGTGTTGGGCATGACTAACAAGTTCTGATCTGTGTGGTGATTGTGTTGCCTTAGACCATGGCTCAGAATATTTAATCATCAGGCACTCTACTAAACTAAAGCTGATTGACTTAAAAAGTACCCACAGACTTCTCAAATTAGGTCACAGCGCTCAGATTTTTACTCTGTGGGATGCTTCTAGTTTTGATTTTTTTTTGCCAGGTTAACATACATTTTTATTTTCCCCAAATTTTTATTTATTTTTAATAGAAGCAGTGAGTGGAAATTTTTTGTTTTGCTTTATTTCTATATATTATCAAACATATGATATGACCTTTTTTACCAGATCTGAGTATACTCCTGCTCAGAACAGACACTGCTAAGAGTGAATCACTCACTAGTCTGCTTCAAGTTGAGGTGAGGAAGGCACTTTTTTTTAAATGGGAATACTGAGGTTTATTCAGTGTTATTAACAGCAGAGCTAAGCTGGGTCAGACACAAAGACAGGTATTAAGACAATGCTAGCAGCATCTGTGTACATTATTTTTACTATGTGTGTATGGTTTGCTGCTTGATACCAGCAGAGGAGGCTTGTTAGAAAGTTTTGAGTATCCCAGTATTCATGCAATGCTTTATGTAGAGATAAAGCTCTTCATGTGGATTCCCACTGCCACTTCATTGCTTGTGGCTTGTCCTTGCTGGCACATCACCTGAAAAGTGTTTAGTTGCTGTCTCCCATCAGTCCCTCCCTTGCATAGAGTGGGAGCAAAAGGAGAAGAACATAGAAATAAAGCACTACAGAAAGGGACCTGGGGGCCCTGGTTGATGGCAAGTGACTATGAGTCAGCAGTGCCCTGGCAGCCAGGAGGGACATCCATGTCCTGGGGGGCATCAGGCACAGCATCGCCAGCTGGGCAAGGGAGGGGATTGTCCCGCTCTGCTCTGCACTGGGGTGGCCTTGCCTCGAGTCCTGTGTGCAGTTTTGGGTGCCACAGTGTGGAAAAGATATTAAACTGTTAGAGAGCATCCAAAGGAGGCCATGAGGATGGTGAAGGGCCTTGAGGGGAAGCTGTGTGAGCGGCAGCTGAGGTCACTTGGTCTGTTCAGCCTGGAGAAGAGACTGAGGGGAGATCTCACTGCAGTTACAACTTCCTCGTGAGGGGAAGAGGAGGGGCAGGCACTGATCTCTTCACTCTCATGACCAGTGACAGGACTCAAGGAAATGACCTAAAGTTGTGTCAAGGAAGGTTTAGGTTGGTTATCAGGAAAATGTTCCTCACCCAGAGGGTGGTTGGGCACTGGAACAGGTTCCCCAGGGAAGTGGTCACAGCACCAGCCTGACAGAGCTCAAGAAGTGTTTGAACAACACTTTCAGACACGTGGTGTGGCTCTTAGGGTGTTCTGTGCAGGGCCAGGAGTTGGACTCCATAATCCTTGTAGGTCTTTTCCAACTCAGCGTATTCTGTGATTCTGTGAAATGCTAATGGGAAAAGCCGAGTCCCATCAGATTTGTGTAGCCCTGGATTGTGCCTGTTCTGCTCTTTGGCACTAACTTGGTGAAGGGAAACTTCTCTTAGTACGTGTCTCTGCTTCGCCAGTGAGTCAAGTTCTGTTACCAGAGAGGTTATAGGCTACTGAGTGTGAAAAGAATATGCCACTTGCAAGAAAATGCCAAATGCTTTATTTGATTTCTCCATCTGTTGGAAATTGCCATCCTGGAATAATTTTCCCCCTGCAGCAAATATTCGTCCTTTTGATTTCCAGAGTGTTAATCTGTAGAGTTTCTCCCTGGCAAATGAGTCACTAGGACAGAGCCAGACTTCCATAAGTTTTAACACTGAATAACTAACAAGTAGTCCTCACACTTATCAGTTTCCAATATGTCTCTGTAAAGATGTGGAATGAGCAATTGGGTCTTAGTTCTTCTTTGCCACCTGAAGTTTTGAGATTTAGTGAAGGAATAGATTTGATTTCTGGATTAAAATCCAAAACAGGAGCTCCCTGAAGCATTCTTCCCCTCAGGTCATGAGTGCAGACTTTTCTAAGGCTGGCACAGAGTTTTCACCACTAAAATATTGGTGGTGAAATAGCGAGCGCAGGTGTGGAAATAAACCAATTACGACTGTGGGTATGAATTATGGCTTTATTGTGCAGCTGCCAGCTGGGAAGATGGACTGTCTCTATTACCCCTGCACAGAGCCTGGAACATGGTTGTCATTATTAAGAAATAATGCTTGTGATTAATGAGTGTGTGATTAATAATGAGTGAGTTCTACAGGCTTTGAAAGTATCTGTTGACCTGTGAACTCAGGCCTCCCTTGCATAACCAGATCCTATTGAGACTTTTTGCTGTTGTGTATGTCAGCACTGGGGGAGCTGAAGAAGTGGATAATGAGACCTTTCACGGGGCAGCTGAACGGAATGCAAGCATTGCTTTTGCTCCTGGTTTACTTTTATACACTGACTCTTACTCTGGTGGTGTTTCACTATCCAGTGTGTATCTGGTGTCAAAAGATACTTTAAAGAGATACGCACTGAAGTTGCTGGAAGTAGCAGTAACAGAAAAAAGTATTTTAATGCCTTTTTTGCTGTCTTTTTCTTCATCTGTTCCAAAATTTGAACTGAAGAAAGCCATTACTGAGTCTGTATCTGCTGTTTATATTTCTGTACATTAGTTTGGTTGAGTGTCTGCTTGTTGCAGACCAAGTTCATATTTCAAAAGACATGAAAATCTTTATGCATATGCCTGGAACAGAAAAACAACTTAGAGAGCCTGACGTCATCTTTCAATGATGAGGACACACTAGGCACAGGGCTTGAGGTAGAATTTAGGCCATCTGGATATGACTCTGAATACTTCTTTCAATGTTACTGACTCAATATTGTGTAGAATCTGTGTGTATCACTTATGTCAGTCAGGTTTGAGTTGGTTTTTGTTGTTAGAATTCAAAAGTAGGCCCAAACCCTACCATGCAGGGCACATCATGCACAGAAGCGTTTGTGGCACAACTGCTCAGTGTGGATGGTGTTTCCTGAAGCTTCAGCTCTGTGATCCAGGGCTTTTTCACTTTATTCAAGGTACTGAAATAGAAGATCAGAGCACGTACAAGTGGGTAGAAGGTGAATTTGATTGTGCAGTGCAAAAAGATAAAATGCCGGTAGTTGCAAATCCAAGCAGCAGCATTATGGCCCCATCCCATAAACCTTTAGCCCTGTGCAGAGTCCTCTGGCCAGGTTACACTTGTTCACTTAATTAAGGGTTTGCAGAATCAAACCCTTGGATTTTTTCCTTTCTCAGATCCCCATGCAAATACATCCTGGTCCTCTTCCACCTCCCAATCCAGTCTTGTCGCCCTGGATCATGTTCCTGGTAAGTACAGAGGGAAAAAGTTAATTATGCCCATGCTGCTTGGCTCTGGAAATCTGCATTTCGTTTATCTTTCTACATTGGATTTACCAATAATGGGGATTCTGGACCAAGTGATTTTGGTTTGTTTCGTTTTAAGATAAAATATAGCCTCTAAGAGATGGAACTTAGAGAGCTTGAATATGGGGTGGCTTCATCTGCATGATACTCTTTGAAAAACTAGGCCTGGCAAATGTCCCACCATTGATGCTTTTTGCTGCTAAGACCTATTTGATGTTCAAAGTAGTGTTTCCCTTTGAAATGTCTGAGGTTTCGAATTCCTGTAAAGTCAAATTTTCGAGTGCTGTAAGGCAGTTCTGTTGGCCTGGGCTGATGCTATTCTTTACATGAAATAAAGATGCATGAGAACATTTCCTTGATGTGAATGTTTCTTCTCAGTGTAAGATGTGCTCTTCAGCAGATCACATAGGAACAGCTAAAAGTGTGCTGTAAAAGGGCTCCTATTCTAATTGTTAAGGTTTCCAAGTGGCTGTGCTAGGTTGTCCTCTCAGCTTCAATTTCAGGTTTATGATTTTGTGTTGTGCTTGAAGTACTTGATTGCATGAAGATGATCTGAATTTAGTTCCTAACTGGATATTTGCTCCTGTATCACTGTGTAACTTGATCCTCTCTGTAGAATGGAAACCGTGATTGTTTCCTCTAACTTTTACTTGAATGTTTTGGCTTCTCAGGAGAGATGCTGTCTCACCCATGTATTCATACACTGTTCCGCACAATGAACCACTCTCACACACCCCCTCTCTCACCTGGGAGCCTCAGGGTGCAGCACTCTGATAAGTGATGTTTTACAGCAAATATGGACAGCTTTAATGTGTTAGTATTTCATATAAGTGTGCTGCTTTCTCCTCAGGCATTTCAAGTAGCATGAATTTCGATGAGGAAGAAGACGAGGAAGATGAAGACAGCTCCAGTTCTTCACAGCTGAACAGTAACACCCGGCCTGGTTCTGCCACGAGCAAGAAATCCAATAAGGTAAGGGGGAGAGCTCCAAAGAAGGGGCTGCTATTGTGTGATTTCAGGGTGCACTCAGGAGGGGCCTGGCTTTCTTGTTCTGTTTTTACTATGCACTAGAGTATCTCCAAGGTGATTTACTGTGATAGCTCTCAGGCTTTGCAAGAGCAAGCAATGAAAATAATGACTTGGAGAAAAGAATAGCAAATATTGTCTGAACTTGAATGAAGAGAAAAGTAAACAGTAAATATTTACCTTTCTACCTCTTGCAGGTGCTCAGAAGGATCTTCTGTTTCCATTAACTTTTTCTGGGAATTTTCCCACCCTGTTCTCACTGCTGCCACCCCAACATAAAATAAGATTTTGACTTGTTCAAATATTCTCAATCACAAGCTCTTGCTAAACCAGTTGATGGTGCCCCACTCAGCACTGAGTTCTCATCTTTGTTAGATCTCTATGTATCTTAAACTGTTGCTCCCTATCCCATTTCTCCCTTTCACCAAAGGCCATCACTTTGTCCTTGGGTATGGCCTTTCTGACTAAAGGAGTGTGGTGAGATGGGAAGGTGTGAGCCAGGGTTTGCTGTGTAGCTGTACAGCACCCTGTCTGTGCAGCCAGCCTGTTCTGCTTTGACAGTGGATCTGTACACTGAGCATCAGCAAGACAAGATGTCCCTTGTTTTTATTTTTTTAAAGTGCAACTTCTATCAAATGCCACTCCTTTGTACTTAAAATCTTGTAAGTCAAAGTTGAGAAAACTTGAATTTTGCTTATTGTTTTAGGAAGCAGCCTCAGCCCCCAGTCCTTCCACAAATGAGCCTCTCATAGATGTTGATGACCTGGAGGAATTTGCCATAAGACCTGCTCCACAGGGGGTCACTGTCAAATGCAGGATCACAAGAGACAAGAAGGGAATGGACCGAGGGATGTACCCTACTTATTACCTCCACTTGGAAAGGGAGCATGGTAAAAAGGTCATAAAATAACTTGAATGGCATACCAGTTGCATCTAAATATTAAAAAAACAATAAAAATCTGAAGAAGTCTTGCAAAGAAAATGTAATCTTATATTTTAATTATATTTTTGCTCTCACTGAGATCTGCCCTACAGTTTTCCCAAAGCAAAACAACAGTATCACTTTGTTTCACTGCCTTTCTTTATATGTCTTATCTCTGGCCTTAAATAATCCATGCTTGGCACCTTTATGTGACTGTCAGCAGTTGGGGCTCTCTGCATTCTGTGGCCTGAAAAGCATCCTCTTTCAATTCAGCTGGAAGAGCCAGAGCAACTTAGAATGAAACATTTAACAATATAGACGAAATTTAATTATTTAAACCATAAATAATGGAATGAGTGGTTGAGAAGTCATTTTCCCTTACTAGATTTTTTTTTTCTGGTTTTGCTAAGTCCCAGGAGACCTTCTGTTACTTTGCTAATGCTGCTTGAAGACAGAAAAATTGCCCACGGTTTCTTTATATCAAAACAGGAAGTGGTGTGTGCTAACCCCTGTAGTATTCTAGAATTTGTTTTTTTGCATTGCTTAGGTGTTTCTGTTAGCTGGAAGGAAACGAAAGAAGAGTAAAACCTCTAATTACCTCATCTCTATAGACCCAACTGACCTGTCTCGGGGTGGAGAGAGTTTTATTGGAAAACTGAGGTAAACTGTGATAAGTCTGAGAATTTTCTTGATATAATGTAAAGTTTATTCGATATTACGAAGCCTGTAAGCACTATGTCTTCTTAACTAGAGGCTTGACTACATCATATAATCATGGTCTTAAAGATCACCAGTATCCAAGGCTTGTTTTCAAAACATCTCAAGTACTTACAGGATCACATTTTATTAAAAGTCAGCAGGACTGAAGCTCTTAACTGCTCAAAGGCCAGATTCTCAAGGGTGTACTAGCACAACTTATCTTAATGGGATTTTCAGAAGTGCATGAGTACATTGTGTCTGGCCTCTATTGATATAAACACTTTGGAATGCACTGTTACACAGTCTGAAAATCTCTTTGATTCTGCCTGTTCCTTAAGATCCAAATTAGTTATTTACAGGTAGTGGAATTGTTTCAGAACCACGTGTTTCTTTTCTGTCTGTCACACCACTGAACACCAGTCTGCTGTTGATACCTACATGGAGCCTCTGGATGTATGTTCAGATCATCTGTGCCTGTGTTGTATTCTGCACTCCTTTCCATTGCAATGGGAAAGGTTGTTCTTAGTTATGACTGTATAAAAATTACTCCCTATATTCTAATGGAGTTTAGTAGTCAGGTAAGATAGCAGAGAGTTTTGTAGAGAGTATTTTAAAAACCAGGCAGACAAACAAAATAACCCCACCCGAGTATTTCCTAGTTTGCAAGATGTTATCACAAGTGTCCAGAGTAATGATAAGGGACCTCTAGTATACTCTTCTGTACTTCACCTTTACATTTTTGTCATGGCCTTTAATCCAGGAGTTGCCATGTAGCTGGGATTAGAAACAACAACTCCCTGTACTCCATATTTGTCTTTCCTCTGGGGCCACAGTGCAGTAAAGGATGGATGTCTCGGGCAGCGTTACTGACAAATGGTGATTGGATGTTCCATTTTTTTGGTAGATCAAATCTTATGGGAACTAAGTTTACAGTTTATGACAATGGAGTAAATCCAATGAAAACAACATCCAGCCTGGAGGCGAGCACCCTGCGTCAGGAGCTAGCTGCTATTTGTTACGTAAGTACCGCTCACAGGCACGATGTGCAGGAAGGGCAGCTCAGTTTCTGAAACTGCACACTGAATTCCCTTCTCACTTATGATTATGTAAATCAGCATTCAGGCTTTGATGTAACCAAGCAGCTGATCTCCACTAGAGAAACCAGGAGATTCAGTGGAAAGTAGAGGTGAAAAACGTTGTGCACTGAGCAGGGTTGCCCAGTTCTCACCTTTGGGGAGAAGAAGGTGTTTGAGCTTTTACATAACCCTCTGGAAGGGGTAGATCACAGCCTGCAGGCACCACCTGAGGGAGCCTCCTGAACTGGAAAGGGTTGTGGAAATGGCATTACTGCTCTACAGCATGATTGTTTGTTGTGGCATTTTGGAGGAGGCCTCTCTGATCCAAACCATGGGTAGCTGGACAACTAGATCTACAGCAGCTGAGAGATGGGATAAAAACTCTAAAACTCCTTTTTACCACAAAAAACCCCAAGCAAACACCAAGCAAAATCCAAAATTCAATGGAGTGAGAGAAACCAGCCTCTTATAGGACAGTAAGTAGCATTTGTCAGGAGCAATGTAGACAATCAAGACTTGAAACACAGTTGCTATTGTTTCATCATTCCTGGATGAGTAACAATTTTGGTGAGAGTATTCTTTCTCTCCAAAAATATCTGGGCCCAAGAAACCCTTCTAGTCAGAACTGGTGTGTACAGTGCCACAGAAAGTTGTCTGGTTTCACGAATCAACATCTTCTGATAAAAATACCAGAAAATGACTTTTCTGAAAAGCTCCTGCCTAGCTCTAACCAAGGATGTCTGGAAATCTGTCAGATTGAGCTCCAGCACATACCCAGTGTATGCACAGAATGCGTTCCCAGAAAGGTCAGACTTGGGTTGTGGGGAGCAATGCCTCTGGAAGATTTCCATGAACAAGAGAGCAGAGAGCCATCCTTTCCATGCAGAGTGCTGGGAGTTCTGAAGGAGGGCAGCATTAGCTGCCAGCATGTTCTTTTCCTGCTGCTTAGGATGCAGTTTTTCAGTGGATAAAGTGTAAATAGTGTGTTTGTTCATGACTGCTGTTACTCAGGCACATGGTTTATGGTTGGAGACAGACAGATGGACAGATACATATCCCTCCCTTCCTGTTGGATTTGAAATTATGAGAATTTCCAAAAATCCAGCTACCAGAATTTAAAAAGACTCCAGGATTTGATGTCAGTTTGACTGAAGTTTCAGTAGAAACCTGGCAGAACTTACATGTTTAATAAAGGTAATTCTACTGATTTATATAGGATGGTGTTCCCTGGAGCCTGGCAACTAATCTGGTGCAAACTGGAAATGCAAAAACAAAACAAAACCTATTTTTTAAAAAGTTATATACTGAGAAATTTAGGCATTGCTTAAGTCAACAACAAATGATATTGGAATGATGAACAATACCAAATAAAAAGCTGTTGTGGTCAGCAGGGGTAATTAGAAGTGTGAGTGTTGGAAAGAATCAAACCATGGCCACTGTTTGGAGAATGGGTCTGAGATAAGCTGCTTTTATATGTCTATTTGTAATCTGCACTTTGAAACTTGTACATTTGTATAAGAAAATTACTTGTTCCATTGATATTTTGATACTAATGGAGAAAGGCAGCAGGCTTGCAGGTGTGCTGTGGCCAGAAGGAAAAAAGGAAATGGAATGGTATTTCATTACTAGCCAGGTTTGTTAAAATGAGATTATTGCTCCTGGCTGCAGCAGAACCAGAGCAGAGAGTGCCAGAAAGAGCAGAGCCGAAACACCCTTGTCCTAAGGCAGTCTTTTAATTCCTGCCTTGAGATTTCCCCTGCAGCAAAAGCTATAAAAAACAATACTTTGAAAGCACCACTCTGTCTCTCACTGTCCCTCATGTCATCTGAGCGAGTACCCATGTGGAGAGCAAGCTGTACCCAACTTACTGAGCATGACCTGCTTAATGATCTCAGCAGGTCTAGTTCATACAGGCAGGGACTGGTGACGCATCTGTGGCTGACTGGGATAAATGTGCTGAGGACTCTCTTTGTGGAGCTCACCTTAGGGCGTGTTTGAAGCAACGGGAGCAGAGTTAGGCAAGGACAGAGTTTTCTCAGGTGCTGTTGACGACTTTTACTCCCCTGCTGTTGGCAGCCCAGCATATTAATAAACCTGCAGCAGCACCTAATGGCTGATTGCAGAATCGTTGGCAAAATTTATCAACGAGCAGTGAGGTGTGACTGTGCCGCTGGTACCAGGATTTTCTGTGCTGGATTCCTTTATATCCATAGTATCTCACCGTTCAGTTTGCATCAGATTCCGCAGGCAGGGAGCTCAGCTGATTCTCTGAGGTGTGACTCGGGTTTCAGTAAAGTTACAAGACTCCGTGTTCCTGCTCAGGCCTCAGTCACTTGCGTTGTGCTCCCCCAGTGTTGTGGGTTCTGTGATTTGGGCCTTCTGTGGAATGGTTGCTTCTACAGAAAATATTAAGGACAAGGCACAACTGTGTGAAACAAGTCCAGGAAGGGAAGCGGCTCCAAGAAAACTGGGGTAATAAAATGGTGAATCTCCTGGGAGCTGCTGGGATATTCACCTTGCTGCTTTTATCGTGGCAGCTATTGCCCCTAAAGTAACATGCTTACATAATTGTTTGAAAATGTGTAAGATTTGAAAAGCAGCCCTGGGGACAGGCTCTGTGTTCTTTCAGCCCAGTTGATTGTGAGGCCGACTGGATGGGCTAAGGCAGAGAGTACAGCTGCTGAGCAATGCTGGGCCAAGTCCTGAGCTGATATAAAGCATTGTTGTCCTGGCTGAGTCAACAGGGCTCTGCCAGCAAACAACACTTGTGTTGGTGTGTAAAGTAAGACTGTCAGTGGCATCAAAATGATGTGAAATCAGAATTTGGTTTATGTTCCCCTAATAATGCTGTTTGTAGTCTTGATTTCACACACACAAAATAATAAAGGAGGGAAATAAAAGTGAAGCAGGGAATGAGACAGGAGGTAAGGGGAATTAATTTTATTTGGATGCAGGTAGATTGGAAAGGTCTGTCCCTATAATTTTCCTCATATATTCCATGTTTATGTAATTTCAGTTTGGTACTTTAGCAAAAGGCTAGCTATTTGCCATGTGATAATTGGTGATGGTGGTAATGTGCAACTAGTAACCATTCTCTTATCATGTGGCAGAATGTTTCTGACTAAATCCAAAGAATATAGTCCTGTTTTTTCTCTGCTTGTTGGGAGGAAAGTGATTCAGCACTATTATTTAATTTTACCTTCAACAATGACTTCAACCAGTCAGCATCTAAATTAATTATGTATAGCATAACTGCAGCTTGAGGAGAAGAAAAGCTTGTAAGGCATTGCAGAGAAGACCAAAATTGTCAGTAGTTAGTGGAAAATAAGCATAAGCATGAATCTTTTCTTAGAAGTTGTCCTCTGCCGTGCTGAGTCTCTCCTACTTATAAAATCTGCTGGCAGTCATATCAGTTTTCGTCTCGCCATGATGCAGAACCAAGCATGCACTTCCAACTGAACTAATAACATGTTTTACTCTGCCAAAGGATGGCACAGAAATGATTCAGAAAAGAGACAGAGTCTTCCCATTAATGTGCAGAAGATATATGAATATACCTGGATTGCTTCAGGAGTATTCAGTAAAATAATTCAGTGGGATTTTTCTTGCATGCATGCAAGTCTCTAATGAGCTGTGGAAAATCTCCAGATGGTCTGCTGGAACAGCCAAAGTTATTCCAAAGGTCTGGTGGGTGACAAAACTGCGGATATTTTAGGCAGGTGTTTTCCAATGTTTCCAGTGAGTTGAGATGCATGGATTTTTACTTGCAAAAGTAGAGGGGTTTTAATAAGCTTAGTGTTCCTTAAAATCAGGACACTTTAATTAAAAATATAAAAGCAGAGACATCTGAATATGTCACTTCTAAATGTCCCAGTGGTAAAGCCACACCAGCTGGAGCCCAGGGGTGTCTGGTTCTTGGCATCTTGTGGTATGTTGCTGGGAACACCACCAATGGGAATGTCCTTCCTGAGATTCCTTAGTGTATGTCCAAAGCCTTTCACTTCAGAATGGTAGATGGGAAAAAAAATACGTGTGACTGAAAACAAAAGTGTCACAAAACATGGGGAGATGGACTTCGAGGTGTCACTGTTTCATTTACTGGAGTTAATGCTAAAACCAGGTTTTACCAAGTGGATTGGGAAATATCTCTCTTTACTTTTCCTTGTTCAAAACCAGATAATAACTTACTGGAATATTTGGCCCTAGTTGCGTCTGTGGGAGAAAAAAAGTGTCAGATAAAAATAAGACTTTAGGCTGGTTTAGATTTTAGTTGTTGTGTTTTGATGGGACAGTGCAATGCTGGAGTGCTTTTGTGAAAAGCTGGTCAGGAAAGCATCAGATCATGTTTAATGGAAGAACTTGTACTTTCCATGGATTTATTTTTGCCGCCCATGTGATTTCTTTACTTTCCCTGTCTTCACAGCAAGAAAATTTGCCTTCATGCTAATGTGTTTGTTTTTTTACCGTGGTCATCTCTAAGCATAACATATCTGAGGACTTTGAAAACCACAGCACTGCTAACAGATGCTCTCACTAGCATCTTGTTTGCTTTTGTGCTGGCTCTGGAATAAATGGAGCTGCTCCCATATAGTTAATTTTGTCTCGCATCAAAATGTGTGCCTGCATTTTATGATTTTTAAATTGCAACTACTTTATTTTGGGATCTAGCGGTAGCCAAGCAATCTGGTTAATTCATATCCTTTTATAACAAAGGGTTGGGTTGTTATTTTTTTATTATATTAAGGTTGCTGGCAGCCAGTGCTAGGAGTGTTTTTGGAAACCTCTCTATTTCCATTTTTCCTGTTGTCAGAGCTTCTAAGACAAAGCTAGAATGTTTGGCAGTGCCAGTGAAGGTGGGAGTTTCAAGATGTTTTTTGAGTTGACTAACAAATAAGTTCCCTGGGCTGCCACTGTGTCTCTCTGTTGAAGAAATTAACTTTAAAAATAAAGAACATGATGAAATCTTTTCTAAACATTTTTAGGAAACAAATGTCCTGGGGTTTAAAGGACCTCGTAAAATGAGTGTGATCATACCAGGAATGAATATGGATCATGAAAGAGTTTCCATCAGACCACGAAATGTAAGTCATCCCACCAGCTAACACTAAAAATTACTTGAATTCTTTTTTAGTTAGAGTTGGGGTTTTTTATTTGCATTTTTGAAGACTAGAGGTTAATAAAATGGTATTTGAACAATTGCAGAACAATGGGATGTGTGACTACTACTGTGACTCACAAAAGCACTACAAATAATAATGTATTTTGATAATAGAAGATACAACTAACATTTTCCAAACTGTGGAAAGGAATCAAATGCACATTCTTATTGAGATCCTCAGAGTTCTTAGTTTCATTCATTGAAGCTGTGTTGAGGATAACTGTGTTGAGTTTAGTCTTTGGGCTAGGATTGATGAGTTTTTTCTTCCTTTTTAATGATTTTTTTGTCCCATGAGCATGTTAAACTGAAGTGTGTATCTGTGGTGTGTGCAGGAACATGAGACGCTTCTTGCAAGGTGGCAGAACAAAAATACGGAGAGTGTCATTGAGCTGCATAACAAAACCCCAGTCTGGAATGATGACACCCAGTCCTATGTTCTGAATTTCCATGGTCGAGTCACACAGGCCTCGGTGAAGAACTTCCAAATCATTCATGATAACGATCGTAAGTAGAGGTCTCTGTCTGCAACGTGTAGGAGCAGCACTGCATGCACAGCCTGACAGGGATTCTGCCCTGACACCTCTTACCTGAGCAGGTTTAATTGGGTTCTGTGGGTCCAGCTTAACGTTGTTCTGCCTCGTGGCCATGTCATGGATGCAGGCTGGGTGTTCAAATGCTCGTGTTTGTGACACTGCCCCACTTCATGCTCACTTTAGGCAGGCAGAGTCACTGAGTGCTGGAGCACACTGGGCTACACCAGTGCCATGCAGACTGCAGGGGAATGTTGGGAGCTGGTGAATGTGGCTGTGCCAGTCTCCAAGAGCAACACTGAATTTGAAACACTGGTTTATGCATTTGGTGCATTTTATAAAGTGAAACAGTTACCCCTGCCTCTGCAATTAAACATTTCCAACTGGGAATGAGGCTTAGATTTGTTGACAAAGAGTGCAAAGGTGGGGAAAAAAGGTTGGGGAAGAATTTCTGAATATCCTATAACAGAGAGGTATGATTAGGTCTAGATCACAATCATGCCTTTTCTTCGCCCACTATCCTTGCTTGTCCACTTGCCTGAAGATATGTGGGAACAGAATTATTTGGTTCTTGGTACACGTGAAACTCGGCACTAGATGTCTGTAAGAGGTTTGAACATTCTATACAGAAGCCATTTTCTCTCTGTGCTTGCAAAAAGTACTTTTTATATGTGTAATTTTTTTTGACAGTAACAAGTCTTGCAACCCTTTATCACTCAAGCTATCCTTGCTTCTCCCTCTGCTATCAGCACACCCACTTGCATGAATAAGTGCTGTGAAGTTTGATGAGTGAGCTTGTTTTGTTGGTGTTTCGTTGATCTGGGACAGAGGGTAATGTTGAATGCAGACTTATTTAGTGAGGGCTGCAAACAAGAGTAATGTTTTGTTGCCTTTCACGACCTGTCTTGCAGCTGACTATATAGTGATGCAGTTTGGCCGCGTGGCTGAGGATGTGTTCACCATGGACTACAACTACCCAATGTGTGCACTACAAGCCTTTGCCATTGCCCTTTCCAGTTTTGACAGCAAGCTGGCTTGTGAGTAAAGGGGCGTGGGTGAGCATCCTCTCGAAGGAAGCAGTTTGCCATATGATTCCCAATTCCTGCTGGTATCGCTTATGGTCCATACTAAAAAAGGTCAGGGAAAATGCAGTTGTGGAGGACCACTCTGTTGCTGAAGAGAAAGTAAAAGGAATCTTCTAAAAATTCAGGACATTCAGGAAATTATACTTTCCTTTCTTTTTTTTCTGTCATATTTTTCTGGAAGTGACATCAAGTTTTTGTAAATAGGAGTTGTCTCCCACGTCCCTGGTTATGTTATGGATATGTGCCATGATGTACTGAACCGTGGCTCCAGTAGCACCATGACAGTGCTGTCTTTTTTAAATCCGGGAAGGGCGTGAGCGCTCCAAAAGTTTCTTTTTACATGTAAGAATCATTCCAAGGCTGCAATCATACCTCAAGGTTGCATTCCTGCATCAACTAATCAGAGCTTCACATCATCCAGCGTAAGAGAAAGATGAGGAAAAAAAGATGCACTTTTTTTTTGATTGTGCCAGGATCTCATGTAGTATAAAGCCGAGTCTGACGGTTGAAAACCTCTGCTGGACTGAACTTGATGCATTGCTATTGTACATGTAGTAGGGCATGATGAATTTTAATTGCAGTAGGAGGAAATGGAGAAGTAGAAAGCACAAAATAATGTTGCACAAGTCACTTGAATTCTAAGCTGTCATTATGTTTTAACATCTACATGCTTTTTAATTTGTTTCAAATGAAAATGTATTTGCAGTACAGAAAAGGAAAAGGAAAATGTCTAGATGCCAAGAAAGCATAACTTATGTTGAATTTGGCATTTTGTGGGCTGAGAATTTATATCCTTGTATTGCTGTGGTAATTCAAACACATATTTTGTATGAAGTGATATAAACAGTTGGATAAAGGCGCTCTGCAGAGAATCTTATTATTTTGAACAGGCTGTGTAAAGCTGAGGAAGGTAAATGGAAATATTTTATTAAATTTGTCTGGCCTTTTGAGCTTTTACAATTTGTTGATTGCATTTTTTGAACTTTGAGCAACAACCACTTTTCATATTTATTTCCCATTGTAGGAATGCTTGAAATCGATTGACACTGTGTATGTTGTTCTCTGATGTAAACGTGCCAGCTACTGAGCTAAATCCTTCTAGGCAAATCTAGTGTATGCTGCATACAGATGAGACACTGGCAGGACACAGAATAGCTTAAAATACTGCAGATTTTTTGTTTCCTTTTTTTTCTGATTTATCTGGAATATATAAACAAATACCGTTTCAAAACAAGCAAAGAACAAGCCATTGTTATCTTCGCTCGAACATCTCAAAAGCTAAGAGCTTGAACTTGAAAGCACATTGTAAAACATCTTTAAAAATAATGGTCTTTCTGCCATTGTTCTGTACAATGTTGTCCAAAATGGCACAGAGTAATAGAATTTATATGTAGTTCACCAGAAGGGTGTTGAAATGTGAGTGAAGTGAAGAAGTAGTTGTGTTTTATACTGTGTGTATTCAGATCCTCCTTTTTATTCCTTACAAACTCTTGCGCTGCACAACCCAAGATTATGTAATGCAAAAATGAGATCAAATCTGATTGTCTCATAGTTGCCAGTCCCTTTTTGACTGTAGGGGACAGGCCATAAAGCTCTCCTTAAGGCTGTGCTATTTGGGCTGTATAATTTCAACTAATAAAACAAATATGCTCTCTTCTTCACCTTTGCCTTCAGGTCACCTTCCCACTATACAGACAAAAAAATTCCAGATAAGAGATGAAAATAAATAATCGCCAGCATTTTTTCTAATCTTTTAAACAACTAGGGAAAAAGTCTGCTGGCTTTAAACAGTGTTTTGTTGATAGACTCAGCCTGTCAAATATTATCTTTAATTAACAGGAAGCTCTGTCTTTTTTTTTTGTTTTCCCAAATCTTTTTGTAAGAAGCCTTTCCATGCAATGGTATAAAATGGAAAGACACCTTTTGTTGGAGAGAAATGAGCAGTCAGTTTCCTCAATGAATGGTTGAAGTGCAAAGTCATGAGCTGCAGTATGATAATTTGGCTTTGCACATGGGTGCTTTGTTTTTCTCTGTAGCTGGTGGTTTCCCACAATTTCACATCCCCATCTGTCATCTCACTTTGGATTTAACAGAGAAGGCCCTTAGGCCTTTACTTACCTCATGTCAGCCTTTAAAAACTGGCTCCAGTGACCACCAGAATTTTTTGTTTGGACTACTGCAAAACCAGTCAGGAAATCCCACTGCTGGTCTTTAGGTGTGATGTGGATTTCAAGAACTCTGCAGCATGGGAATGGTTGAACCTGCATGGCTTGAATTCTGTGCCTTGCCAGTCACACGCTTACTTTAGAGCCTGAGAAAGTGGCACCTCACACAGTTTTCTGCCTCTGTCTGTGCACAGCACTGTGTCAAGGGAACTGAGTGTCTTGTGGTGCAAACACACAATCTGCTGGCTTTAGTAGTGGAGTTGGTTTAGGAAGGGTTATTTTTAACCCAGATCGTAACAATGGTCTGACTCACACTATGACCCCACAGGGAATTGGCATGAAAGGAAACTCATGTGCAGTGAACTTCTGCACAAGGGTGAGAGTGAGGGGCTGGGGAAAGGCACTGAGTTCAGCTTCGTGGGACAGTTTTGCTGCCAGCACATTGTGTGACTTCACTCTCCCTGCATGTTCTTCCCAGCCAGGTATTTTTTTTAAGCTGTAACCATGCCAGGAGGAAAGTGGTGACTCAAATTCCCATCATCTTAACAGAACCGTACAGGGCCATCAGCCAACGAGCTGCTGAGGAGAAAACTCCTCACGACAAATTGAGGTCACTAGAGGGGGATGTTAACCTGGGACTAAGGAATGAGGAGCTCTCATTAAATCTGGTTCAGTTAGAATAGGATTTGTTCCTAGTGGCCTTTGCCAAACCCTCAATTCCTCACTATTGTTGAGCAAGGTACTGGGTTCTTTTGGTTCACTTGGCTTTCACCATCTGCTCCGCAGGTAGTTACTTTTAGTTTAACATCTGTAGAATTTGTGTTGGGTATTTTCTGGTGAAGGTCACTACTGCATGTCAGTGCAAGGTGATGCCACAAGTTTTCCACCACGTCTCTAAATTTTGTTCTCCTAACTTGGTAAAGTCAAAGCAGGTTCTGTCTTAGCATAGAGTCATACCTGAAATTGCACTTTCCTCACAAAGTTAGATTTTCTTCCACACCAGTAATAACATCTTGGTACCAGTAGGTATTTTCTGAGACACGTGCACACTAAAGTAAGCAAGGAGTAGTTAGTGGTACACTCCTGTTAGTAACTTCTGCTGGGCCTGCATTCAATGTGCAGCAGGGCATAACCTTGTTTACTCAGTGTGACAAAGAATAAAATGGCCCCGAGCTGTGTATTTCCTTCACGCAGTCCTAGTGAGTGTTTGGATACAGTAGATTTAATATTATTTAAAGTCCCAATATTGATGATTTTTTGCATCTGCTGTTGATTTTGGCAGAGTTGTAAACAAATTCCTTGCCTGAATTGCTTATGGGCAAATACTGCATGCTTTAATGAGAGTTCTTAATCTAACTTGTCACTCTGTTTACATCAAACAGTTTCTTCCTGGCCCTTTATCTAATTTTCTTCATCTCTGATGTTCTGTTCCTTCTCATTCTCTTCACAATTCCTTTATCTGCTCTTCAAGGATGTGCAACTCAAAAGTGTTTGACAATATTGCTCAGTGATCTCTCCACAGATGAATAATGCCTTTGGTGCACATTCAGTGATGCTCCTACAATAGAAGCCTTATCAGAGGGGTGAATTTGGCCCTTTGGCTTTTCAGTAGAGTAAATTAACACATTAAAAGGTAGCAGATAAAAAAGCTTTTCTAAAGTATAATCAGAATTTTTCTCAGTAAACATTTGGTAACTGGAGTTTCCAAACCTTTGGTTGCAAATCAATGAGCAGAGCTGTCCATGAGCCTGGAGGCAGGCTGTTGGATTCCCTTTGTAGTGCTGCCTTATTTTTCCTTTTCCTTTTTTTTTCCAAAATGTTGCAAGTGATTTTGTGAGCTGAAGTGTGTTGGTGGCCTAATATAGTTTATTTTTTAGAAGCTAGGCATCACTCTGCTCCTGTTGTAGGATAATATATGGCACATAAAATAGTAATGTCATAGGCTATTGTTACCAATTCTGCTGTTAAGAAATCAGTGAGAATGGTTTTGTAAAAATTACTGGGCAAATCTCTTGCTATTCAACTCGCCTTACAATAGTGCTGGAGTTCCCAGCTGGCTGTCCTCATGAGGTCCTACAACTGAAGGAGCTGCAGTGAAAAGGGCTCTGTAATAAAATCTGGAGGCTGCACAATCAAAGAACATTAGTGTGGAGTCAAATGACACCACTGAGTTTTATTGGTCATGGTGAACCAATGCCACCAATTCAAACTTTCTGAGGTTTTGCTCCCTTGTGATGAACAAAGGAGGGGCTTTAAACAAGCAGAGACATCAGTGAGGTCTCCAAAAGTATTGAGCATTAGACCTACTTTTCTGCTATAAAAATTGTACCCTTAGCTGAGTGATGCCCATTAAAAATCAGAAAATCAATCCAGTCTTTAGGATGGAAAATCATTCCCAGTTCTTGTATCTTAGCTTTTTACAAATTTTATTATTAATTTATTGGTGATTTCACATAAGGATGCAACAAGGACTAGGAAACAAGAATTCTCACCCTGAAGGGATGATGGGTCTAGACCAATATCAGAATATTTTATCTTTGTTTTTTTTTAGTAGGACAGGACAGAGCATTGCCTGGTGTTCTGGGCAGAAGAGGTTTCTCCTAATACATGGCAGATGTCAGAGGGAAGATTTTGGGTTTGATCCTGTGGCATTCTAACTATATGCCCCGTAGTTATCCCCTAGCTCTCCTAAAACATCATTTGTGAGATTTTTCCTGGTTTTAGAGAAGCCTGTGCTCACTGATCAAATATCTTTGCTTGGCAAGTAAGGACAGCACAGCAGCCTCCTTTATTAGAATTATGGGCTGATGACTCAGATTTCTCAAAAGGCCTCCTTTTGATTACTAGAATAAAGTAGTTTTATACATATAAATCTTGCAGTAGAGTTAATCTAACTGTAGGTGCAGGCTTCACTTGTATGTGCTACTTAATGAAATCAGGTTCCTGTTGTTCCTCATGTACAAAAAGTTCCTTCCAGGGTTCTGCTCTGTAAGTGTTTGAAATTAATTATGTAGATATTTTTCAGTTCTTTTTTGTTGCTCGCCAAGGAACTAAGAAAAGAATTTGCACAACTATCCCAATGCTTTGGTGTTTTGCTATGAACTATAGCTCAGTAGCTGATACTCACAAATGCCTGTATATTGGATGAAAATGCATTAAAACTTATTTTGTATGTTGTATTTTATTTAACTGCCTATAAATTTTAGATTCCCCTTTTTCAGTAAGGGTATGTTTATCTATACCTTCGCTGAGAAGACTTGAACTAACTGGCTTTTTTGAAACTCTTTAATGGAACCAGTACTCTGCTAAATGGCTCTAGGAAGAGGACACTGTTCAGAAAAATTATGTTTACGTTTTTGAGAAAAACGCTTTCCTATTCACATCATAATTGGATTATACAATAACACTGGAAGCTTATCATGGTTTTATTTAAGTCCGCAGTGGCAGTTTGAAAATTACTCCGACAAAAGCTTGTTAAGCACATGAACTGTAACAAAGTCCTACATGAGAGTCAGAACCTGGCAAGTACCTGTGAATACTCATGATCTGTTCTGTGCTTGGGTACTGCTTGCAGGCAAAAAAAGTCCTGAAGAGTCAAAATCTGTGTTAAAAATCAACCTATTATTCTAGGGTGATAGAACACAGGCCTGGGGATCAGGTCACCTGGCTTTAATCCCAACTGACTCTCTGTCTTTGTGCAAATCTTGGAACCTCTCTGTGCCTCCATTCCAATGAGTTGAATGGAACTCCCAGTTTTTGGCCTGGCTGCGTCCATCTGTTCTGCTGAGAGGATTGCCAGGATTTTGAGGCTGGTGGATGACTGGTGGTGCTGCTGTGCTCAGAACCCAATTTAATGCTCCCTGAAGGAACCACAGTAAAATATGACGTTTTCTACCACCTGTGTAGAAACCAAGTAGCTGACCAATCTCTTAGGATAAAATCTTGATGCTGCTTAATTCTATGGAAATCTTGTCAATGATTTAAGTGAGGCTTCAATTATTTTACCTTGTGTTATTTCTGGTTACTAAAAGTGCAGAAAAAGCAGTAAGGACAAAACCATCTGATACACTTTTCCTTCTCACAGTGGCCTGTTGTTGGTCGTGCTTTACTTTGCAGCATCAATTGTTTTAAAACTGTTATTCCTGAACACGTTGCAGAGGTTCAGTTAATGCAACCACCTACTTATGCTTTTATGTAGCAAACTGAGACACTTGGTGATNGTGTTTTTTTCCTTGGATGTGACTCAGTTGTTCAAAACTGTTGTTACTGCCCACTTCGACTCTGTCATAGACATCTGATTTAAAAACAACAAGCCTCATGATTTATGACTACCTTTATACTCAGCTGGGATGTTTACAGTGTTTCTCATATTTCACCCTGTGTCTGTGGCTTCCTACTGAGGCTGTCCCAGCTGGCACAATGCCATTAGAAGTGTCAGTAATTTGTATAAAGTTAACTTTCTCAAAGAAACAGAATGTAATTTATCAACATTTTGATAAATTTTAGCATTAAAATCTAGCTGATTTTAATGCTCACAGATTGGGTGAAATTACAAGGAGATTATTTGTTCAAAATTTTCTTTTCATAAGCTTGTTTTGAAGTTTGAGCTCTCATTTAGGATGTAAGCTTCTGATCCTGCAGCTCCATGCAGACTGCCAGACTTTGACTGCAGGAATCTGTCAGTGTGATGAGGACACAGTAAGTGATGAGAATTCCAAAGTCCTAACAAGAGTGCCCATCCTAATTCTCTTAGGCACTCTTGAACAGCATGTAAGAAATGGTGTACCTTTCCTATGTTAACTTACCAAATAACAGCAGGAATATTTTCACTACCTTTGAATTTTAAATTTTCTTTTTAAAGGCTATGCCTACTGTCTAGGTAAGTGTAATCTTAACATTTAGTCTTGATGTGTTGGAAAATTACATCATGAGATCACTCATTTTGCCAGTGCAGAAAATCTCACCAGTACACAAAACCCAGAGTGTGTTGGGTGGCAGTGGGGTTTGGGCACTGCTCATAGAATCAGTAAGTTTGGAAAAGATCTCCAAGATCATCAAGTCCAGCCTTTCACACACTATGAAGTTCAGTGTCCAAACAAGTTTGTGAGCTCTGGCTCAGGAGGTCTTCATACCAGTCTGGGACAGCAGAAGATAACCCAATTACTACCATCCTGTTCTCCCTAGGGAGAATCCCCTGTCCTTGCTGGCTAGAAGTAGAACTGTATTGATCCTGATGTGTCCTTAAACATTACAGCATCTTTTAGTTATTTTAAAAATGTTTTCAAATATATGGTTTAAGCTCAAATAAAATAGTCTTTGAAGTAGTTATAGGTGTACCAAGTTGGCTTAGTTGAGAGGCAGCTGCCTTTTCCAGCCATGTCCTCAGTTGTCATATGAGCAGTGCTTGATAGTCCTGCTGGAAATTTAACCATTATATATATATATATATATATATATATATCTCTATTTAAAAGCATATTATATCCTAATATGCTTTCCATGGGTCTTGCCTTATGATACTGCTGGTTTGTGCACCACTGTTTCTTTCTGAAAGGCAGTACTTCCAGTGCTAAACACAAATAGAGCAGTGTTTTCTAGTAAAGTCTCTGCCTCATTTCCTCCTGCCTTACATGTGGAGATTTGGTATTTGACACTAAAAATATAAACTTCTCATCCAAGGAAAAACCAGGATTTTTAGGCAAAACCATTGACACGTAGTGCTATGTGCCTGGATTGGCAGAAGGCTTTTTTTGCCAACCAGGAATCTCATTATTCCTTATTGTTCCAGCTATTGCCATGGGTAAGCATTAGTAGACAGAGGGTCTCCATTTTGAACTTCATCCTGAAGACTAAACTGTTTCACTTCAATTTGGAATACTGGAAAACCAAACCATGTCACTACAGAGTTCTCATCAGGCAATTAAGTTGCACTGAAATCAAGTTTCATGCAAATTAATTTATGAGAATGACCCCAAACAAACATGAGAATGCTGACCAAGTGTCAGGAACTGAAAAGTTGCTCAGCAAAATATTTAAATCAAGCCCACTGAGTTTTCCTAAGTAAAAAACCAATGGGGCTCTATTTAATTCCTAGCTGTATTTATTTGGGGATTCAGTGTTTTACAATGTAGGCTGAAAAGAGAGAAATTCTGTGTACTGTTAATTCTAACTTCTGGTTTAAAGTAGGGCTGCAGAGGTGGTGTGTACTCTCACAAGATTTGTAACACTGTCATCTCAAAAAGCTGATTGTGGAATATAGCCCTTTAACTGTGATAAATTCTTCAGAGTTACTGAGTTCACTGACACTATGACAAGATTTTTTGCTGGTTTTCTTTTCTTTCCAAAAAAAAACCCCCAAACCCCTGTTTTCAAAAGCACTGGTTATTCTGTCTTTTGGACTACACTGCACAAGTCCATGAGGATGAATTCCTCTTTGGTATCACTTCAAATACTTTCTTGCAGGTGGTAGATGCTTTTCAGCTTCTTGGTAATCTGTGTTACTGCAATTTCTCTGTTTTGCTTTAGACTCCCAGATTTTTTTTCCCATCTATAACTTACATTTCAAACATGTACAGGTTTTTCCATATGGGGACACTCCAGAACACTAAGTCGGTGAAAGCTCTATGAAGTCAATGTCTGTGAATTAAAGTGTGTTAAATCCCTGTGTATATGTTCTCATTTTGAAGTAGGGTGGCCTTCAATTCCAGTTGCATAATCCTCCACCCAGGAATTCATCACCTTGTGCAGTTCAAGGTCGTTGGTGAATTTTAAAGTGCTGAGCACGTTTCTGACCAAGATCCTGGTGAACACATGTAAAGGGATTCACCCCTCTGCACTCTCAGGGTGGCACTTAGGACTTACTGTACCACATTTCTAACACTTGGCTGCTTGACTTGTACCTCAAGGCTCAGCACCTGCTCAGTAGAGGCCACGTTTCTGAAGTCCCCCTCTCCTACTGCAGTAGTTCTCGGCACTCTCTGATTTGTTGCCACCTGTATGATGAATTTAAGCTTCCTGGCAACAGTGTGCTTTCTTCTTGGGATTTTGTGGATGCCAGGGGTCTGGGGACTGTATGCTGAAAGCCTGACTAGTACAGCAGAGCTTGACGCTGGGAGCATGATGTAAATGATGTCAGTAGAGCTAGGCTTTTTTTTACAGTGCCCATCAGAGCTATGCTTGTTTCTCAGAAAATAATCTTCCTTTCTCTTTTTCTTCTTCATTTCAACCTGCCTGGATCTGGAGGATGAGAGCCCCTCTTAGCACTCATGCAAGCAGCCACCATGTCAGAAAAGCACACACCACGGGTTCCTTACGGACGGGTTTGTCACTGAGCCAGGCAGCTCTCACACGCTCACTGTCACCCTGCCCTGTCACAGTGCATGTCTGTCCCCGTGTGCTGTTGCCCACCCTGTGTGTCTGTCGCCAGTCAGAGGACAAGGCTGCAGAGGAGTGCATGGAAGCTTAGCAGAGAAAATGCCGAACCGAAGCCGTTAAATTACAGCTCTCCCAATCCTGAAGAAAGAGCTCCTCCTGAAGGCAAAAGCTGGGACCTGTGGCTCTTTTAAGTTATTTGAACTTTCCATATGTTTGCATTGCATGTAAGAAGATAACACCTTTTTGTTATACTTGCACTATTTTGAGCCCTAAGCCCAGGAAAAGGCAGCACAGAATCCAAGGAGTGCAGTTGCAGAGAAGCAAACCAAAGTGCAAAAGAGCTCCATGTGCAGATGTGGAGCAAGTCCAGCATGCAGGAGAGGCAGTAGGATGTGCTGGGAATGGCAGGAGGGTGATTTCCTGCCAGAGAATGGGCACAGTGCTTGGCATCGCTTAGAGGGAGTCATGGATTTCAGTGTCCAGTGATAGACTGTGATGGTCACTGCTTGTGTTGTGTTATATTGGTAAGAACTCTGCCCATACCATTTGTTTCTTATCTCAACAGCTTGATTTATGTGCAGATTTCTTAATTATGTCATTTTCACCCATTTATTTCTATTTCAGGCCTGACCCCAAGCCTGCTGGTGTAACTGAATGTTTGTTTCTGACTTCTGTTGTGTCTCCATAATGCCCCACTTGTGTGTCCCTGCCAGAGTCCTCATGTCTTCTTGTCTGTCTTTGTTTGAAAGTGGGCTTAGCTGGACTGCAAAAATTGGGCATTACCGGCATGAACACTTCAGAAAATTGGATTTGGAGGGGAGGCCAAAGTTACATACATCCCATGAAGACTTGTTGGTGAAAAAGCTCACCTTTTCCATTAAATGTGCTGTCAAATTCAATGATGTCATTACTGCAACTCCACAGGGCACTTAGAAAAACAAAACCTTGCCCATGGTCTAAGGGATAAAATAGGGGATAACTGAACCTGCACAAGAACTAGCAAATCACACAGGGTGTTTCCCTAATGAACCAGGTCTGTAAGAAACAAACCTCTTAACAGTGGCTCACTGAAAAGCATGTATGAAAAAGACAAATATTGGAGCTTTACTAATTTTATCTTTAGTACCTTAAGAGTAAAAATCTTTTCTTGTGATTGAAACTAACAGTTTATTCCAAATGAAAATCCTGTGCTCAGTGACAGGAAAATCAGATCATCTGACAGTTGTATGCAAAACATAAAAGGGACATACCTACATGCCATGTATAGCAGGATTCTCAGTATTAAGGCTGGGGTAGGTTTAATTTATCACTTTCCCAATATTTTCCAGGTTTAGGTGTGCAAACATTTGTGCTCACACACATATAAATATGGATATAGTCTCAAAAACACTCCTTTGGTGATATCTTATTTCCCCTCTGTTCACAGTGACAGCATAAACCATGATATTAATTTGCCTTGGTGTTAATTATTGCAAAAAATATCTCTAGAAGAGTCAGTTATTTGAAACCTCTTTTAAAATAATTTTGAACAAGTGATATTTTTCCATTGAAAAGATTAAAAAAAGTTGTTTCGAGAATGATCTGCTCTCTCTTTGAGCTGATTTTTCAGTGGGATTGATCCATGCAGTCAGTCAATCTCTACCACATGATCACAAGACTGGGGCTTTTGTTTCTCTTTTTTGAACAATTTCTTATACTCAAGAGTGGGAAAACAGAACAAAAAATATCTGTGGAGGGTGTTTGGTAATTTGTTGCACCTTTAGGAGTATCTCAGAAAGTACATACTCTTGAGGTGGTTCATTTCTGAGTTCCTAGAAGACACTGAGCTGATTTTGTACTTTCCAACCCTGTCTTCATCCAACTAATGACAGTCTGAAAGATCCAGTGTTTGGGGGCAGCTGTAGAAATACCCATTTTAGAATATGTTGAGCCTATATCTGCCTGTAAAGAAAAATAACCTTTGTTTCTGACTTGTTTACTTAAACTTCAAGAAGTAGAAAAATGTGCTACGTGAATGTTTCTGTCCCCAGAAAATGAAAAAGCAGTTTAGTTAGATTTTTTTTTGTTTTTTTTTATTCCCACAGTAAGCATTTTCTAATTCATCTCTTTGCCTTTCTTAAATAAACCAATGTTATACAGTAGAATTTGAATATGTTATGGTCTATGTTTCCTTTATATTATATGGGGTTTAAAGAGTGGAATATATCAAAATTGACAAAAAAAAGACCTAATCATGAGAACTAATATTTAACCAGACATGTTTTTTCACAATAGCTGTAACATGTCATGCTTGTTTGCACACAAGACTGTCTTGGCCTGTTTTGAGTAGTCAGGCATCTCCTTTTTGTTCAGACCTATAGAGAGTTTTAGATAAACCTGCAAGAATGTGCTTTTACAAATTAAATTTTTTAAAGAAACTCTTTGGTATTCTGGAGTAAATGTATTTATTTACCAGTACGTGCAACGACTGATTTTTGTATTTTCACATAATTTACCTTGTGTATGTCTTAGAGGCTCCGGTGTTTGTGGATACAGAACACTGTGTAGAAATATTAAACTTAATTTGTTTGAAACAACGATGTCTTTCCCTACCCAAGGTCAGAAGCACCTCAATAAATTACCTACACTGAATATGGAGTTTATTTAACATAAGGAGTCTCCAGTGCCATTTCAGCTGTACTTTTACAATTTCCTCTGTCAGGAACAATGTACTTTGGGTAATATTGCACTTTGGCAGGTGTTTGATCACAAGAAGTAGAGAGGAGGATTGGTCTCTGAGCACAATCTAAGCCATCCCAGGAAAATCACGAAGAAAAATGAGAGGTGTCTATTTGCTCTCCAGCAATTTGTGCCCCCCCAAAATTGGTGAATCTCCAAAGCTGAGAAAAATGACTTGACCAGACCAACCTTTCCAGCTGTGTTTGGGATGCTCAGTCTGTCTGATCTGGTGTTGCTTCATTTGCTTTGAAATACATGGTTGGTATAAAACCATTGAAATATAGATAATTTTCTAACTCTTACCTGGGTTCTCTTGTCCAGAGTTTGTGATACATGAGGTTAGAAAGAGTATTTTTATTAGGAAGTGCAAGTAAATATCATTTAAATAGAAGATTATTGCACAAGATTGTTTTGTGTTCTCAAAGTTAAGCATAATTTTCATAGCTGGAAAACTAAAAATCCAACATCTGGACACTAATTGCTCATGCAAAACATTAGGTCATAAACTTCTCAGATGTTTATGTTTTCCAAATACTATTTGATAACTAATGCTCTTTAGAGTATTTTTGGGACCAGCAGTGATCCTACTTTGTACTTTTTTCGTGATCCCACGGATCTGAAACATTGGAAGTAAAGGCGAATGTGCTTTTAAAAAGCCTGACTGCTTCCAACAGGTGTCCACCTGAGCTTCTATGACTTTTTCCCAAATTCCCAGGTTTGCTGATGTTCTGATCTATGATTTTGATTTACTGACTTAATAGCAGTTCTCTGAGAATCCTGATTTTGTTCAGATAAGCTCTACTTCAAATTAAGAGTGTTCTCTCTTAGAAGTGAGCAATTAATAGTTAAGAAAGCTGGACACGCACATGTGATGGTCCTTTTCTAAAATGCCCGTCTAAACAGACATTTCTGTTTCAGAGAGGGGAAAGCTGAAGCAAAGGGAGAAAAGGAAATGTTATGTACACAGGAGGAATCCCAGTTTGAAGGCTGCTGGTGAGCTGCTGCAGGAGGCATGGCTGGCTACGTTCAGGGAGCACTCACTGGTCCCTGGGGAGGGGCTGCCAAGGCCATTGACACCTCAAGGCTGAGGTCTTTAGGCTCTCTGACACCACACAGCCAACCTGCATTAGTATCAGTCTCTCCTGTGGGTGCTGCAGAGAAATCCGAAGCCTTTAGCTCTGTCACAGGTGTCAGAAGGAGCCCTAACAACTCCTAAGGTGCAAGGGATTAGAGTCCTTGTAAGGCATGTGTAAAAGGGGAGCTCAAGTCCCTTTTTTTCGTGTAAAAAGGTGCTTCAAGTCCCTCTTCATGCTTGAAACAATGGGAAATAGACCCGGCATTGAAAAGGGGACACCCTTGGCTGAGGTTATGCAAAACTGGGAGAAAATGTTTGGTACAGCACCTTATTCAAAGTGCACACAATAATGCTGTGCCGAGAGGGTTGGGCAGCTCCCGCCTGGAGCGGCAGCTCTGCCGAATGATGGCCATCACGAGGAGCTCCTGATCAACACAAAATCACTTTCCTGTGGCGATGTCTACCTGATGGATTCCCAGATTACGTGGATTATTGGTACGTTTGGGATGATTCCGCCTGGCATGTTGGAACAAAGATGATGAGGGCAGTTAGTGGGCTGGACCCACAACTCAGGGAAACAGACTCCCTCCGAGGGCTGGGTTGGTCGGGCTGGGTGGTGACTCTGGATGTGGCACAGGCCCTTCCCATGGGTTGCCCCACCTGTGGTGGGTGGCATTGCATTGGCACCCCCTGTCCCCCCTGTCCCAGCACCAGGGGTCGGATGTGAGCAGTTCTGTGGGGGTGGCCCTGGGCCGGCACCCCACCTTGTAGTCACCAGCATCCATCTTGGAGCTGGTGCAGACCAGGGGAGTCCAACTGTGCCACCAAAGCAGAGTGTCCTGGAGGCCCGTGGTGGGTTCAGATGCAGTGGGATGCCTCCCCTCTGCTCCTGGGTTTGTGCCTTGCGGAGCATCGCGGTTCCAGTGACTCCCAATGAGCACGTGCCAGCCTGTGACAATCCCGGGCAAGGGTCTTAGTTTCATGCTGGGCTGTGCCCGTATCCTCAGCAGGTCTCCAAGGTGACCAGCACAGTTCCCTTGGGAATACTGGGGAAAGATGTTACAGCTTGGCTGAACACAGGGGTGAGGCTGACAGGTATCTTCCACTAGACCAGACTGGTCAAAGCCCCAGCCAACCTGACCTTGAATGTTGACAGGGATGGGGCATCCACACCTTCTCAGGGCCACCAGTTCCAGTGCCTCCCCACCCTCATGACCAGAGGCAGCTCCCTCAGCCTGCCCTTGTGTGCCATGAGCCCTGACTACTCACCATCTCCAAGGCCCTGGGCTGGGCCCATACCCCACACATATCTTTCCTGGACTGGGGAGACCAAGAGGGGACAGAGGAGTCCATAGGCAGTCACCAAAATCCCAAATAAGAGAGGAAGAAAGAATTTTTACTGTTACTTTTTTTGGTTTATTGGCTTGGTTTTTTAAAATTTATTTCCCAACATTGGAAAGAACTTCTTATGAAGCAGCTGGAAGGGACCTCCACGAGAAGGCCTGCATTTCTTCCCAGCTGAACTGCCATCTGCTGCTTCTCCAAAGTAACAGCTGTCTACATTCTTGGCTTGGTCTGCTAATATTCTTTATGCAAGGCTGACTTCACCTTCACTCATCCATCAGGGAATGTTGTTGTCCTCAGACTGAAGAAACCCCACCTCCAGACCCCAGGGACCTCACTGGCCCTCTGAAGGACAACTCCTGTTGCCTCAGCGCAGCAGCCTGGTGGAAGCCAAGTCAATTCATGTCCTTTCCCTGCGGCTCAGAGCAGAGGAGCTCCAGGAAGGGTGAGGGTAGAGGACGGGAAGGGAGGGCTCATATCATGCATGGCAATCAACAGAATAATTGTTGATACCAGGAGGTGGACAGGGGTGAGCCAGCAGGAGCCATGTGGAGGCTGTGACTCCATAATATTACCTAGCACATTTGGAAAGAAGAAATTCCTAGGGCTCCATGCCTTCATTGTAATAGTTTTACTCTGTTTAAAAAATCTAGTCTCAAATTGTTGATGTTATAGCCTAAAAAACCCCAGGATGTAAGGTGGCACCAGCAAAGCAGGATGTGGGCATGGAACCAGAAAGTTTCCAAAAAACACCTCCTATTTAAGGGGTCACAGGAGCACAGATGCTGTCACCAAAGTGCCAAGTAAGAGAGGACAACACATTTTCATCCTTGTCTTGTAGCTTATTTTTCCATGGGGAAGGTGTGGAGTTTGATCCGCCAGCATGCCCGGAGCCGTGCGCTGGGTGTCATCGCACGAACGTTCGCAACGGCCCTCATGGTGCAAGGGCTGACGCTCCTCCTTCTCCTCCTCCTCCTCCTCCTCCTCCTTCTTCTCCTCCTCCTCCTGCACCGTCGATTGCCATTTTTCAGGTCCGGGGAAAGTGACTCCCTCTTTGGCCGCTGACGGAAGTGTCCCTGCGCTGTCCCAGGCAAAGACGGGCAGCCACCCAGCTCACTGCTCCGGCTGCTCCCTGGCAGGCTGAGGTCCCTGGGCCGCACGCCATTCCCTGGTGGGCAGAGAGCCAAGCTCTGCATGGCCTTCACCAGCGACTCAAGGGCGATGGCACTCATGGCAGAGGGTTGATTTTGTTCCTCCTCTTCCACTGTCTCCGTGGCCTCCTCCTGGCACATGCCATCCTTGTCAGCCATCACTGGAAGTGGCCCTGCTGCCATCCCTGACAAAGGTGGGCAGCCATCCGCCTTGCTGCTCTGGCTTCTCTTCCCTCCAGGCATTCGTCAAGGGCCTTGGAGCTGGGTGGGCAGGGGCCCCTGCTCGTATGGCACCGGAGCACTCAGGCAACTGGTGACATCACAAACAGCCACTGTGACTGGGAATGGAGTGTGGCCCCACACATTGGGTTACGGTGGGCCTGTGGCCTGAAAAATGCCCAGATGTGGGAGAAGGAGGAGGGTCATGGGGGCTGAGGGCCCCTTTCCTGGGGCCCATCCTGCCTGCTGTGCTGCTTGTACAAGAAAGGCTATCCCTTTGGCACAGGGACTGCCCGCCACCTTCCCTCAGGAGCCCTTGGCTCCAGGGCCCTCCTCATCCCCCCATACCTAGGGTTGCCTCAAGGAGATGGTGGAAACAACATTGCAAGAGGGTAAAAAACCCGCAGTTTTTTCCAGGAAAGGGGTGGGTTCAGTCTGAGGGACACCCTCATGCTCTTCTCTACTTTTATAGGCAAACCTTAACACTGCTCTTTTGGTTTTAATCTCTAGGGATATTTTTAGTGCTCTCACATATTGCGGTCTGCTTCCTGCAATCATCTGCGAATTTCACCATGGCTAAGGCAAAGTTCAAGCACAACTCACAGAGCTTCAGTCTTGCTCACACAAGTAACACAACATGGATTAGGCTACCATTCCAGCAACACAGAGTAACTGGGGAAGGGGCTGTGGGTTGGGATAGTATAGGAGGTTTGTGGATTGTAGTGACAGCAGTTTCTCAAATTTACAGAGCAATGACACAGTTGAGAGAGTCACGTGTGTGACTATGATCTGTTCTGCTGACCAGTTAAGATTCAAGTAAGAGAAAGAAGGAATACCTTCTTCCCCAGCATCTCAGTAAACTCATATAAGGATTTGATTAACTTTCCTAACTGGTAGCACACAAATGTTTTCGAAAAAGTCAGAAGAGACATTTGGTTAACTCTGTGATTACAAAGGGCAAAAGCAAGGACTGCTCCTTTGGAATTGAAAAGGAATGAGTCACAAATATCTGCTCCAAATAATCT
The DNA here is from genome assembly GCA_013397565.1 of Ptilonorhynchus violaceus. Lineage (NCBI taxonomy): Eukaryota > Metazoa > Chordata > Aves > Passeriformes > Ptilonorhynchidae > Ptilonorhynchus > Ptilonorhynchus violaceus. The sequence goes on along the minus strand of VZRJ01010608.1, from coordinate 1,293,543 downwards.
GCTCCAAGATACCAGGCTTCAAAAATCAAGGACAAAGCGCTGTTGGCAATGTCACGGTAACCCACAACGAGTGCATGAAAGAGGGCATTGGCTTCCAGTTCAGGCAGATGATGTGACTGCTTGGTACCACGGGAATGCAATTGGTACAAGGAGATGAACACAGAGAAGTCTTCACTGGGAACAACACCCAGACAAATGACCTCTACCTTTCCCATCTAGATAACATCCACTGTTGCCCCTATCAATCGAGTACTTTCGTGTTGCGCTTTCTCAGTGTGCCTGTTTCATCTGAATCGCCCACTTTTTGCTTTTCCAGAGCTGCATTTTCATTTTCTGACTCCACAGACAGGTCTTCTTGGCTTGTCTCTTCTGCTTCACTGCAGCTCTCAGAGTGGAACCCAGCGTTCTCTGCTATGACAGCAGGATCATCGTCACAGCAACAGCAGCACTCCCCAGTGCTCTGGCTGGGAGGAAGGTCACTCTTCTCCTCACTGATGGGAGTTACCTCATCCTTTTCCTGCACTGAATCCTGACCACCCCTTCCCACAGTGAGATCACTTAGCAGGGTTTCATCATAAAGATACTCTTCATCTTCCATGCCCTCCATTCTTTCCGCCAGCTCTTCTGGAGAGGGCTGGCTCAGGTCAGGGTAATCTACAAGGATTGTGTCCTGTTTGCGCTTGAAGCAATCGGAATTATCATAGACAGGATAGGTCTCTTCTGGATAACCTTAGGAATAAAGGGATATGCAGCTTGAAGTATTACCAGCATTTAAAAGTAGCACTGACTTCAGTGGTGGATGCAAAATTGCCGTTAACAGTTGCTTTTAGCACTGTCAGTGTAAGTGCAACTATTTAATGCCATGTACACATCCCAGTATGAAACCCATGGCAAGAATGGCCAAAGCATGTCTTCTTGGGAGATGGTGAAAAAACACCACTTATTTTTAGCGAGCCAGGATATCAACCCTGACTTTCAGGAGCAAATATCTGAGCTTTGCTGAAAGCTATGGGGGCTAACAGATAAAAATGATGTGTCTTAGATCTTGAAATGGATCTCTTTTTTTTCTGTCTACAGATTGACTGATCCTTGTTTCGAGCACTTGCTGTAAACAGCATTACTTAGTTGAAAAACCAGGTATGTCAATGACTTTGTGCATTTCATTTTAGAAACAATATCATGAACTTGACTTTATGAACACAGCTCAAGGCCAGTGTTTATGCTTTATGTTTTGGATCATTTTTGAAAGCTTTTTAAAAAGCCAGAAATTAAGTCTGCATTTAAAATTATGATAGTGAGCAGTTCAACTAAGATATTTTGAAAACTCATGTAACAGATAAACACCAAGGAATGGAAAGGACATTAAAATAAATAATTTTTAAAAGACAGACTTCCTGGAGTAAGTTTTTGCAACACTTGAGCAAACAAAGAATGATTAATCAAAAGTAAAAACTGTAAGTTATCTAAAACATACTGATTCTGATTTCCAAGGGTTTTACAATAGTCATGAAATCCAGCCCAGCAAAGAAAGGGAAAGATAAAACCTAGAGCAGCCAAGTCCCAACAGCAGATGGAGCATATGTGAATATTCATATGCCACTTTGGGCAGCAGGAAGTGTAATGTTTACGCTAAAGGAAATGCTGGATACCTCAAAATCTATTTTTTCTGTTAGGGTGAGGGAAAAAAAAACAACCCCAAACAACCTCTTGCAAAGTTTTGAACACTGATTCTGGAAAGGAAGGATAAAGTTAACCAAAGCTTTGAAATAATCTGGCACTAAAAGTAATCCTTATTCAATTTTCCTTGTAAGGGTAATGGTAAGAAAGTCTCTTGCTTACCTTCCCAATCCTCCATGTAAGGAGCTTCTTCAGCTTCCTTCTCAGGAGAGATGTCATCTACGAATTTTCCTTCTTTCATAACCCTAGTAATTTCTCGGAGTTGTTGAAGTAACATTTTTTCCTGGTCTGTTGTAACATTTTGAGTCCTGCTAGAAAATATTAGACACTAGAAGTTAATCCACTGCTATTACAAACCTTTAAAAGAGTTTGAACCCAACTGTTTGGTCTGTCCCAGCAGCACAGTCTGAAGAAACCTGTCTGCAGTATGACCATTTCTCAGCATCTGCCTGTGCTCTGCACTTCAGCTTGAGATAGTTTATCCCTTTATTCAAAAAGCCTGCAAATTTAAACAGGTAAAGGAAGGCAGGTAAAACCAATGTGAGAGCAAGATGAAAGTGACACACACAAAAGAGTTACAGTGCAAAAGACTCTACAGATATTTCTTGCATTTAAGAGAGTTTTAGGTAAGAATTAGAGCACAGTGCCTTGTATGAAGTATTATACAGAAATGTATCCTGAACCTATGCTACATTTGTAGCTTGCGGGGCTGACCAGAATTTCTCACACAGTCATTAGTCTCAAGATTAATGATACCCCATTTTGACCATTAAATTTGCCAGCTGGACAGATCATCCTGTCATTATGGAAGTCAACAATGCAGCCTGGTGGGGAAGTCGGGGAAGAAGCAGGAAGGACGATTTAAAAACGGAAAGGTGTTACTTTTAATTGTAACTTGCCCTTGAGAATTAGAGGCAGGGTGGGAGAGGACTGAGACTTTTATCAGATTGAAAGCAAACTATAATTTTGACTGGTTCTACACTGCTGAATCTAGTAATTACTACTGCTTAGGTAATACAATTACTGTTGTAACAAAATGCTTACAACAGAGAAGATGATGTAGTCATTACATGTTGTTTTCACTGGAGAAAACAAAAGGCTCCTAAAATCTTACTCACAAAAAAGTAATATTTGGAGGATGGTGCCTTGTGGTCTGCTAACTCAGTAGGTCAGAGTAAGAAAGACGTTGGCTGTCAGCAGGGATGAAAATGGTTCTGACCAATGATGCTTGTTTCATCTTGAGTTTAAAATGATGATATCTTGAGCTGTAAGTCTTTCTTGAGTAGGTGTTTGTTCTTCTTGTAATGCCAGTTCAACCCTCTTGGGTCATTCCTCTGGCACTCTTGGATCTTGCTGTGTTTCAATCAGGACCTGTTGCCCCTCGTTACACAGAGAGGGTGGTCCTGGCATGCCCAGAATGCTGAACTGTAGGTGATATGTGAGGGCAAACAGATGACCTCTGGTGATCTCTGGCCTGGAGGTCAGACAGACAGATAATCTCCAAGAGTAGATGGCTGCTCAGTGAATCTTAGGGATGAGATGGGAAGAGAGGAGTTGGATGATTTTGGCTTTAGGTGGTTAGTACCTATGTAAACCTCATTTCAGTTACCTGAATTCTAATAAACTTGCAGTGTCCATCTTCAGGTTTTCCTCTTACCAACTGCTGGCACTAGAGCAGCACTCTTAAGACGTACTTTGTGCCACTCTGTGCCACTCTGCATATATGGGAATGATGGTGACACAATGGCTACTCCCCTAAAGGCAGCAGAGTGACACTGGTTTAAAGCCAAGGAGATCAGCGTCATTCTGCTGGTTGGTGCGATGGTGCTGGAAGTGCTGATCCCAGGATAGATTTCGGGCACAGCTGCAAACAGAGGTGGCTGTGACTCAACTTAGCTCAGGAGCTGGTTTCATTAGCCCCTACCCAGATCAAACTGCCTCACTGAGATCACAAGGCAAAACATCACTTCTCCGCATTTCCACCGAGGGGCACTTTGCCCCACAGTTTGAAAAGCTGATATCCCAACACTATATGTAGGTTGCACTGAATCCCCCCAAGTCGCAGTGGCAATCTGTTCCACAAACAAGTGAAGGGGTGAAGCAGCATCTTCCCAAAAGCCTGGTTTATGCAGATGTGGAATGTGAGATCTGAATTAAGCGGCCCACAAAAAGGAGTGGTTTCATCAGCTGTCACAGAATTGCTAAACTAATCCTCCTTTTACAGACAAAACTGTACCCAATTTGAATATGTATCACTTGGATGAAGACAGAGAGGCCTATCTGTTTAGCACATTGAGAAGATAAGCTAGCACTGATAACAGGATCAATCAATGCAGCTGCATCACTGTGGCATTTCATACAGGAAAATTCCTAATATGTGGGATACTCTCATTAGAAAACACTACTGTCTTATTGCAGCACAAAGGCTCTGTATTTCAGAGTATTCCTCCTCCAAACACCTTGCTTAAAAATTTCCCTGTAGAGAGGGAGAAACTAAAGCCCATGTGTTATTTTGACTTCATTTAAGGCCTCTGGGAAGACTTACTGTAGGATGCTGGCAGTATGTAAGACATCTGGCTGCCTGCACATGGGAGGTTTACCAGGATATAATGCACTTAGGAATACTAAGAGGATAACAGATGCAGAAGGTTTACAGTGTAAGAAAAGGTCATTATTTTTGCTCTCTGTATTTGTAGCTCCAACACAACTGTTACTTTTCATAACGGCAATACTTACACTTTGTAGAGTCCCAAAGTGCTCACTAACAGGTAAAGTAAAGCTTTCTTATTCTTACTCTGAGATTAGAACATTTCCTAAAGAGCCATCATGACTGCAGGGAAGATCCATAATCTAAAATGGCATTTCAGACATATTAACTGGTATGTTTTTAGCTTCATGATCTTCAAATAATCACTATTAAAATGAACCTACATTCTCAAAAACGGCACCCCACAGAGCCTCTCGCTCTTCCATATCACCTTTGCTCAGTTTATAATAAAAAGGGAAGTTTTTCCAATTGACAGTCTGGTAAACAAGACTTCAAAAACAGGTAGGTGAACTGCATTTTTTCTACCTCTTACTTAATTACCAGAAATAGTAATTTTTGGTTACATTGTTGAGGATGTGGCCAGGCAGTTCTGCCTTCCTCTTGCTTTCTTTACCTTGCTCCTCATTCTTGCTAAGAAAAAACCTTATTAAAAGTATCTGTACTTGTACTTTTTGATAGTTTTGCATTTCTGGAAGGGTGTTCCTCTACTTAAGGGTGTAGCAATTCCAACTGGTATGGTGGTTTGGAAGGAGGTCTTCTCAGTTGGTTTGGAGATTGGTCTTCCAACCTCATTAAGAAAAAAAAGCAAATCCAAGTTTCTGCCTGCTACTTTCTACAACACAGGACTGGGTAACAGTAGCTATCCCATCTGAGAAAAGCAGCTAATTGAGAGGTCTTCCAGCCTCACTTCACTAAAACAATTTTGAAAGGAAAAGAAATGGAGCAGGACAAGCCATAGCAAGAAAATTACATGCAAACTTGCTACAAAAGAAAGCAGAATAAAATCATACAGCACAGTACATACTATTCCTTTGAAACAGGATTTCCTTCTGTGGATACAGCATTCTCTGAGAATAAACTATCCATTCAAATTCATCCAGATTTCAAAAGCAATTTTTTTGAAGAAAACATATGACTAGAATGTCTTTGGATTCTAAGAATCTTTACCAGGAGAAAGCCAGGATGAATCCTGGAGCAGTTCAGCCAGGAGAAGAATGCTCTGAGGTATAGTGAGAGGACACTGAGGCACGAGCTCAGCCCTCAGCACTCTGATCAGCACTGTGTGTTATGGTGATACACCAGGTTTTCTGATGATGCAAAATACAACCTTTGGTTTGGTTACTAATACTTCACTTGTTCAGCTTTTCCATTTCTAGTATAAAAGGCCATGATCTCACCTGTGGCCTTTCAGCATTAGTTTAAATTTGATGCTAGTTATTTCTGTCTCTGAGTTTTCTGTTGTAAGGACTTCTGTTTAATCACATAATAAATAAAGCTCATAATTTTTACTCTCTTACTCTTTCCTTTTTATTAAAATCTGTCAACATCCAGATTGAATAAGCCTAGCTCAGTGCTCTAATTACACTTTTTAACCATAGGTTTTATTTTAATACATTCATCCAGTATTAGTGAAATTAATGAGCATCACGGTGTAGATTAAGAAAGCTTCTAAGTGTTTGAAAACAGCTATTTGCTCCATCAAGAGGTGCTTTTCCCCTACTCTTCAAAGAGGCAACATACGAAATTCTTCATTAGATTCAGATTCTGATTTCCCCTGAGACCTTTAGATCCATCTATATAAATAGTTTGGTTGAACAAAGCAGGGAAGTTCTACTAAATAGAGGCTTTGGGCCAAATAACACAGAGTGGAACAAATACTGGATCAGACCCTAAACCGATTTTCTCAGTAAAAAAAATATTCTATTCTGAGAGTCAGCACAATATCTGGGCAGCTCATAAGCCTATTTCTGTCAGCTTAGAGGTATGTGTAGAGCATTGTGTTAGCTCTCCAAAACAGAGATGAGTAGCAGTCAAAGCAGGATCCTTCTGTTCCACTAACAAAACCAGGGCAGCCTAGGGGCTCTCCCACTGGAACCTGGCTGAACACAGGCAAGATGAGCACCTCGTCACAAGTGCAGCTGCAATACAGGGTACAGCAGCTAGTGGGCAAAACTACACACTCAAAGAGAAGGTGGTTTGAAATATAAATGTACAAAATGTGCAAGTTCAGCACAGAATTCTTCCTACAGAATGGGTTAAAACAGGCCTTGGCTGATCCAGACAAAGTTAACATGCATTACAACCAGAATAGCTCCGAGTTTTGCTTGCAATCCTCACCTTAATATTCATGGTATTTCAACTGTGAAACACTGCTGTTATGCAGTGTCCTATTGATCTGTTCTTTTTACTCCTTAGGAAAAATATAGTCTTGTTTCCAGTGTTTCTTTATAACATAGACTACTGGTATCAGATTTGTAACAAACATTAATAAACATATTAGAATTTTGAATGCCAATTTTACAACCATCTTTTATATTTAGAAGCAAATGCATGAATTTACTGGTTACAGGGAGGAACTAAGTTATGTAATCAGATTATTATACAATTCTGCCTTAAAGAAATATTTAATGGTTATTCTAACAGGAATTTAATTACATAGATTATAACAGCATTTCAATTTAGAAAAATAATCCATAGAACTGGAAAAGAATAATTCAGGATATTACTTTGGTCACATAAGACAGGTTGTTTTATGGACTTTAAATGTAGATGGTTTGTCTTCTGTTCACACATGCCTGTCATTTTTCTTCCAAATAACACACTGTACAAAGCGGGAAGATAGGGATAGTTGCTTTTCTGCTTAAGGAAAATGAAGTTGGAAAGAATTATTTATTTTATATAGAGATGCCGAAAAGAAAAAAACTGCGGAACAAGAAGTGTGATATGTAAAATCAAATTTCTATAATTTAAAGTAGCAATAAAAATGCTATCTTAATATAGATAATGCAAGAAAGTTTAATTTCTAATCAGAGTAGAATCTCTCCTTAAAATGCTGTAATTTGAAACACACCTGTCATACATAGGTCCTACTCTGTTGATTAATTTTTCCATAGCTTCTTCTGTCTCTCTCAGTCTTTCCTGGAGTTGAGTGAGCTCATAGTCGGCTGTAAAACAAAAAAAAATCCCAAGATCTGTCAGTAGGAGCTCTGAAAATGCATCCCTGCCCCATTATCACAGATAGCAAATGCTGTACCAAACTAAACTGGCTGTGAGGAAACTAAAACATTCAGCTTAGCGAGTTCTACCTACTTTTTCTGGCCTAAGAAGGTGAAGAATATTACCAATGGTAATAGGACACACAGAAAGAAACTTCTTTCAAATGTTCCCAAACTACCTCCCAATAAGCAGAGTGAGTGAGCCACTGGACATGCCCTGGAAATTAATGTTTAGGAAAAGAAAATACTATGGGGCTTTTTGTGTGTTTGCTTGTTTGTTTTTTTCCTGTCTCCTGCAGAATTAATAGTTTACAAGGAATTTCCCTCTTAGGACCTTGGGAACAGAAACAACAGGTCATTTGAGCATTTCCTAATGAGTGAAAGGTTTGAGAAACCACTTCTTTCTCAAAGAGAATGAAGTTCATGGGCTTGATAGCTTGATCCAACCCTGCCCAGATGTGCCAGGCTTACTGGGACGAACAGTAGTGAGCCCCATGGTGTCTGTCTCAGAAGAAAAGCCATGGTTGCACTTTTTAAAAAAAATATGGCCACAGTACAATAGTAGACACAATGCCAGAACACCCAAATTGGCCTTTTGAAAGCATTAACAGTCAAGATGCAACAGCATGGATGCCAACAAAAATGCCTGAGCTCCTTGTTGAGCTTTTGTAGCTTAAGCTCAAAATCCTATAGCTGAGACTCCATTGCTCCCCAGTGCAGAACAAAATGAAACCAGCCTGGGTGAATTAAATATTCAGCTGCTACAGGCGCACCCATTTAAGTAGCACAGAGGCACAATGGAACTTCAACACAGTAGGAATGGAGAAATCCATCCACAAACATCCTGCTTTTAGAAAGATCTCTATTCTGCACAGATTGGCATTACTTAATGTAACACTGATCTAATTATTTTGCGTGTCTGAGACTTCAAAAATAGAGGAAAGGAAATTGGCAAAGAGAAAGGAAGCTACTTCCTACAAGTCACTATGTAAGTGGTGACTCAGTCTTCAGGTTCTTAATCCAGTGACCTGTCCCCTGCTCTGCTACAGCTTGCCATGAATGCTTTAGGAATATAAACGAAGAGCTCTAGAAAGAGGCAGAATAATTTTCACCATTAGTTCTTTGGATTATAATGATGACAAAGTTTACTTACTGCAAAGTTAACTTTCCCTTACCACACATTAGAGAAAAAAATACAATTACCACTGCTAATAAATTGCCAAAAATTGCCAGGCACAATGCAGTACAAGTGCACTGGAAACACTATCTACAGCACTGAGTACATTAGGTACTCCTAACGTGCAATAATGTCAAGATAATTACAGCTATGTTAAGAGACTTACCTTCCTGCTACCACTTTCTATAAAACCCTAAGTACTTCTCTTTCCTATTACATTTTAGCCAGCTAAACACAACACATTTAAATGCTGTAATGGTAACTACTCTTCCAATCCTCAGTAATAAGCTTATTAATTTATCTAAGTGCCTACAAATAGCTGGATCAATCTCATCAATGTTTAGGTAAAATCAAATTAAAGTTTCAGAATACTATTTGCTCTTTTCATTGCACACATGAAAACTGTGCATTGCAAAAGAGGGAAGGGACAAATTAGGGAAGTGCCTGATGATGGCTAAGAATTCACAAACTCAAAAAAATGAAACTAGCTTTTATGGTATCTTTCTATACTATTACTAGACTATTAGGGATTATAGAATAATTATAGCTGGACATCCTACTGTCCATTTTTAATCATTAGCAGCACAGCTTTCCAGCAAATCTGTGCAGTTCATTCAGCAAACCTCATGAAAAGCGATTCTTTCCAGAGGGGCTTGGGATCAGGCTGCTATCAGAGTCTCATTGGCTGAATGAGATTAGAAAGTGATGGTGCAGTAATTCTATTTAACTCTTGCTCATTCCAACACAGAAGCTTCTGGCTTGTTCTTTTTTGGAAGCTGGAGAGGGAACATCAGCTTTACAGTGCACCCAGAACTTTAAGAACACTGTTGGACCATGCTTCTACAGAGTCAACAGCTACACAGATGCAACTCAGAGTCATACTCACTGATTTTCCTCTTCATATTCCCAGGTGTAGCAGTAGGGCATTTCCGCTCTGCAGGAGTAGTTCTTCCCTTGGAAGCCAGCTGATGAGGAAAAAAAAGATGGCCCTTCTATGAGTTATCAGAATAGGAACATACAAGTCCCAGAGGCAACCGAAAAAGTACAGAAAACTCAACCATGCCAGAAGGCAGCCACAGAAAAGGACACCCAGCAGCAAAACCATCAAAGATGCCTGAGAGATCCTGCCAGCTGAAAACTCGTAATAGACTCTTGGGACAAATGATATTTTTTTAGCATAGTGACAGCATAAATGATCAAAAATAATGTCTTCATTATAGAATAGTTATCCATTCCATGGAAGGGAAAAAACCTCATTGGGCAATTATTGCAAAATAAAGGGCAGGTTCTGAAGGAACCACACGTGACTCCACTCATCCCTCCTGCAATACTTTCTGCTATTACTCCTTACCAACTTCGTACCTGCAGCACAGATACTGGCTGGCTCTGGATGGAACTACAGAATCATTTAGGCTGAAAAATACTTTTAAGATCATCAAGTCCAACTGTAAACCTCACACTGCCCAGTCTACCACTAAACCATGTCCCAAAGTGGCACATCTACACCTTTTAAATATCTCCAGGGATGGCCACTCACCTACTGGCAACTCAACTACTTTCCTGTACAGCCTGTTCCAACGCTTGACAACCCTTTCAGTGAAGAATTTTTTTTCCTAATATCCCCTCTAAACCTCCACTGATTCAACTTGAGGCCATTTCCTCTTGTCCTGTCACTGGTACTCAGGAGAAGAGACTGACCCCCACGTGGATACACCTTCCTTGCAGGTAGTTATAGAGTGTGATAAGGTTCCCCCTGAGCATCCTTTTCTCCTGGCTAAACATCCCCAGCTCCCTCAGCTGCTCCTCATAGGACTTGTGCTCCAGACCCTTTACCAGCTCCGTTGCCCTTCTCAGGACAGAAGCTTCAGGCCCTTTTGTTCATCTCCTCTGTGTTTCAGCTCACCCAACTCACTTCATCCTTCACTCTGTCTGTCCAGCTCAGACTCAACTCTTCAGACACTGCTCAGGCTGGATTTAGTCCCTACTCAAAGGAAAAAAAGCATTTCCCCAAGTCCAATTCTCCTTCCTCCCACACAGCTGACTGTCACCACCTACATGCAAGTCAAGCTGGTGTAACAAATAGCTGTGAGAAGTTCAAATCACATGTGAAACACTCAAGGGCCATGCATTTTTAAACTAGCTTTCAACCAGTTCCTCAGCCGGGTCATTTCCAGCATGGTCAATACAACCTTGCAAACTCCCAGTCTCTAACAACATGGTGCTTTAATTCCAAAAGCTATGTGGTTTCTGTACTCCCTCTCTTCCACTTTAAATGTGATATATACAGTATGTATCATATGTAGTCATATATAATATGTAAGGGAAAAGAATAATATGTGTATATACAAAATTAATCTAGCGTTGTTCTAGATATACACATTTTCCAGGGGAAAAAAAGTCCTTAAAAAATTACAAGAGGTCAGAGGCCAATGCAGGGTCAGAGAAATCTGTCCCTGCATTCTTAGCTACACTCTTTGCAATAGCAAAAACCACAGAGTACTCCAGTATTTTGACCACCAGGCAAAGGTCCAGCATAAGCATTTTTCTGAGCACAGCTGAAATGGAACAAGGTACAGAAATAAGAGTATCACTTTTTTTTGCAAGTTTTTTGAGTTATTTCCCTGTCTTTTCGATCTATGTCGGTCTTACCTTAAACAAAATGTACAGGATATATAAGAAGATGCCAAATCCATATATAGGGATAATCTGTCCCACAAGACCTCTCCCAGTTCCACCAGTGCTTCCACTACCACCTCCACCTGCCTTGGCTTTGGCAACTGCTTCAGTCAGGTGAGACCGTGGAAAATGAGGAACAGATCGGCTGTCGGGAGTGGCGTGGGAATGCATCCTCGGTGGAAAGCGGCCAAGCTTCCCTGCAAAAAAACACACAGCGATCATTTCCCTTCGATTACTTTTCACCCTTTTACATGCAGCATAAAACTGCAGCAGGTGCAAGTGGCCTATTTTCTCTGCTTGTAAATTCACCATCACTGATGAATAAGTAACTTGTTGGACTAAGTGTGTAAACTCGGTCCTCAGTCTTTTACGATGTGCAGTGCTAAGAGTTAGGTTTTACTTAAAGCAACTTCTTCCTAGCAATTTTACTCCTACACAGTTAGGAGTAAAATCACACAAAATTTTAAGAAGATAAAGAGCTGGCAGGGAAATTAACAAAACATGGACTTTAACAGCTATATTCTTGTCTGAATACTCTACAGACCAGCATCTCCAGTGGGATGAAATGTCAAATTCCTACTTGTTTCTCTCCTCAAATAACCTCCAACAATGTATCAGTTTTTCACCATGAGACTGATTTTTCAATATTGCACAAAGACATATTAATGTCTAAACCACTATCCACCTAACACCCTGATACATAATTGCAGTGTTTGTCCAGTACAGATTTTTGGTTATTGCCATAAGAAATAGTATTCTACCTGATGTTACCAAGTGAGTATTGAAAGATTAAGAAAAGTGGTGTTACCTCAAGCTGTCCTCCTCAAAAAGGTCTAAGGTAAAGCAATGTAATAAAGGAGATTGAATATAGCTTGGGACATATTATCTTTGGCATTTTAGAGGGAAAATTTAGAGGTTTCTAACCTTTCTAGGCAGAGCTAATTTAAAACAAGAAAGGAGAGCAAGCACAAACGGATGTACAGATGCTAGAGTGAGACTGCAGAGAGCATGAAACGATGCTGCAGATGATTTCATGCAACTGAAAGGTGAAAGAACCTCAATAAATTCAAGCTCATGAATTATTCTACTTTCTTGTTGCCATCAATTCAACAACTTTGCTGTGAAATTCACTATTTTTCTCCTCTATGTAGTTGACATCCTGCTTTCCATCTCCATGTCCAGCTTGGACGTGCACCTGCACAATCTTCCACTGATTGGGGCTGTGCTGAATTACTCAGCTACTCCACCATGGAATCTGGTCGCAGGAGGTGTTGGATGAAAGCATGCGAGACAGGGATTGCCAGGCTGGGCTGCAGCTCACTCCCTGATCCCAGCTGGAAAACTCCCCCTCCCTGGCACACAGAGCCTGGATGCTGCTGACTGGCGCTGGGACAGGCTGCCTGTGCCTGCAGAAAGAAAATGAACCCCAGGTTTGAAATGGCAGTGAAAATAACTAACTTTACTTCTGCAAGTACGCAGCTGCAAATATTTTTATGAGACACAAGAGAAAAAATTAACTAACATTTGGTCTTGCTAGGAAACACCATCATAGGCAGCTAAATTCCTGAGCACAGAAAATTGCAGTAAACACTTATTAGGAAGTGATATCAATAATTCATGAAGTTCTACTATTAAAAACACATTTTTCTTGCAGATGATAGCACACATTCTATGAGTTCTTTAGTGCAGCTGCCAGGGTACACCAGCACTGACCATCCCCACTCTCAGATTAGCTTAATTTAGAGGAAGCTGTTATCATGCACTTAAATTTTAGTGAATTATTCAAAGTCTGTGACGGAAAGCACAGCATCTTATTTACAAGAAAGTCCCACTGCTCCAGCAGCAATGCCCTGTAGCAGTAGGTCACCGTGGAAACGAGTGTGATGTCGTGCAGAGAGCAGTATCACTGAGGTGGGGATGAAGCAGCAGGGTAGGTAAACCTTTGTAAAACATCTTATGCAAATATTCTCTATCGAAAAAAAAAAGAGAGATTAAGAAAGCAGAAAATAGTTGACAAAGGTGAAACTGTATTTAAAGGGAATAGTTTTCTATATTATCCACAAGGCCTCATTTGTGCTTTGAAAGATTCAATTTAATTAAATATAATCAGGCAAAAGGGACACACACTGGACACTTCATTAGCAAAATAATTTTAAAGGGGAATTTCATGGCTCCTATTTCTAAACCTACCCTGTTGATTTTAAACTTTTGAAATTATTTCTTTAAGAAACAAATACTATTTTCCATAGCTTTTTATTGTGAAGAACCCATGTGAATTACACAGGAAATTGATGGCACAGGCAACTTGAAAGCAACATATGCACCAAGCTGTCAAAAGCACAGTATATAAATGGAAAATGTAATGATTTGGCTGCCACTGTCAGTTGAACATGATACTTTGTGCTATTAAAAATTCCAACACACACCAGTAGGTGATGTGACTGGATTCCACATTTTCAGGAATGAAACAAACCACCGTCAAATGAAGATAACACCACATTCTCCATCAAGAAAATCAAGTGACACTTGTCGTGAGCACAATAGGGCATGTTTTGGCTCCTTGTTGGCCCACCCATCCAGCTGCCAGTGGGGATGGTGTCCTTCAACAGGACATTTTCCATGCTGTGGGAAGAGCACTAACTCCATTTAGCTTTGAAAGGTGCCACGGTGCTCTGCTTTTGAAATGTTTCTCAACTCCCCTGTGACAGCCTGAGGGCTGCCTTCATGCAGACTGCTTGCTGCATGTGATAACTCCACCAACTACACCCTGCCTGGCTTTGCAATCTTTTTGCCTAAGATTTATCCAACACGTTCAATAATTTTGTCAGTTTTAATGCCCCAAATCAACTTTGCACACTAGCTACAGGGCAAGCAGAGCATGTTATGTCTAATCCTGTCCCTTCAATAGCTTTAAGTCCAAAAATGAAATCATGCCCCAGAGAACAACTGTGTTGTTTAAAAGACTGTAGGTTTCTGAAAGTAGATGAAGTACTCAATGGCATTTTCACATTAGAATGACTGTGGGGTTTTTACTCTCTTAACAATATTAACACTCAACTGAAAAAGAAGCAAGTATTAACAACTATATAACACAATGAATACTACTGCCAACCAGATGATGATACTCAGACCATCCAAGCATCTTTTTTTTCCAAGAAAGCTGCTATGTGTTCTACTTAATGAGGTTTAGGAATTGCTACTGAGCCCAACTTGACTATTTATAAAGTTGTTTAGACTTAAGTTACTGTACTTTTCATCAGCTCCTAGTCTAGGTAATATGTCTTTCTGGAACATCTGCCCAGCTGTAAAATGCTGAGATACATAGGTACACTTACAAGAATAAAATTAGACACACAGTACACACAGGGTGTTGCTGCATGAAGTTTGCATTTCATTTATCAGATTTATGACATGACTTCACTTATAAGATGTGTATGTTCTTCAGATCCCAGACATGTAGGAGGAGGGTTAGAGAAGGGAAACATCAGTCTGGGAAACACGTGACTTGTCCAAGTTGACAGCAAAACAAGGGATGCCGTTCTCATCACTCCTCAAATATTGACCAAGCTGCTCCTCAAGGGCACCCACAATTCTGCTCATGCTCTGCAGGACGTTTGCTGCCCTTTTGTTTTTTATTCCATCCCAAAACCACGTTTACACTACTTTGGTTTGGAAATGCCAAGATTAAGTGTGTTTTTTTCCAAGTAAGACATTTACTATTCCTTACTCTGGACACAAAACAAATCAAATGAAAAGCCCCAAGAACAAACCAGCCTTAGCTGAAAAGACATGTGACAGTAGGATATAGAACTATCCTCCTGCCTCAGCAACGTAAATTCCAGTCCTCCAACTTATCTTCAAACTGTTCTCTCACTCCCAAGTTTAGGGACGTTTAGGTGCTATTTACATTTTCCTGATAAAATGTTCATCATAGTGACTGAAAACCACCACTTTTTCAGACAGTGATAGGGATCAGAAATGAAATACAGTAGTGAGAGATCCAGAACTCAAAAATTTTGTGGATTTTTCTCCTCTGCTCTGTTGGACTTGCTGTTTAAAGATGTGTGCTCTAAACAAAGCTCTTGCTAAGTAGGCCATGCAGGACCTCCCTCTCTGGCCAAAACCGATAAAGAAACATTCATACTGGTGCTTTCACCTCAGGACCCTTGAATCAATCTTTAGCCCCTCTCAGCACTGTATTTTCATAAATTATTTATTTCCTTCCCCTCTGTGTCCAATGAGATGAATTGGCCAAAGGGTTCTAAAGCTGTAAGTGGCAACACACAGCAAGACGCAGTGACTCCATGATAATGTAAATTTATGTTGTCTAGACAAAATGTCCTTTCAGGTTTTCTTCCATGTTTGGTGTAAGAGCTTAGAATAATCTGTACAGAAACTGCTTTCTTGACATTGAATCCAAATTCTCTTTCAAGCCACTATATAATTTCTGCTGCTACTCTTTAACACCCTCTAATTTCTCCCAACATGTCTTCCCACAGAAAGCACCAGTAACTATTCCTTTTCTAACACCACCAGTTCGGTTTTGGGCACCACAGAATAAAAAAGACATTAGGCTATTAGAGTGTCCAAAGGAGGGCCACAAGGATGGTGAAGAATCTGGAGGAAAAATTTTCATTTTGTTCCGGACACCAGCAGGCAACTGATATGTGCATTGCACAAATTCAACCCGACCAGAAGTGTTACTTGAATTCTCATGTATATTTTCTGTAAAGCTGATGCTGCTCGATTGTTCCTAAGAATGCAGAGACTGCTACAGTCACAGAGCTGTAAGATTTTTCTGAAAATACCAACTTAGAGAGTGGCTTTATAAAATGCACGGCTTATATTTAGGAACACTAGACTTAAAATGTACTTTTTAAACTGCTAGTAGCTCTTTTTTCCTCTTTTACAAAAGATAAACATTCTAATGCCTGTCCATGAAGTCAACTAGGAATGTGATACATGCACAGTAAGTTCTTTAAATAAGGTTTTTCATACACATTAAACTATTCCTGTGAAGAACAACATTCTGCTCTGGAAGATGATATTAACTTCTGTAGTTCTATGCTCACCGTTTTCCTAAAAGAGACCTCTGAAAATGGCTTTATTAGAGAAAGTGTCATTCACATGCTTTAAGCCTGTTTCAATAAAAAGCCTTCTGGTAACACTGGGTTCTAACAAATGGTACTAAAGTTTAAGCATGTTTTATTCAGAGAAATTTTGCCCCCAAGACTACAATAAGCACTTTATTAACTTCAAGAATGACATGATTACCTCAAGCCCCTGAAACTCCTGTCAGGTAACTGCAGTTATCAGTGCACCGAAGAGGGCGACTAATGACAGAGAGATGAATTGAGCAGTTCAATCAAGATTTATTCTTCCAATAAAAAAAATTACTTCAGGTGAAATAAAGTTTGGTCTACAGAGCAGGTGTAATGAAATTCTTGCTATCAAATTGAAAATATGGACTATAAACTCTCATCTGAAACCAACCAGCTGAGGTATTACATCCCCAGCCAGAGACAGGTGCTGGGGTGCAACAGGGGGGCAATGCTGGGTGCTTGTGCTGCAGCAAGCACACACTAACCTGTGCTCTCCTGTTACCTCTGCAGGAGTGATGGAAAATATTTATAATATTGAGGATGGAAAGAGTATTTATGTCACCTATTTTAAGCATTTGAATGCTGAAAACCTGTTCCAGTGCTGGAACAGGTACAAGCATCATTCATCAGACTGATGTCACTGAAGATAATTTGGGGGTGTTTGTTGCTCGGCTTTTTAAAGCTAGTTTTTCTGTCAGATCAACCTGCAGCCAAAGAAAGAAGCACCACAACATTGACTGACAAGTGCCTAGGACTGCACTCCTGTGGGAAGATGCTGTGTCCAGCTCCATCATCTGGTACCACTGTGGGATCAGTCGGGAGATTGATCCGAGACTCCAGAAGTTAATGGAGAGTCAGGTACAACCTCCCAGAGCAGCTGCTCCCATCCCTGCTTCAGGCAGGAGACTCCACAGTCCTCACCTGTGATGGCTGTGGGGCCTTTATGGGGCCCTGCCCCATCCCCTTGCAGTACTGCTCTTGCTGTGCTGTCAAAAACTCAGTCCCATTCCTGGTTTTCAGTGTGAGGAGATTCCACAATGGAACTATAAACCCGCAGATCTAGTGCTGACGAATCTATTTTCAAGTTCTTAAAGCCCAAGACCACACACAGAAACCACGGAAGTGCAGTTGTAGCATGGAAATTTTATGTTTCAGTTCAATGTAAAACTGTTTTAGCAGTAACCTCAGCCTGAATGTGAATGAACCTCAATGCTCTGAAATGAAATGAAACACTAAATGAAATCAATGTCACTGAAGCGTGCAGACAGGGAAGAACCAGGCTGTTGGAAGGATGTACAAGTCACTGATACAGTCACTGAACATGAGTCCCTGTGGGACAGCATCCAGAAGAACCTCTGAGTTCTCTGTGCTCTCACCAGCCTCACCTCTGGCTTGTGGGTAGCCCTGGGCAAAACTCCTTCTCTGCCAAGACTCAAGGCTACGAGACCAGCTACTTTTGTGAAGTGCCTTGGGGAAAAAAAAAACCTCTACAGTAAAAGGCAATGGGCATAAAAAGAATGGGAGATGCTTGTATGAACCCATTCCTCGAGAACTGAAGAGAGCACATGCAGGGTGGGAGGGCAGGCACGAAGGACACAGCTTGGTAGGCTGCATGGACAAGACACGAGCCTAAAATGAGCCATCAGTGGCCACAGCACTATGAGAATCTGCTGCATGAAAACAAAAGTTAAAAACGCTGGCATAGGAAACTAAACAATGAAGACGATTCAAATGAAATTTTATTTCGTATGCAACAACAAAAGAATTCCGTACAGAAAACAACAAAATAATGAAGGGATATATCGCAATGAAAAAAAAAGAAAACAAATAAAGTGGGATGAATATGTCACTTTTCAATAGCTTTAATAATCTACACATAAATAAAATGAAATTTGGAAGATTTTAAACTATTAAAAATTAAAAAAAAAAAGGACGTAGATCCCAGCGGTACCCACGAATCAATCCTCTGGCACTCCACACGTCCCTAAGGGCGGAGCATGAGAGTGACGCGCGCAGGGGAACTACGCTATGTTTCCAT